>KK121962.1:30921-51979 GCA_000611955.2 Stegodyphus mimosarum
AAGAGGGAAGGAAAAGAAAAAAGAGGAAATAAAAAGAAAGAAAGAAAATCTGAAAGGATTCAGATTTTAACGACGCACCAGAGGACTTGTTAAGGTTTTTTATGCTCTTGCTGAGTAACGCAGCTTACCAAACTGCCATGGACTCATTTCTGATAACAATTTCTTTTTGTCTTTTCAGCGTTAATATGAAGCATCGCTTTCTTCGCACCTACGTTGCGTAAAATTCAAGAGCAAAATCAGAAAATATTTAAAAACAATTAGAGTGTCACTAAATTATTTCTTTCAGTTTAATCTGATTCCCGCTTATTTTGTTCATCAGTAACAGACATTAAATTTGAAAGATAAATATCTTATATTTTAGCAAATACCAAAAGACTGGAATGAAAAGTGGGACAAAGCATTATAGCGATACAATGCAAAATCGCGTTTTGCCATTAATAGCCCTTTGGGGTTAAAACTGTTTAAAAATTATCATCAAATTAATTAATTTTAAAAAGCAGTTTTGTGCATTTTTAAACAATAAAATGAAATCTTCTTAAGACGCTCCCATTCGGTTCCAGAAAATTTTGGTATTATTTCTAAAGAACAATATTGGAGTATGGATAATTAGTTGATATAAAGTGGGGGTTCTGCGGAGTGAGGAAGGAAGCATGGCCAGTGATAGATCCGTAGGGATGTCACAGGGGCACCTCCATAGACCATAGGCAACACAACATCTTCTAGATAGTTACAGAAGGCTTGAGCACGACGGCGTGACGTCACAGCAGAAGACCAGTTGCTCATAGTTCTGCTCCTTTTCATACCTTCCTTTGCGTATTTATTTACTTAACTCTCGCTTATTTCCTACATATTTTATTCAGTATTTACGATTTATAATTTATAGTCAAATTTGCAATGAAATTTTTAAACTTAAATCGTATGTTTTATTCTGGGAAGACGGGAAGTTTTCTAAGTTTTTTTTAATTACACTGAAAAGTACACAAAATATGATAAATAAACAAATCTAACTTTCTCTCTTTGCCGATTATTTTTACTAGATGATTAATAAACACTTATAGGTAATTTTCTCTTCCAGTGTATTTGAAAAAAAAAAACTAATCAAAATTTCTTTTGAGTAAAGAGATGAAATTTTTCCAATGAAGTAACGTTGTAGAGACATTAGTTTTTTTTTTTTGGAAGCATCAGACATGAAAAACGAGCAATGCCTTCGCCGGGAATCGAACCACGAAACTCTCGGTTACGCGTCGAGGATGCAGACCACTACACCACGAAGGCATGCGAAGAAGGCGGGATAAATACCTTACAACGTTATGAGATATATGCATGCAGTTTTAGATTATTTCATATTTCATATCCATTTTGTGAATTTCAGAATGAATTTACATTTATTTGCGTAGTTTATTACTGTTATTATTTAAATGAAATTAAAACTGATTTTTACTTCTTTTCCATTTCCCTCTTTTAACCTTCTCCTTTCAAATCTAATATTCTAATCAAAATGGCACTGAAAGATTTTTTGAAAATGAATAAAACATTACTCCAATAAAAAAAGGACCATGTTTTTGATTAATAAATGATTCTACTTAGTTAATAAATAGACTAAGCATAAATAAACGAAACAAATAGTATACAATATTTTGTCAGTAATCTGAACAAACTCTTAAAGATTTTGAAATAATTGTTTTTGTTAAATAGAACAAGCGTTATAAATTATTAGAAGTTAACAAACAATCATTCCTTAACCTTTATTTAGCGCAATTTGCGCAGAACATTTTTATCAATATAAATTAGTTGAGCAGTTTGAATGAACTTTCATAGGAAAGGTAATTAAAATTTAGACTTTTCACATTGAATTTAAAAACTCCAAAGCTTCAGGGCTTTTGACAAATATTTATGCAGTATCTTTCGAGACGGTGCTGGCAGCATGTAGCGTCATCCATGGCATGACTGGAAGAGGCGGAGCCCACAGAGTGGAGGTAAGTTCAGTCATCATGCTGATTGAGATGAGTCGTACGATTCCTGCGCTTTTTAGTTTCGGTTTCACATTTTAATTTAGTTTTTCAGAATTGAAAACGTAATTACTGATACTCAAGACAAGTCTTAGCTTAGCTTACAAGATCCGAGTCTTCGTTCCCAGGTTTTAAGGCCAGTACTAGGGAAAAAAAAATTGCGCTTTGGGCAGAAGGTGTCTGACATGCCTTAAAATTGGCATTTAAATCAAGAAAACATTTTTTGACAAATTTGACAGAATTTATATGTAACAGACATTAAATTTGAAACAGAAATTTATAGTAATTTGCTAATTTGCAAAAGGTGCCGGCACCTTTAATGAGCTGTATTAATTCTAGAATCCCTAGCTGCCAACTACACTCCCATCTGCATCATAGACCTGTTATATTACAGCTCTATGATCTGCATAATCCGTTTAGTTAACTTCCCATTCATTCTTTTTCCAATTCAGCCTCAAAACTTTTAAAGGCAGCCTGATCTAGAAATATCCTTTGACAATAATTCCCGACTCATTTCACTTCTCCTCCCCTCTGTTATATACGTCAAAACAGGATGAATATACACACGTATACCTTTACGCCTATGCATTATCGACAAACATCGCTCCATGTGTGTAAAGATACTGGTACCTTTATAATAAAGATTTCGTAAAGACAGAAATCATCATAAAGGTACGGCAGTTTAGTAGAAGTTGCTTTCTCCAAGTTCTAACCTCAACTTCATAAGGAAACAGGCATCTTTATGCACGTCAGTGACTTTTCACCAAAATCATGACCCAATCATGAGCATCCCAGCATCGTGATGAAGGTTGCATTCTTCGTGGTAATATTACGGTGCCAGCATCCTTTTGTCTAGACGAAAAATCGCTTAGATGCAAAAGGTGCCGGCATCATTACTGAAGTTGAAGATTGCATTCTTCGTGGTAATATTAGGCTGCCAGCAACCCTTATGTCTAAACGAAAAATTGCTAAGTTTCAAAAGGTGCCGGCACCTTTACTGAAGTCTGCAGCTACTCACTTAGGACTTCAAAGAAATATCCCGGAATCCTGGTGAAGATTGCATTCTTCGTGATACATAATGAACTTCATAAGAGTGCCGGTACCTTCGAGCTTTAATGCTGAGACACATTTGTAGCCCGGCGAATAACCGTCAACTTGAACAAAAGTGCAGTCAACTTGAACAACACTTATGAGAATTGGTCGCGCTGATGAGATCACCACCATCCTCCTTATCACGTAATTTATATTAGTTTATCATTGCATGTGACCTGCTCTTAGAAAATGATTCATTATGCAATAAAAAGCAGTTCATCATAAATTTCTCTTTAGCTTAATTAGACTCAGGGCGGGGAAATGTTAAAATTTGAATGGAGCCGTATATCATAGGGAATAGTGAGTTTTAACTGTCATTCAACGAGCATAATTCTACAAATCAAGAATTTCTGCAGTGATTCGGCTGAAGCAGATCCCTTTTATATATAAAGTTGGGACAAATTTAATTTTAAATTTGCAAGGATACGTAGTGTTATGAATTTTGCATATATGTAAATAATTTTAGTGAAATTATGCTTAAAAG
Source organism: Stegodyphus mimosarum (assembly GCA_000611955.2). Classification (NCBI taxonomy): domain Eukaryota; kingdom Metazoa; phylum Arthropoda; class Arachnida; order Araneae; family Eresidae; genus Stegodyphus; species Stegodyphus mimosarum. Next base: position 34,507 of record KK121962.1, read on the forward strand.
TGTAATATCTCATGCATAATGTAACATGAAATGCCTCAAGAGTGAAGCCTCTCCGAAAAAATAATGTTACAGGAGCAAGTTTTTTTAACATCGAGGTAAATGGTTATCTTGCCAAATTTGCGAGATAACGCCAAGCTGAGGATGGTTTTGGTGACTAATTTTTGTCGCTAAGCTTGGCGATCATTCGGCATCTTGTCTGGTTCCTGTATAACTGTAACTCAATAACTGTAATTGCTTTTTATACGTAAATGTAACCGTATCCGGCTGTTATACGTATGTAACCTTAGCTGTATATGCCTTCCAGTTATTTCGAGAAGTGGAAATTCTCAGAAATTTCTCGGCGGCTGAAGAAAACTATATAAGACCGGAGAGAGTATCAGTTCTTCAGTTTTAGTTCAGAGTTGACTTCGGAGTATTGAGAGATCTACGTGCGAGCTTCGTTCTTTAGCTGCGTTTGCATTGCATTGTGTTTAACGTTCTTAGTACTTTAAAGGGGCAACTACTAATTGTGCTCTATGATACTAAGAACAGCTGTACGAGTGTTTTTGCGGAAAGTTTTAGACATGTAAAGTGTTTCTTTTAGGAAAGTAAATTTTATCAAGCTATCATCGGTTCTGTGTGTAGTCAGCCTATTATGAACCCGTAAAATCTACATAACAGAAAAATAAGTGGGTATATCAGGAAAAGGCACTACTTCATTTCAGATTGTCAACATCAGCCATTGCAGAGGAGAATTCCAAACTTCTACACAGAATTATAGAAAATAATGATCCAACTGTTTTAAGCAATAGTCATTAAAGTTTGTGGGCATAAGACTCTTAAAGACGTCAATGATCTAACTTTTATGAAGAACTTGAACGGCGATAAAATAGTAATAGATGTCCTCTTTCTGCGTTGTTGTCTACCGTACCTATTATCAGCTCATTGATTCTTTGCCACTTTATATGATTTTTATCACCCTACGCTCTTACGTCTCCCGTTATTACGTCATTTGTGTTTACGTAAGTTTTTTAATAATGTTTTGTGCTCTAATAGCGGAAAAAAACTTGTATGAAGTGAAAAAAAGTAACGACTTTTCTTCCGTAAAAAGAACTTTTACGCTTATAAGTCCGAAAAAGATAAAAGTACTTTTTCGGAAATCAGAGAAGGAACAATGTATTCTAAGCCTTCTTAAAATCTTAAGACATATAATAATATATTCTAAACCATTTTAAAATCTACGATATTTTAATAACGTTCATCTTAAAATCATAGCAGTCTCAAATTCATGATTCCATCTAACAATTATCATTCTAACAGTTATCAATATTATCGACGTTGAACATTACTTCTCTACGACGACCTCCTCTACATAAGATCAAAATCATGTGGAATAGGGAGAGATCCTCTTAGAGAGAATCTGTTGTAATTATATAAACTTATATAAAAACGAAGATTTCTTGCTGAAGCTAATTTTCCTTATGTCACTATTATTAGATAGTGAAGAATATGTATGTAGGTATGTATGAATGAATGTATGAATTTGTATGTATGAAATTTTCCTCACATTGTGGTAAAACAACGGCACCTACAACCATCAAATTTTAAAAAAAAAAAAAAAAAAGTCTTGTACCGGAACATGTACACCACTTAAATCGGAATTTTGAATTTCGAATTTTTTTAAACTTATTTTACGTTTTGAGAAAATAAAAAAAAAAATTGATTAAAAAACTGAACGACTTAAAATTTATCTCCACTTAGCAAAGCATAAGCAATTTTCAAATTTAAGGAATAAAAGCGGCTATTTAAAATAAATATATTGCAGTTGCCCGGAATAAAATATTTCTGTTATGCACGCGCCAGTGTTTTGTCACTCGGCAAAGAGTAAAATTCAGTTTCTCTTTCAAATTTATTCTGCCTGTTAGTGATTAACAAGCAAAGCTATTTAAAAGAAATAAAAAAATGGCTCTTTATCTTATTATAATTAATTACTGCCGGAGATATTAAAATGATTACATACATACTTTTTTATAATAACTACGAGTATTTTAGGCGTTTTCCTCGCGAGTGAAAAGTTTTAATAAAATTTTGGCCTACTTATGAAAAATAAACAACTGTTTCGAGCAATGTAGTATGTCTAGGGCTTATTGGAATTAAAAACTGAATATGTGTTGGAAAATGCCGGCACTTCGATAGTGAAAAAACAAGAGGTCCTTTAAAATTTTAATGCTTACTGCTTTATGTGCGGACACGAAAAAATCAACTTATTGCATTGTGAATAAAAAATTTTAAAAAGCTAGCATAATAAAATAATAATGGATTTATGTGCAACTGGTTGGAAGTTATTGTGATAGCAGGAAATAGCGGTTTAAAATTTCCATTTTCCTTCTACAAATCTGGAACAGAAAGAGATACGATTGCATATGAAAACGATTTCAGCTATATTTTTCTTTTCGTTCATCCGGATAGTTGCCAACAATACGGAACTGAAATAATCGTTCCAAAAGTATACGGAAATGATAGTACCAGAAACAACATAAACTGAATATTTTTTAAACAGTTATTTCTGGTAAATCTCGCACCATTTACCGTATTTTCTCCAGTATTTTCGCCCTTTTTTTTCAGCCCAGGAGGGCTGTTAGTCCCAAAACGGGATTTTGCTTTGAATCGCTATAGAAGTCTGAACCACTTTTTCAAATTGTTGCCACCAAATGTTATTGCCCTGTGTTATATTTAAAGAAATTAAATAATGAAGAATCTCGCATTGTGAAAAAATAAAGGAACCTACAGCCATCAAATTTTGTATTAGATAGTCTTCCAACAGAACACGGACATCTCGAAGTCCGAATTTTTAATTTCGAATTTGTTTTATTGCTTACTTCATATTTTGTAAAACTCTCACGAATTTTTGATTAACAAACTCAATCATTTCACAACGAGCAATGGCAATACCGTACGGAAAAATGCATTTTTACCCTCAGCGCGCGAGACCGTCTATCGGATATCCCAAAGATATGCTGTTCTTAAATATTTTGTGATTTTGCTCTTCAATCGAATTTGTTGTTGCGCAAACGCCAAAAGCGTGATATTTAACAGATAAAAAAAATACGAGCGTTTACAAGAAAAAGGCCCAGAAAAATTATTTTGTACTACCATCTTAGTAAAAACTGAACATTGATGTGATAAACTTAGAAATGACAGAAAAAAAAAATAAATAAGATAAAATCTCACACCAAAAAAAAATCTGAAAGGTTTCAGATTTTAAATTACGTCCAAAGGGCGTTTTTTTAACGTTTTGTGTGTTACCTTTATTTATTAAATATCATGTTCTTCGCCCTTAAACCATAAAATTCAGTTCAACAGATATATCGCAAAAGAATTTTAAAAAAAAAATATCTTTAGATTTTTCGATACACAGTTTCGCACGCTTGGAGATAAAAAGGTTTTTTTTTTCCCTCCGCAGAGTGTTCCCATTGCTCGCTTTTAAATCGTTAGGTTTGTTCATCAAAAATTCGTTTAAGTTTTATAAAATACAAGATAGATCCTAAAACAAATTCCAAATTTGGGCTTCCAGATTCGCATATTCATGTGAAAACGTACGTTGTTCAAAATTAGACGGCTCTAGGTACCGTTGTTTTATCACATTTCAGAAACATACATACATTTATGCAGATTTTTCATTATTTAATTTCTTTAAATATGATACAAGGCGATAACTTTTGGTGACAACAATTTGAAAAGGGATGAAGCCGTTTATAGTGATTCAACGCAAAGTCCCGAAACGAAACAACAGTCCTTCAGGGACAAAGCCCCTTTGGACAAAAAAGAAAGTGTAAACCAACACTTAACGCTGCATCGGGAATTATAAACGTATGCGTCTTTTAAAATTTTTGTAATTTTCCTACTGAACTGCATACGGCTGAAAGTGCGAAAAACATTATGCTTGATAATACAGCTAAAAAGGTAAAAAAAAATAACGGATCAGTAGGAGTCAGTGTAATAGCAAATTGCAAGCTCAACGAGAGCGTAAAAAACCTTAACAAACCCTTTTGGGTGACCGTTTATGTCTGAAACCCTTCAGAATTTTTTGTTTATTTATTTATTTATTTATTATGTAGCGGACTCTAGCCATTTTAAGTTTTGGCCACTACTAAGGCCAAAAGAAATGATCATTTTATTATGGCGGCCACTTTAGCCTCCTACGAAGGAACAGAATGAAAATATAAATAAACACCATTATTGAGCTGTACATAATCTGCAGCCGTAGATGGTCGTCTTAGAGAGGGTTCGTGGTATTTACTTTTAAGTCATGATGTGTGAAGTAACAGAATTCATAAGGAGCAGAAATTCTAGGTAATCTGAAGTCTTTGAGAATTGCTATTTTGTTCCTTCCGTCTTTTTCTTCTTTATGAAGTTCTTAATCTATAATTCGGGCAATTCTATTCTATTTCTTCCTAACCAACCACTCCTTTCTTCCTTCCTGGAGTGCTCTGCCTATCTCCGTCTCTCTTTGTTCGAATACTCGGATCAGTTCTACAACAGTTCCTGTTGCCAAGCGCAAAATGAAATACCATACGTTACTTTAAAAAAAATTTGTAGTTCCTTGCGCTTCTTTTCTGTCTATCTCCCTTTTAAAAGGCCGTGTAATCGAATGTTGACAAATAAATATCTGATAATAAAAAGTTACAAAATTACTTTTTTTTTTTTTGGTTCCTGTAAACAAGCAATAAATTTGATTTGAGGAGTGATACTCATTTTATGACGAAAGTTTAGCAATTTTCAACTTTATCAAGTCACTAGCTCCAGTTTTCTATTTCTTTCTTCTTTTCTTTTCCCAACTTCGTTTTTTCTCGGTTGCGTTTTTCTCATTATCCATCGCAGTTATTCCTTACAATAACAAAGTATTTCTCCCGCCTGCTTAGCATGCCTTCGTGGTGTAGCGGTCAGCACGCCTGAAGCGTATTAGAGAGGTCCGGGGTTCAAATCCCGGCGAGGGCATCTCTCATTTTTCATGTCTAACATTTTTCATGTCATGTTCGAAACAACCTAATGTGTCTATATTCTAATATTCTAACCCTAGTTCTACAAAATGTTTCTTAAGATTTATCATATTAGTACAGTCACTTCCAAAAGTTAAGCACGAAGATGTAAAACGCAAAAAAATCAACAAATACTGCTTTGATTGACACAAAATACAGTAGGAAAGTAGCATATATATTTATGCATAAAACAAAATCAACAGTTATATACAGAAGTTAAAACAATATTAAATTTTTGTAAGTTATCAGATAATGACATACTGGAGACTTAAACAGAATTATGTATAAAGCGAAAATAAAAAGCATAAAATGAAAAAAGGACATTAATAGAGTATGTTATTCCCCCCCCTCATCTGTATACAAAGTTTACACCTTGTGACCATGCTTTCAATTAGGTGGTCAACCACTGTAGAATTAAGCAATCGCCATTCTTCTTGTAGAGCAGTTTCCAGCTCAAGAAGAGTGGCTGGAGGTGGGAAACGTGAAGATACAGCACGGCCGAGAGCATCCCAAAGATTTTCAATGGGATTAATGTCGGGCGAATATGCTGGCCACGCCATACGCGCAATCCCTTCACTCTCCAGGTAGTCATCGACGATGTCAGCTCTATGGGGACGTACGTTATCGTCCATTGAAACAAAATTAGGGCCAAGTGCTGCAGCGTACAGTCTCACAATGGGTTCTAGGACTTCATCTCGATACCAGACAGCCGTCAAAGAACCCCGTTTAAAGATGTGCAAGTCGGTGCGGTATCCTAATGAAATCCCTGCCCACACCATAATGCTTCCGCTTCGGAATGCGTGATGTTCAATGATGTTTTGGGACTGATTGCTTGTTCGTTGTTCACGCCATATCCTTATACGGCTGTCATCTGGCTCCAAAGCAAATCTTGACTCATCAGTAAACATTGCATTGCCCTAGTCAGACATATTCCAATTGACCTGTTTCCGGCACCACTGTAATCGTGCCCCCTCTTGATTGGACGGATAGAGGAACACAAACTCGAGGTACCCGGGCGTACAGTCCACTCATATGTAAACTTCGGCGTACAGTAGCTGCAGATATCGTCTTACCAATGGACGCTGTAACCATAGATGTCACACGCGTGAAGGTCGCTCTGCGATTCCGCTTGGCTACAATAGCAATACATCGATCTTCCGCGGGGGTTGTAACCCTTGGGCGACCGGCTACAGGACTTCGGACAACTGTCTGTGTGGTTTGGAATTGTTTCCATAAACGTGAAATTACAGAATGATGAACGCCGAAGAAAAGAGCAACATATGTGATCGACTGTCCTGCTTCAATGCGCCCCACAACACGCCAGCGCTCAGAATCTTCCATTCGTCTTCTGAAAGTCATAGAAACACGTGTGTCTTGAAAACAAATTGTACGAAAGTTTTAAACACCTTCTATCAACACTTACAATCAACTTCTGTAACCCTTCATAAAGCTGGCTTCCTATAAGACTGCCTTTTTTGCATATTTCTTGACATGAAAGCGCGATTGGCTGTTACCTAACATATTTGCATACTTCCATCTACCTCTGCAGCGAACTGCATCCTCTTCAATTCTGATTGGTTTCCGGAAATTAGCATTTCCTCTCCGTGCTTAACTTATGGAAGTGAGTGTAGAAAATTTCTAAGAGTCAAAGGATTAGGATCTTCTTTGCTTGGAAAACATATTTAAAAAAATGCCTATTAAGAATTAGAGATAAATGTAAATAGTATAAAAACCACTAAAAGCATCAACAGGAAACTTATAAAAATTTACGATTATTTACAACTCAAACTGCATGCTTGCCGAATGCACAGTCTAAAAACAACCTATGGGCCAGATGATTTTTTTTTGATACAAAAATGAAAATTTTTATTAACAAAATAAAATTTATTTGTAATAAATTTTCACTTTCGTTTACTAAATAAACAACAATAATAATATCGGAAAGGAAAAAAATATAATTTATATTTATTTTCTATTTGAAATCTTAAGTTTCATACCTATTGGAAATTTTTCTTGGTTACACTTTGTAATCCTTAGGTAATTTACTTTAATTTAAACTAAAAATAAACAAATTATGAAAATAAAAATAAAATCTGAAATGTTTCGGATTTTAAATTACGTCTAAAGGGGTCTTTTTTAAAATCTGAAAACATGATATTTAATAACGTTTGTGTATTACCTTTATTTATTAAATATCATGTTCTACGCACTCAAACCATAAAATTCAGTTCAACAGCAATATCGCAAAATAATTTTAAAATGAGCATATCTTTAGAATTTCCGATACACAGTTCCGCGCGCTTTAGATAAAAATGATTTCCCCCCTCGTACAGTGTTGCCATTGTTCGCTTTTAAATCGTTGAGTTTGTTAATTAAACGTTCGTTACAGTTTTACAAAATATGAAATAGATAATAAAACAAATTCCAAATTTGGGCTTCCAGATGCGCATATTGGTGTGGAAACGTACGTTATTGAAAATTGGATGGCTCTAGGTACCGTTGTTTTATCACAGTGCGAGAAACATAGATACATTTATGCAGATTCTTCATTATTTAATTTCTTTAAATATAATACAGGGTGATAATGTTTGGTGGCAACAATTTGAAAAGTGAATCAACGCAAAATGCCAAAACGAAAACAGTAGTCCTTCAGGGACAAAGCCCCTTTGGACTAAAAACTTTCTAAGTTTACGAAGATATTACAAACAGGGTTAAAACATGAGAATAAATATTAGAAACATGAGAATAATCTAAGATATCCAGGCTTGTCTTGTCTCCTACAGCTGTCCAATCAGATAGGCGTTGAATTGAAGCAACGCTATCAGTTAGAATCTAGACATCATGTAATTGTTTCTCATTTGGTTTGCGTATTGTAAAACCCTTTTGACAGCAATAAGCTCTAATCTAAAAACCGAAAAAAAGTCGAAATTTCTAATCTTAAATTCCACAGAACCAGTAGAAGTTGGTATGAACGCTCCACTGCCAGAAATTCCCTCATCTCCTCTGCGTCCATCAGCGCATATCTTCAAAGAAGATTGTGGGATCTCATTGATAGTCTCCAGGGCTAATTGCTTGATAAGAGTCGGATTCTCAATATTTTTCTTCACACTGGTCAAAAGGTACTCATGAAAATGAATCCCACCAAGCTTCAAACCAAATCCCAGATGATATACAGAACAAGGTTCTACATTCTACATCAGCGTTTTAGCGAATGAAATGGAGCTGAGCTTCTTCAAGCGTTGGTTGTCTGTCCAAGTATAGAGGTAGGCAGAGGTTTCTATGTTGATCATTATAACTGGAAAGCTTGTTATAGTATTTTGAGAGATGATAACTCCTTCTCAATGAAAGTTATTTTCATAGAGCACTATATCATTTGGACAATTGTGACGAAGTCCAGTAATATCTCTAGCAGCATTCAACTGCACCCTTTCAAGTTTATTTAAGCCGGTACTGGAGGCACAAGTACACATGGGAAAACCAAACTCCAGTATCGGCCTAACAAGAGAAATGTAGATAGTTCGAAAAGTGTTAGCATCTGCTCCCCCAGTCACAACCGGATATGAACTTAAGAATATATTTTGGTAAACGCATCCGTTAATCGATTTTACGAAGAAAAGAGGGCTAAGAACACAGCTGTTGGAAATAGCACAGAAAACATTTACCTTTGAAGAATCACGCTCATGTTTCATTACGCCATGTGAATTTCCCGCGCTCCCAAATCGTAAATTATGGCGATTAACTTTGCCAGACACGTGAAAAGTGGCTTCATTCGTAAACACAAGTCTCTTCGCAAAACCATATACCTCTATCTTATCTTGCAAATTCTCACAGAAAGCTTTACGCAACGGTTTGTCGGAAGGTTATGAACTCCTTCACCATCTGAAAGGTGTATGGCCGGAACTGTTGACATTTCCGTAACGCACGCCACACCGTTGCATGAAATCACCGTTACTGAGATCCCCGCCACACCGTTACTGAGTTCAGGATTCGCACGACGCGTTGTTTTTGTGGGATTTCTTTAAAACATTTCAGGATTTTTTCAACCACTTCGTTTTTGCGTTCTGTGATAGTTTCCTTACGTAAGCAGCCCGAGTCCTGAAACTACTTCACCCACCATTCGATGTTGTGACAATGTGGTGATTCTTTACCAAATTTCGTGCTACTAAATTTCGGCGATCAACGACGATCGATGCGCTTTCTCCTGCATGGATGGAGCCATTTTGATTAACAGTGCCTCCAACGGCTATTTTGTAACCGAGAGATTTTTCTTTGTTGCCACTTAAACTTTGTACAATTGTAGTTCCAGAATTAATTTATTTCGTCTTAATAAGTCAGTTAGAGAATTCGTACAGTGCTATTCTTTTTGTCTCATTCAATTTGAAAAACTTTCTCATGTTTCACATCGTGGGAAAAAAAAAAAGAAAAATTAAAGTATGTTTATACATATTTTCGTTTGGGCATTTATTCAAAAATTACGAAATGTCAGGTGAAGGAAGGTTAAAAGTTTTATTCCTATTTTGAATTCAGTATTTATGTAACAGAAGTTATATAACAAACGACAGACAGTAAGAAAAGAAGATCCATTATGAAGACTGAGAGATATCTAGTCTTACGCATGATCGCGTGAGAACAGAAATGTACTATCTGGTGTCTGACTCATCTGTCTGAACCTGAACCAAAGCATAAAAGTAATATTGAATTGAAAGTTAAACTCGCAGCTGATTCTAGTCGGAATTCTTTTACTCTTTTCTCATTGCAGATGTTTCAACTTAAATAAGCCGTTGAATTTTTCCGCACCTTTAGGGCATTGGCTTTTCACATTTATTGAAGAAATTTTTACAACTGGTCTTTGTTAAGTGAAAAGAAATTTTAGTCGTGTTATGACGACAGTTGTCAAACGATTTTGATAAACTGTCATCTTCTTCGAAAACATTACACATGGAATACTTCAGTCCTAAAGATGCGAGATTAATAAACTTGAATTTTCGCTGTTTTTTCCGTCATTCAGGTGAAGGTTTAATTTTTAAAATTCGAAGTTCCTGAGCCCTCTGGAAAGCTGTTAAGAAAGATAAAGAATTGTATTCAATTACGTATTTCTTTTGCTAAGTTTTATTTTCATATTCACAATTCTCTTAATATATAAAGATGTATTTCGAAAAACTGTATTCTTAAATTTGTTTTACATTAAACTCAGATTTCAAATTTTGCTTGGTTTAAAAACTTTTCCGTGAAAGTTTGGCTTTTTTTACTTCCTTGTACGAAGTAAAGGAAGTATTGTAATCGTGAAAAATTTCGGGTAGCATATTTCAACGAAAATATCCATTTAAACCACTCTCAAAAGAATTTGAACGATGTTTTTGCATGTTATCTGTACATACGGACACAATAAAGGACTGTTTTTGCCAAAAACGGTTGCAAAATGGGTATTCAGAAGAGATTTGTTTTATGTCTGCACGTACGTACGTATGTATATCTCGCATAAGTTAAGAACGAATAGCCGTAGAACGTTGAAATTTTGTGCATATTATTATAACATGTAGCTGTGCACCTCCCTTTTTCGTTGCAATCGGCTGCACCAATCGTATATAAATACGTTTATATGTATATTCCCAATCTGTTATCTGGCTCAGTGAGCTTAGTTTTTTATTCTTATATGTGGTAAATTGTGCATTTTTTTATTTAAAAGTGATTGAATTATACGATTTTTATGCTCCGGTTAGGGTCTTTTATGTCTTTAGTCAATCTGCGTGCAATAGTTGTAGAATTATCAACAACTGAAATGTTTAAGTGGCGAGTGAAGCCTAAAGAACTGCCATTTGTTTGCATTTAAAACTCAGAGGAACAGTGAATTTAGTCATCTTCTGCTGAACAATCTGCTTCTTGTCGGCTGGCCGAAATGTTTGTTTTTGCTTACAAACTCTTAATTTTAATTGCAAACATGTTTTAAGTAATTTAACTGTATTTAGTCTTTAATGTTTTTCTGTATTTTACAATTTTTAATGAAGATGTTTTGAGTTTTTATGTATTTTTGCTTTGCTTCGAAGTGAGAACTGAAATAATTGAATGAGAAACATATCTCTAACAATTTTTGAAGAAATAAGTTTAAATGAAACGCAGCGAAAAATGTGTATAATTTAATAGGCCATACAAGGAAGTCATGTGGTGTTCAACATCACATTTTTTTTTTAATTGGTTGCGGTGACTCACGCAGTGGTATCCGCCAAGAGTAAGATACCCCGTGCAAGGGAAACTGACTTGCATCCACGTTATACACGGCAAAAAACACGAAAATGTCCATGCAGCCAGTCCATTCATCAGTAATCGAACCTCGAACGGAATTACCAGCGTTCAACAACTTTACCGCTCGGCCGCTAGTGGGCTAAAGTTTGGTCCTTGTCGGTTTTACCGACGACTAGCGATTAAATAAAAATTCTAGCGGGGTTTATCGCTAAACTATACAACAAACAAAATTCCATCAATCAAGCAAATAGAACTGCGAAAAATTGTTTCTTATATAGATAGTGCTACCTTTTTATTTTGAATATATATATATATATATTAGCGCATCTAGCTGCAAATTTTATTATACTATAATTAACAAGCAAGAATGCAGAAGCTATAGCACACCCGAAACCCACTCAATCCTATTCGTAAAAGCACGGTAGTGCCAAAGGTTACATATCAAACAGAATTAAACTTCATTATTAACAATAAAACATTACTAAAAAAATATATGCAACTAAAAATTGAAATTTTTTAGAAAATTGGGAAAAGCAGAAGTTGCAAGAAAAATGGGAATGTACATAAAGATCAAAATGGCAATATTTCACTGAGAGCCGCATAACAGTGTCTTCAGGGGAAAAGTACTTCGCAACTTCCATTGAAATATCACCTCCACGCGTTTCAACTAACGATCAAATGAGACAAAAAACGCGTAAAATAATTTAATGAAATGAAATTTACTATAAATTACTATTAATTACTATTATAATTTACTATAAATTACTATTAATTACTATTATAATTTACTATAAATTACTATTAATTACTATTATAATTTACTATAAATTACTATTAACGTTTTAAGGTTTCATTACTTCTCGAATACTTTTTTAAATCTAAATTTCTTTACGTTTTAAAAAAATTTTTGGGGTCATGAGGCAGTTTTGCAGTATTTGTTGCCTAGTTTCATATATGTATTACTATTTATAAAAAAATTTTTGAATTTTGTTGTATGTTACTTTTATTCCACGCGTAGGGAAAAGGAACGCCCAATTGAGACGATTTCGATTAACATTAAATGATTTAACATATTTCATTTCATTAAATTATTTTACGCGTTTTTTGTCTCAATTGGTCGTCAGTTGAAACGCGTGGAGGTGATATTTCAATGGAAGTTGCAAAGTACTTTTTCCCTGAAGACACTGCTATGCGGCTCTCAGTGAATTGTTGCCATTTTGATCTTTGTGTACCTTCCCATTTTTCTTGCAACTTCTGCTTTTCCCAATTTTCTAAAAAATTTCAATTTTTAATGGCATATATTTTTGAGTAATGTTTTATTGTTAATGAAGTTTTAATTATGTTTGATATGTAACCTTTGGCACTACCGTGCTTTTACGAATAGGATTCAGTGGGTTTTGGGTGAGCTATAGCTTCTGCATTCTTGCTTGTTAATTATAGTATATATATACATATATATATATATATACATTAAAATTTGCGACCTGCCTTCTACAGAACAGCAAGCAGTTTATTATTTTCAAAGTCATATGATAGTATCATAAAAAATATCCGATGTGGACACTAAATGATTACCACGAACGGCCTATTAAATTATACACATTTTTTTTTGCTGCACTTCATTTAAACAACTTCATTAGAGATATCTTTCTCATTTTATCATTTCAGTTCTCACTTTGCGGCAAGGCAAAGATACTTTGTAAAGGTATTAGGTTATTTTGAAGTAGGAAAGGTGGAAAATGAGCAACGCACTCGCCGGGACTCGAACCAAGGACCTCTCGAATACGTGCCGAGCGTGCTGACCACTACAGGACGAAGGCATGCAAAGAAGGCGGGAGAAATACCTTATATATTCCCCCTTTTAAAGGGCGATTGGGGATTAGGGGACACAATCGTCAAATCCTGGTGGTGGAGAATCATCGTCCACCACCTATTTTAGTTCGGGCGCCACTGTAGAGATGTTAGGAATTTTTTTTTATGTCAGGAAACTGAAGAAATGAGCAATATCCTCGCCGGGACTCGAACCGCGGACCTCTGGAATACGCGCCGAACTGCTGACCACTACACCAAGAAGGAATGCAAAGAAGGCGAGAGAAAAAATACGTTATAACTTAAAAACGCAAAACATATTCATAAAATTTGTAAAATGCAGAAAAACATAAAACCCTAAATACAGTTAAAATAGTTAAAAGAAAATATTTTTACAATTGAAATTGAAATTTTTACGCAAAAATAAGCAATTTGACCAGCGGGTAAGAGGACAAAATATTCGGTGCACAACACTGAAAGTTAATCCGTGCCCCCCCCCCTCTGCGCAAAAAGACAGTGAAGTTTTCACCATCTAATTTAATTCACTATTCTACTAAAAGTTTCACATGTAAACAAATGGCGGCTTCGTTAGGCTAAGGACCATTCAAATTTGTAAAATGTTGATAACTGTACAACTATTGCATACAGATCAACTAAAAGCATAAAAACATTAACTGGAAAATAAGAGCAGCCTAATTTAATAACTTTTAAAGAAAAAATGCACAATTTGGCAACAAATAAGAACAAAAAACCGAGCCGAGTAACAGAGTAGGTATATGTTTGGTGCAGCCGATTGCAATCAAAAAAGTAGGCGCGTAACTACATGTTAGAGCAGTTCCATATAAAAAATTTCAACGCTCTGCGGGTACTTGATTTTAAGTTCCGCAAGACATATACATACGTACATACGTACATACGTATAGAAGCCAAGAAAAAAATCTCTTCTAAATCCATTTTAAATCCCTTTTACTTTCCGTTTCAGAAAAAACAGTCTTTTAATTTGTCGATACGTAGAGATGTCATGCAAAAACATTGCTCAGATGGATTCGAGAGCAGTCAAAATGGATTTCGTTGAAATGTGATACCCGAAATTTTTCACGATTACAATACTTCCTTTACTTCGTGCAAGGACGTAAAAAATGTGTATTAATGGACAGGATATGGTTAATAGAAGATGGCCAACAAAACAGTACCAGACTTGAAATATTGCCAACGAGAAGTTTGTCGTCATAGGGTTCCAAACAGAACTTCCTATAGAATCGGAAGACCTAATTAAATAGCAGAAATGTACAAAAGCATTTTGGTGAAGTGCATAAATGAAGCAAATAGTAGTTATTAAATATCCTTCAGAATTTCGTATAAAGCATTGGGTAACTTCGGCGGCGACTCCGTCATCTTTTTTTGGTTCGCTGGTAGCTAACTTTGATGTTCACGGTATAACACGCAAGTACACATCATCCTTTTCCTTCTCTAAAAAAATGCCAGCTCAGCAGCGGCCGACGGGTAAAGCCGCTGAACACTGGTAGTTCGGTCCGATGTTCGAATCCCGGCGAACGGGTTGGCTGCATGGGAGTTTTCGTGATTTTCCGCACATGCAACGTGTATACGAGGTAATTTCTCTCAGAAAGTCCTCCACGAAGACATTCCTTCTCCTTAAGCAGATAGCCCTCTTGTGCTTTGAGGTAATTAAGTAAATCAAACTAAAAAATTTGCAAACTGAGTTACGGTGGTTGCTCTAATGCAGGGATCCCTAACCTTTCTGTACTTCACATTCTAAATAGAATATCGGCAGGGTGACGAGCACATTTATTCTTTGAAGGTGAATTTATAGGTTGACATATTTAATGATATACATAAAGTACAAAAAAGTATATTAAAAATATTGTTTTAAGATATAAGTTCAGTGATGGTGTTCTTACGTAAAATAAATAATTACTGAGTTGTACAGATGAAAGTTTACAAAGTCTTTGGTTTATAATTCGTTGGTGAAATATTTTGTTCGTAAAAATATAACTCGTAAAGTTCAACGTGGTATTAGGCATTGCATTTCATTTAGGCCATTGCTTTATAATTAGGAGAATGTGATATTCCTGCTCGTAAGCAATCATCAAGATGTTCATCCGTAAATCGAGATCTGTGCTTTGATTTTGCGAAATACGTTCTCGAAAACAATTATATTTTGTCATTTTTTAATTTTAACAAATAACCGGATCAAAATGACAAGCTAGCCGGGATGTCAGGATTATACCTTCAAAGTGGAAAAATTCAGATCAAACCAGGAAATCGGGTCAGCCCATTTATGATTCTAAAGAAATGATTTTTTTAAACAAATATGCATATATTTCTCTAATTAATTGTTAACCATAAAAAATTTTACATAGCATTTTATTGAGAATTAAAAAAAAAAAATTATCATGATTACATAGCAGCGTGCATACGTTAAACAGTTAGTGAGCGTAATTAGTACATACATAGTTTTTTTTTTTCACATATTACGTAGGCATTACACGGAAAGAGAAGGATGCTCCTTGAAGGTCTTTTTAAGAGAAATTGGCTCATATCCAAGTAACACACGGGGGGAAAAAAACACGAAAATCCCATGCATGTTAGCCCGTTCTCAGAAACTCGAACCCCGAACCGAACTACCAGTGTTCAGCGGCTACCGCTAGTCCGCTGATGGGCGTGGGCATAGGTTTGGAACCATTTCTCTAATGCGTAAGTAACCAGTAAAAAATACACTTCATTTATTAATAATAAATGATCGGAATGTAAATATTTCTTTCGCTTACCTTTAACTGCATACTTTCGAGTACAGTAATTTTCTCATAGCTAAGTTTTTCACGATAATTAAAGACTTACGATAGGAAAATTGTTTCAAATAATGGAAAGGAGGAAAACGAAGAAATCCACAAAACTGAAACTGAATTACGAAAGCATCTTCACCGAATATAACAAAAAAGCAAAGTAATTTTAGTAGCATTTCCTCATTCGACGCCAAAATGTCTGACCCAAGCTTTCAGTTTTCAATAATTTTGCAAGTGGATGCTCTAAACCGGCGAAATCTTTCTCGATAATTCGTTTGTCTAAGAAAAATAAACTGTCTTCTTTTTATTTCTAAAAGCAGAATATGAAAGAATGGATGGATGTATTAAAGCAACCGTTTTAGACTACATTCACTTCCTGGTAACTTTCATGAAGCTGTAAACAAATTTCGCAATATTTTTAAGATTCTGCATCGCAAGTTTTTTTTTTTTTGTATGGTAGGCGAAATAGTTAAGGAATAATTTCTGCGAAAAATATTCTTCTTGCTTGAAGATGATTTAAGTATTATTTATAGATAGTGAAAATAATTTGTTGTCTCGTGTTGCTGTGGCTAATCTCATTTGTCTGACCTAGTCTGAACAAGCGATCTGAACGAATTTGATCGTGGCAAGGATTATAAAACTGCATCTATCATTGCAGGATTCTTGACAAACATATAAGTGATAATATACGACTTTGCCCAGTTCCGCTTCGGTTATGAAGCACCTTAGGTACCTTATGTACCTTAGGGAACACGTCCAAAGGTCTCCCAATACTCTTCACACCAAGCCACTCGAGTCTCACCATATATTTCGGATATCCCCTTGCCTTACAGACACTATACTCTTACAAACATCCATGCTTTCTCCGGGATTCGATGTCGGGCCATTCGGTACGATAGTCAGGCTCACTAACCATTATCCGTCTGAGCGGCTGAAAAGAGTTTTCTGTTATTATTGAATCATCCTATAAATGATGGATTTTTTTAACTGTACTAAAAATTGGAGAGGGCTATGCTAAACTATCTGCATCAGCTTGCAATAAAAGCAGGTAGTCATTTTCTCTTGCTTTTGTTCTTCGTGCAAGTTGTGAAAAGCGCAGTTCGATATGAACGGTTATTTTTTCCAAAGCTAAATGGATGTGACAAAGAAGCATATTTGGCGTATTTTGCTTTATAAATTCAGAAATATAAATAATTATTAAAGAGATATGGACCGATAATTGAATCTTAAAAAATAATAAGATACAATATCCTGTTCAGAAGTAAAACTTACGAAAATGACTGATAGAAGTCTATAAAAGAATCCAACGTTAAACTTCTTTAGACTCCCTTAGAATTAAGGCTGAATTTTCTATAAATTAGGTGAAAATGTATCTGAAAAGTTTTCGATCTAACAAAAAAAAGATATTTTTTTCTCCAAAACTATCTTTATTTTTCGACACAGTCTCCTGGTACTCCTATACATTTCTTCCAGCGATGATCCATGCTTGTAAGCCTCTCAAATAATATGTGGAACCTTTCTGTGCAAAGTCTCTCCATTTGACAAAACTCTTTGTCCTCCAAGTACTTCTTTTAGCTTAGGGAACAAAAAAAAAAAAAAAAA
>KK121962.1:56258-72393 GCA_000611955.2 Stegodyphus mimosarum
AAAAAAAAAAAAAAAAAAAAAAAAAAAAAAAAAAAAAGCTGTCCAAAAAGCTAAGACAGCTGAGAATGTAATGATACCAAAATTACCCTCAGATTCTACAATGCGCTTATCTAATATTCCCGAAAGTGAACTGGCAGTCATTTTCACCACGCCCCATGGGTCTGGCTAAGGCTTTGGATATTCAATTATTTGCACGTTTGGCGATACTTATAGCAGGATTTATAGGCCAATTAAAAATTCTGCTCATACACAAATTTTCAATTTTGGGTGAACTTTTGCAGCAAAATCTTACCTTTCGTATTTTTGTCCCTTTTTTTACTAATTTTATCGCCTGAAAATCGATAGCGGAAAATTATGCGAATAATTTATATTGCAAAGGATGCAGTTACAGTAAGGCTGATTTGGTTTGGTTTATTTAATTATGGCAAAGCACTCGAGGGCTATCTGCCTAAGCGGAGGGATGCCTTCGTGGAGGATTTCTAACAGAAATTGGCTCATATACTCGTTACACATGGGAAAAACCACGATAACGTCTATGCAGCCAGCCCGTTAGCTAGGCTTCGACGCCTGGACTGAACTAACAATGTTCAGCGATTTTACCGCTAAACCACTGGTGGGCTCCGGTTACAGTAGGAAATGACGAATGAAAATCCAGTCATCGATAAACTACAGGCAAATATCCCAATATTATTTATTTAAAAGAAACTTAAGCTCCAATAACAATAGATATATGTAATATTAACAATACAGTATGTAACAGACCACCAGCGGCCGAGCGGTAAAGACGCTGAACACTGGTAGTTCGGTCCGAGGTTCGAATCCCGCGAACGGGCTGGCTGCATGGGCGTTTTCGTGGTTTTCCCCATGTGTAACGTGTATACGAGCCAGTTTCCCTTGGAAAGTCCTCCACGAAGGCATCCCTCCCCTTAGGCAGATAGCCACCCTCCCCTTCAGATAGCCCTCGTGTGCTTTGCCATAATTGAATAACCTAACCAGTATGTAATAAGATATTTTCATTTCTACTTTTTCTCATTCATGACTTATGTCATCCATAAATAATTAGAGAAAGTGAATATGTACTACTTATGTCATCCATAAATAATTAGAGAAAGTGAATATGTACTACTTATGTCATCCATAAATAATTAGAGAAAGTGAATATGTAAGTTGACGAAATTGTAGACTTGCTGTGATGGGTTGGTTCATGTATTAGGCTAGCATCGAGTTCAAACAGGTAGAAAGGAAAGGTTCGCTGTGACCTTCGCAGATACTTTGTGAGGATTTGTCTTTGTTAATCAGACGAAAATAATCATTACGTGGGTGAATCCATTTTAAAATTTAGGGGAGCTGGTTTTCTAAACGCATCAAGAAAAGGGAAAATTATGAGAATATTTTTTAAATTTTCCGAACATGGCGCTAAAACGATAGGGGTAAAAATAATGAGGAAATAAGGTGTACCTGAATCAGCTTATATTTGGAAATATACGGTACCTTAATTTGAACTTTTTCTTCAAAACTTATCCTATCTGAATTCTATGCAAGACAGGGATAAAATCTAATCATTAAGGGGTGAATAAGGGTGATCGGAACAATGGGGGTAGTTAGCAGACTGTGCCGGCACTTTACGCAAGTTGACAATTGTTCGCCAAGGTTCAAAGATGCCTCAGCATTAAAACATAAAGGTGCTTGTTACTTGTATGTCTTATGAAATTCAGCATATACCATGAAAAATGTAATCTTCGTCAAGATTTCGGGACTCTCCTTCGAAGATCTGAGTGAATAGTTACTGACTTCAAGAAAGGTTCCGGCATCTTTTGCAAACTATCCGTAGTTTTTCATGACATAAGAAGTGCCCTGCACCCTTACGAAGTTCAACTTCCACTATGAAGAATGCAGCCTTCATCAAGATGCCGAGACGTCTACAGTAGATCTTTATTTTGGTAAATAATCACCGACATAAAAAAAAGGTGCCTGCAGCCTTAAGGAGTTCATTGTAGAACTTGGGGATAGCAAGTTCCACCGAAGTACCGATCTATATGAAATATCTAATTTAAGCTGGATTAAAGGCGTAGAAATTAATACAAATAACTTGCTTATGTCAAAAAGCTTTATATAACGAAATATTTAACCGGTATTCAGTTTAGATGAAATCTTCATCATAGGTGCCAGTACATTTATGCGCGTGAGCCGCTGTTTGCCGAGGATGCCCGCATATAAGGTAGCATATAAGCATTCTGTACCGCGCCACGCACGTAAGGGAAAATCCTTCCTCGTGATTGGATATGGCTTCCGATGGCATCATTTTCTCTACGATTATGAACTCCTTGACCGTTTGTTTACATTTTGATAGCAGGCGAAAATGTGCATTGTATTGTTATTATGTGCATTGCATTTTTGTTGCTACGAGATTACACTTCTTACAACACTATAGTGTGGTGAATTTTAATACAAAAAATGGAGTTCCCCCCTTACAGATAAAAAATATTATTTCTTCTTGTGCTAAATCCGTACATGTGTATTAATTAATATTAAGGGCAGAAATGTTTATTAACGTGTATCAATATTAGGATTTTTAAAAAATGTGTTCTTAATTTAAAATCCTTCATATTAAAAATGTTACGATTATTAATTTCATGTTCATTATAAATCCATTCTTTGCAGAAGCAATCTCCGAACGCATGAGACAAGTCAGTTTTCGGAAATAGCAAAAACGACGTTGGGAGCTAACACAGTACACAGTAAATTCACAATATTTATATCAGTCTGAAAAAGTAAAATTTATTTTTGAAGTTAGACTAGTATAGATTGGGAACAGAGAAATAGAGATGCCTATTTTAAAGAAGGAAGGACGGAAGCTTCTTTTCTTATACCCCTGTATTAAATTCAGCGACAATACTGAATGCACTTTTTTCCTTCATTTAAGGCAACAGAATATTTGAAATGACATAATATTTGCAAAGAAAGTATTTTCCGCAGTGTGAAAGGAACAAAATGCAACAAAACTGCAATAATAATAATATATTTACTGGCACACAGTGCCTTTATAGCTGGATCAAGATCGTCGTGTTTTGGTTTGAGCACTAAATTCATGAACTCAGTTATTTCCTGAGCGCTTATAAGATTGCTTCTGATATTAATAGCATCTTTAAAAGATTTTATAATTTTATAATTCCATGAAACAGGAAGCTATCTGCAGAACGCTACAGCTAAATTTTTTCGTTTCAAAGAAAACAAACGATAATTTTTCACGCTTCCATTCACTCATGCGCGTTATTCTTTGAAAAAAAAACCGTAAGAATCCCGTTTAAATTACGCCAAGAGAAAATGATGTCATCGGAAAGTATGTCCAATCACAAGTACGGATTTCTCCTTATGCGCGTGGCACGGTACAAAATGCTTATATGCGCCCGGATATAAAGGTGGCCGCACCTTTGTAAAGCTGGCCCTATTATTAAATTCAGTTTATCATTTTAAGAAAGAAATATCCGAGCTCTTTATTAGATGTTTGGTAAAATCTCATCGTAAAGGTACCAGCACCAATATGAAGCTCAATTTATACCGCGGAGAAAACACCTTTCATTTAGATGCCGGCAGCTTTGTGGTGGCTTCTGTCCTGTAAAGAATCTCCGAATTTCCTAAAAGTGCTGGCATCTTTAATCGGACTTACTGCCATCGGCGCCTAGAGAAATTTCCCGAATCGCTATTAGCCTCATCCGCTCTTGCCTACAATAAGTTCAGTACATTTATTGTCCTTAAACCTGGATGTAGCCACGACATATAGTTTTATGCCATGTAGATTTTTCGGTTTTCAGTCGTAAATTTTCATTACTTCTATCTGCACACTCATATAAACTTTATATCAGATTTCTTACTTTATGGCGTTCAAGATCTTTTGTGTCCATGTGCTCAGGCAATAAGTATTTCTTACCATCTCTTTGGGGTATCACGGATGGTTGATTTGAAATAACAAACTCGGGTTAAATGATGCACATCACAATAGCTCACGCCGTTCAAAGAGGTTCTGTCCACTCATCCTGTGAGAACTATGCCTCACTTGAGTGCTCTGTATCAGTAGGTCTAGTGAAGTAACTGTTGCAGAAAAAAGTTTCTGGAATCTGTATCAGACGATGAAACTTTTTTTTTTTCCATACTAATCATTTGAAGATGGTTAAACCTGTTTTTTTCCGTTTTGAAAGAATGTGAAATTTGTTGGTAAAGAAGCGAAGAATTTTTTCCTGCGATACGCCAAAGATTTACATCCGGAATTCCACATATACTTGTTATGGTAATTTGCAAAGTTACAGAACAAATGTATTCTTTAGGGATGTTTCGAACAAAAAACTGTTTGATTAAAATACCGCAATGCAGCTTTCATTATCCGTTATGACTGGAGGTGTAGTTGGTTTTAATAAATTGAATAAAAAGAAAAATCTGAAAGGGCTCAGATTTTAACAGTCGCCCAAAAGAGTTTATTAAGGTTTTTTTTTTTTTTTTTTTCCCCCGCCCTCGTAGCACTCACAGTCTACCAGTCTGCTGTTAAACTCATTCCTGCGAATCCATTCCTTTTTGTTATTTTTTAACTATATTATTAAGCATCATTTTCTTCGCATTTACGCCGTATACAACTCAACAACAAAATTACAAAAATTTTGAAAGCTTCGTAGCAGCATATGTGTAGAATTCCCGATGCAGAGTTAAGGGTTGGCATAAAAACAGATTTCTGTTTTTTTCAGTCTTATCTCAATTCATCACATCGATGTTCAGGTTTTTCTTTTTTTGTTGCTAGAGATGAAAATGTCTTATTCCGCACATTGTTGCCACTGCTCGCTTTCAGATCGTTGAGTATCTTAATAATAATTTCATTAAAATGTTACAAAATATGAAATTTAAAATTCGGGCTTCCAGGTGCTCATATTCGGGAGAAAGACTATTCAAAATTTGATCGCCAAAATTTTACAGAATATGAAATTTGAAATTCGGGCTTCCAGGTGCACATGTTCTGGTAAACGACTACGTTATTCAAAATATGATCGCCCTGGCTGCCATCGTTTTTTCACAATGTGAGGAATATTCATACATACGTGGAGATTTTTCATTATTTAATTTCTTTTAAAATAATACAGGGTGATAATATTTGGTGTCAACAATCTGAAAAATGTTTCGCCGTTTATAGGGATGCTTCGAGATTAATAGCCCTTTCGAGCTAAAAATTCTGATAAGTATGCATTTTCTTATTAATAAAATAGAATTTAAAAAGTTTCTATACAATAAGCTTTATTTAAAATGGATACGATAATTAATGCACTAAAAGGCGAAAAATGGTTTATTATATAGTTTAATGCGAACAATAAAAGCACGGGGCGCCTAAGTAAAGAAATTTATAAATTTAGTTGCAGTGTCAAGTGCATAAGTCATAATCTTTTAAATTTTTTCATGCATTTTAAATATTCGCTGCGTAAAATTGTAGATGAATTCTCTAAATGGAATTATTTAATGAATTATTCCCATTAAAATATACAGCAAATTATTTTCCCATTTTAGTGCATTAATTATCATACCCATTTTAAATAAAAGCTTATCGTAAAAAACCTTTTTTTAACTATATTTGTTTTCTGTTTTTACTTCCTTATACGAAGTAAAAAGGAAGTATTGTAATCGCGAAAAATTTCTGTTCTCATATTTCAACGAAAATATCCATTTTGACCGCTATCGAATGCAATTTAACGATGTTTTTGCGTGACATCTGTACGTAAGGACAGAATAAAGGATTCTTTTCTCCCCCACCCCCAAAAAAATATAAAACTGATTTAAAATAGATTCTGAAGAGATTTTTCTCGTGACGTCTGTGCGAACGTACGTATGTATGTATGTATCTCGCATAACTTAAAAACGACTAGCCTCAGAACGCTGAAATATTGTATACAGGACTGCTATAACATGTAGATGTGCTCCTATTTTGGTTGCAATCGGCTGCACCAAAAGTATATAAATATATGTATATATATTCTACTCTGTTACTCGGCTCAGTGATCTCAGTTTCTTTATCCTCATATGTTCGTAAATTGTGTATTTTTTGCTTTAAAAATTATTGAATTATGGTGTCTTATCTTCCGGTTAAGGTTTCTATGCCTTTCGTAAATTTGCATGTAAGATTTGTAGAATTATCAACAATTTAAAAGTTGTTTATGTGCTGCTAAGCCTAATCATTTTTCTCATGGCGGACATATTTCTTTACATTTGAAACTTAGCAGAATAGTGGATTTGTTGCCAGTCTAGAGAAACTAAGTTTCGCAACAACAAAGATAATGCCTTCTTTTATTATTGCGAATTAAATCATGCTTAATCCATTCTAGAATTATTATTTATGTTATTAGCTTGTTTCTGCGTACAAATTGTAATTTTAATTGTAAAAATTGTTTTTGTAATTGTTTTAACTGTACTTGGCGTTTTATGTTTTTGTATATCTTTTTTATTGAAAATATTTTGAATTTTTATGTATTTTTGTCTTACCGCGAAGTAAGAACTGAATTAATTAGTAGCGCATGCGTATTAGGTAAGCGGCCCTGAATCGTCTGTGAAATCGTCTGCGTTTAGCCCTGAAGTATGACTATGGTAAATAAATATAGTGAACTTTAAAGAGTGCATTTATTTTGTTGTGGTTTATGAGTTATCGACGAAATAGATTTAATTAAAAATTCGTTAACTATTAATTCAATATCGCTACTTTGTTG
This sequence comes from Stegodyphus mimosarum, assembly GCA_000611955.2. Taxonomy (NCBI): domain Eukaryota; kingdom Metazoa; phylum Arthropoda; class Arachnida; order Araneae; family Eresidae; genus Stegodyphus; species Stegodyphus mimosarum. Next base: position 62,990 of record KK121962.1, read on the forward strand.
TTAAGCGCGCTACAGTGGAAAACTTCGTCATTAGGCGAACCAAGATGGCAAGCTGAAAACGCTTTTTTCCTACTTCTGCTTCAGACTGCAACACATTATGTAGAAAATCGCTCAGATAAAAAAAAGAGAAGTGTAGAATTGAGTGCCTTTTCGATTAGCGACAAATTTTGTTCAGTTTTAAAGATGAAACTCCATTTTTGGTTGCCATGATAGTTTTAACTTCCTTTTAGCTTCTTGATTTTTTGAAGTGAAAATAGATCAATGTGTACATGGATAAAGTTAAGGCAGTGCGCAATGCCTAGTTTGTGCAATTCTCTGATTTTTCTTTAAAGTGAAAATAGATCGATGTGTACATGGAGACCGAGTTTGTGCAATTCTTTGACTTCTTATTTTGGTTTTGTGTAGCAGCTATCTTGAAATTGTGCTTCCTGGCACCGCTCTTGGCGTCAAAAAAGAATGCCCCCCCCCAAAAAAAAGAGGCACCAATTGTAAACTTTTACCAAAAAAAAATAGAAAATCGCTCAAAACATGTTTTTTTCATTAATGTTTTAAAAGAGGGCGAAAAGTTTGTTTTATGATCTGCAAAAATTTCAGTTTTGCATCCACTACATTTTTCGGTGTTGAAATTAGAAGTTATAAATGTGAATAAAAAATCGAACGATATTTTAAAGATTTGCCAAAAGTACAGAAATTAAACTGTAATTTTCTTACAAGTGACAAAGTTTTCCCCGCCTTATTCGATGATACAAACAGTAAAATTCTCATATGCTTAGTTACATTCATGAAAAGAAGATACGTGCTAAACATTTTTTAAACATTTTTTAAAAATCTAATTTGAACTTTAAAACAATCGCTTCACTACATTGCATTGTCATCGACCAACAATGTATGTATAAAATTTGAACTCGATAGCTTATCAGTAAATATGTTAAAAATCGATGACAAAACTCCACTCAGTAAAAACACTCTGCGTGAACTAAATAAAAAATTTATAAATTTAATTGAATATATGCTTAATGCAATGCTAGTCATTAAGCGCAATGAAGTAAGGTAACCAATAATTTAAATAATTATATTTTAAAGCTGAATAAAAACAGGTCACAGTTTAACCTCAGAAGTGATTACAACTTTCATGGGTATCTGGGAAAAATTCGTATTTCATTACCTTTTATCATTTGCAAATAATTTCAATTCTAATAAATAAAAATATTTTGGTGTAGCTGTTTGCTAATGTATTTAATTCATCATCCTTTAAATTCGACTTTCGTAATGGAATTTCTGCCACAAACACATATTACATGTTGCAAAAAGTCTTTGAGGGCAAAGTTTTATCAAACATAAGCGTTTATGTAAGGTATAAGTGATATTTGAGATGCACTAAAGATGAACCAGATTCTGGAATAAACGTCTCACATGCTGCAAAAAGATGTTGAGGACAAATCAAAACATATCAAATATAAAACTTTTTGTTGTTGGATGTGACTAATTCACTTGTCTGACGTCACAAAATGACCACGAAATTCATCTCGGCAAGTACAAGATTATGCCTGTCGTCGGCAAGACTCTTCCGTACCATATAAGTGACAGTATGATTTTGCCCAGTTCCAGCTCCAATTCTGAGCAAGAGAACACAGGGGGATCCCACAGTGTCCCACCAATCCACATGAGATCTCTTCACCTACCACCAATCCACATGACAGGACTCTGCGTGGCCATACATTTGGCCACACGGCCGACATTTGGCATTTGGAAGACACTCGCAATACATTTGGAGTGCCCCATGCCGAAAATACACTATACATTTACAAAATCCATTCCTTCTCTGTAATTCGAGCTCGGACACAACTTTATGACAACCAGCACTGGCAACACTGTAAAAATTATGGCGGCCCATTGAGGTGAACATGAACATCTATTACTTCTTCCCTGCTTTGTAATATGCTATGTAAATTTTAAAATTATATTTGAAGTTTCATCTGCCTTACATCATGTTGCCTTCCTCCTCCTCATTGTTCCCTTTTGACACCTGTGGGGTTTTTGTACAACTGGCTGTTTAATAGCTATTTTATTTGGTTTAGAAAATTTCGTCTCAAGAAAGGTGTGACTAGAAAACTTTTCAAAGAAACCTTTTGATCTATTCAATAGTTTAGAATGGTTTCAGTAATTTTAATCTGACGACTATCCATATTTAGTTTTCTACAAGAGAATCTTGCTGTTAGTCATAACATTCAAACATTCAGCTAGAACCAGGGGCTGAACTTAAGAAATTTCTCAAGCGCCGATGGCTATCCGGCTTGCAATTCACCGCACCTTCATGCAATTCGTGCGATTCGGCAGAACACCATGAAGGTGCTTTCTCCACCACATAAATTGAACCTCATAACGGTGCCGGTATCTTTGCGAGGGGATTTTGCCTATATTTTTAATAAAGATGTTTTGATTTAAAGGTACTGGCACCTCCATAAAAGTTACTCTCTTCAAGTCATAAACTGAATAATAGTGGCGGCTTCATAAGGGTGCGGGCACCTTTATGCCAGGGTACTCTCGACAAAAAACAGCCCCCATATGTAAACGTGCCGATGCCTTTATGATGAAAAATTGGCTAAGACAGAAACCATCATAAAGATACGGCACTTTCACGGAAGTTGCTTTCTCCAAGCTCTAAGTTGAACTTGAGAAGGGTGCATGGATCTGCATTTACATTGGTGACTATTCACTAAAATACATACACCATATATCAGTGACCATTCACTAAAATGAAGACCCGAGCATGGGCGTCTCGGCGTTTTGACAGAGGTGCCAGCACATTTATACAAATGAGTCGCACCTGGTTCTGTCCTAATGCAAATGCTGACACTTTCGCAACCTCTTGTTTCGGATATCTTCGTGTATTCGGACACGAGCTTCTTGTTTCGGGTACACGAGCGTCGATTATCGGACTTTTACTGTACTTCTTAGTAAAAGTTAAGGTTGTTAATAAATATTTTGCTTATTTCACATATTTAACCAATACCAAACCGCAATCCGCACAATTAAAAAAGAAAATTTTGCTTTACAATTCTGTATATCACTAAACGTTTTTTACCTTCACAATTACTATTTAAATTTATTCTTCTGCGAATGGCAAAAGAAACATTGGAAAGCGGAAGTACAATTGTAGGACGCTTTTAAAATTTTTATTTCTTCTTCATTTCTGCCATTGTTTTGGTGGCTATTTCGAAGTTTATTTAAATAGTGTATTTATTTTTTGTCTCCATTGTGTTTCCATTTTATATTAATTTAAAGTGATTACTTAGCCTTGGTACTTCAGCCTTTTTATCCGAAAGGAAAATATATGAAATTTGCTTCATAATTTTTGATTTATGCTCATGAGGAAAAATGATTGTCAAGAAAATTTTATTAAGGAAAAAAAGTTCTTTTTTCCTTAGCATAGACTTTATGCTTTTTAATATCCTTTTTCTTATGCTCAATATGTACATCACTGAGGAAGAATTAATATTTTTGTCAGTATATGTTTTGTCTCTTCTTGATATATTTTGAAAGCCTGCTTCGTCCGTGATCCTTGACGATTTCATTTCGGTTAAGGTTACAGAGAAGTAAGCAAACAATTCTTTCTTACACAAATGATATTAAATTATTGAGAAAAATGGTTGCCTTTATTACACATTCATATAAGAAAGACAAATAAATTGCAAAATATTTGTATATTTAGAATGGGTCAAGATTGATATTAAGCTTCTTACTGACTGCAGACTTTACCTTTTGGAGATTTTACCTTTGCTATGGGTACACTTCTTCATATATTTGTCAAGCATTTTGTAAAGGATTTTATCTATTTAGCTTTATAAATTTGACTTTGTACTTTTGTAAATTTTAATTACAAGCAGAATTTTCATGCATAGTCATTCGCATTTGTAGAACCAGGGGCAGAGAGGGCTGGTCTGACTAGCGCGGCCAGCTCTCATAAAAGTGCCGGCACCTTTTTGCAAGTTGACCATTGCTCTCCAAGCTCACAAGGTATGCCCTGCAACCTTATGAAGTTCATCTGATACCATAAAGAATGCCGCCTTCATGAAGATAACGGGATACCCATTTCTGGTTGTAAGTGAACAGTGGCCAACTTGCATATAAGTGCTGGCACCTTTTTTGCAAGTTGGCCGTTGTTCGCCAAGTTACAAGCCATGCTTGTCAGCCTTATGAAGTTTGGTTGATATCATGAAGAATGTAATCTTGATAGAAATACCGGGCTCCCATTGTAAGATGGTACCTTCTTAGCTAACATAAAGTTAATCTGGCGACTTCTCGCACAGGCGTAAAAGAATACCAACACGGAAGAAGGGTAAAATAACCCTTTAACGTGCTTACATTAACATCGACGACTTGCGGTGGAAATTAAGAATAGTTCATAGTAAATTTTTTTTTAAAATAGGGTACAGCTGGACTAACAATTTAATTTAAGGCTAACGAGGCTGACTCAACAATCTACCCGGTGGTGCACTTATTAAATGGCTAAAAAGGCGTATCAGAAAACAAGGACAACTCCTAACATGCGCTGGCTAGAGAAATCACGCTCTGAATAAACTACAAAATTCGCCCGTTTACATACTCACTTAACTTTAAATTTGCATCCTGGTAAAGGAAAAATGAGAGCAGAGTTGCCAACTCTCCCGATTTAGGCGGGAGACTCTCGATTTCTGTCTGTTCTCCCGTCAACCCGATTTAAAATATATTTCTCCCGACTTTCTCTTAGTCTTAAAATTTCTCACAATTTTATGTAGCTTGGCATAATACTTCGTTATTTGCATTACGAAAAAAGGGATTTAGGGTGTCTGAAAGCATCTGGTTTCTCTCTAGACTACACAGAAAAGCAAAGTAGTTTCATCAGTGAGAAATTATGGTGCGTTTCTCCTTTGTGAGTGAGAACACGTGTCCGAAAACATCATGTTCAATTTCTCCAATGAGCATCGAGGGCCACTTCGTGTCATCTGGCACATATTAGCCAATGAGCACAAAGCAAGATCGAGGTCTAAGGAGAAAGAGACCGAAGAACAACAAGACGCAGAATTAAGAGCTTTAATTCAACTCCACGGAACCGATAAGTGGTGATGAAACACGTTAAAAATGCGAGGAGCCTGGCAGCTGCGAAAACGCCTGAAGAACAGGAAAAGATTATGGAAGAATTCCTGACGACATCTATTCACCTCGTAAAGAAACAACGCACCGAACAAGTGAAGGAAGCTACAGAAAATCCGAATACTGAGGGAATTTGGATTTCGCCAAAGAAAACCGCTAAAATTGCAGAAAATACCGAACAGATGGATATAGTACAAGAAAACCGATTTCAGGCACTTGAAGACTTACCGGCAGAAAATCCCGATGACGAAGCTAATCCGGCAGTACCTTCCCCACCCATTGTGTTCCCGCATGATAAAACTGATTGTCTAACGTTAGACGAATTGTTCCAAAAAAATTGTACTGAACCGCATGAATCTCAGATGAAAGCTAAATCTATATATGTTTATACAAAAAAAAACCTGCCTGACTATAGGAAAATGACAGATCTCTTACTGAAGAAGGAAATAGGATTTCATTCTTATCAAATGGAAAGTGAAAAGCCCATATGGGTAATATTAAAGAACCTCCCAGCCTCGGTCAAGGAAGAAGCTATTCACATGGATCACACGCGAAGAAATTATCCCATACAAAAAGTAAAGCAGTTCACCAAGAAACGTAAAGATGAAACCATTAAATTACCGATCTTCCTACTTGAATTGAAGAAAACTACAGAAGGACACCTAATCCATTACCTCAACGATATGTTCAGTTTCAACGTGACCATTGAAAAGTTCAAACCAAGGAAGCGACCAGTGCAGTGCTTTCGCTGCCAACAATTCGGACACTCCCAGGCATGCTGTAATAACCCCGTAAGATACGTAAAATGCGGAAATCAGCATCTTAGTAACCAGTGCCCCATGAAGCCTGAAGAGAAGCCCACGTGAGGTTCGAAAAGAAATCTCACCAGTCAATCGCTAAACCACCTGAATTAAATGAAGAAAATTTCCCAAGTCCAAGAAACACTCCCGAAATTTTGCGGAAAATCAACCCGAATGTTATGTACAGCGAGAAAGCCAAAGGAAGCATCACCCCACCGCCACAGGACGTCAGTGAAGCGCTATCATGGCTCACAGACGTGAAAATAAATTCTTTCTTAACCACCATCATCTCCTACATAGGAAAAATAAGAGCAGCCAGAACCTCAGCAGAAAAACTGCAAACAGGCTTCCGAGCAGCGATGTTACTGGTTAAATTCGCCCAAGCTGAGGATTAAAAGAAAATTACGTTGAAGAACTTAGCAGATTTAAGCAAGAGCGTAGCAGTAAATACATAGCCCTTCACCATTTTCCATCTCTTCTCCCATTGGACAGCAGTAGTTCAACTCTCGACATTGGGTTCCAGGACCAACTGACCGGGTGCGAAGACTTTTTTACGCACTATGAGAAAAATTTATTTTTCTCTGCCATGTATTTCCTCATGTTATGCTAGGGAATGTTATGTGCATATTACTTGTTCTACTTAGGATGTGGCTTTCGCCCAGGTGCCTGATTTGATGTGACTTCGTCACCTGAGTCTTGTCGTTAACCTATGTGAACGCATGTGCTTTCGAGAAATAGTTCAAGAAATTACGATATTTCGTATTTGTTATGTCTGCGAAAAAGGTAAAATACTCAGGTACTTTTCAAAAATCATACACAGATGACTTTTCTTCTAATATTTCCTTAAAGAAACGTAATGCATTTGCGATGTGTACCGTTTGTCATTGTGATTTTTCGATTTGTCACAATGGAAGGGCCGATGTTCTCAAACATGTTTGTACACAAAAACACAAGGACAACGTGAGTTCTATTGAAAAAAACGAAAAGTTACTTTTTTCTATGGAAACAAAAGGCCAAAAAGTTATTAATGCATAATGTACTGTTTGCATTTAAGAATGAGTAATTTAACTTGCACATATTAATTAGTAACGATTTGAAGTTAATTCATTATTAAAAAATATATTTTTATATAACAAATCTCCTGATTTCTAAATTTCTTCCGATTTTGGAGGGTCCTAGGTTGGCAAATATGTGAGAGGTTTAGGAAAGGTGCAACTTAAAATGATTTCTTATGTAAAACAGGGAAACATTTGTAGGAATTTATATTTATTTTAAATAACCAGTTTAATTTAATTTGAAATTACTTCCCTATAAGAGTTCATTTCCCCTAATTGTCAGTGCCAGAATATTTAAATCTGATAGCGCACAAAAGTAATGCAAATTCTACCTTGAGAAGAAAAGGGATAAATACCAATTTCCAGATGGGAAAGATAGAGAGAGTGTGGGCGAACTCTGTGCTTTTTGTAGCGTGAGCTTCTGCTTAGCATTTATTGCTGGTTAAACCTGGCTTAACAGCTATTATTTTGCTACTACTAAATTTTTCAGGGCTCTGTCAGACAGGATCAAACAGAATAGTCTGAGCCCTATAGCGTAATTCTACTACTTGTTAATATCTTCAAATCGTTAGTTAGTTCTTTGATTTCAATTACCGTCAAAGCAGAAGCGTAGGGTGTTAGGTTAGTTTAGGTATAAGTGTAGGGGGCCACCTATTATTTACCCTGGGTAATTAGGTATAGGCCCTTTACGCTAGCTATCCAGATTAGCAAAGCCTTCCTGGGAACCACGGTGCGGTTTTGGTGTAAAGATGCTTCTGTTGTCTGGAGCAAGCGACATCACAAGCTCTGCCACTGCTGGCGGCGTCACTGTCTTATGCCAATGTCTACTTTGGCTGCTATTGCATGTTCATTATACCTAGTCGTTCATTGTTTGTAGATTCAATCTGTGTGCTTAATTTGGTTGTTGATGAGCAGCGTAGGGTGTTAGCGTCGAGGTGGCGCACTGTAAATTTAGTGCATAGTCGCTGACTTCCATAAAGGTGCCGACATCGTTACGAAATCGTCCGGATGGCGTGTCATATAAAAATTTCCCCTTTTTTACTATGGAATAAAGAATGATAGTCATCAGTTGTCAATCGGAGACGAGCTTATGATGAGTGGGTCAAGGCGATGAGTTTAATACGTTTACCATTAACTTATCTTTTAACTTTTTGATTTATCTTATTTCATTGTAGTTTAATGGTATTAAATGATTTTATTCCGTGAGCTTATGGCTTTTTGTAGCATGAATCCTGCAATTACGATTCATACTTCATTCGCTTTTAACAGCCCCATATGCCTTTCTGTAAGGCAGAGCTTAATTTCTAAAATTAGAAATACCGGAGCCCTGTGGAAGACCGTTATGGAAAAAGCCACAAGAAAAAATAAATAAATAAAAAGACTCATAAAATCATTAATAATTAAAAAATTAAGTAGTTAATGATTAAAATAATTAAAAATTAGCGATTAAAGTAATTAAAGAATTTAAATTAAAATTTAATCAAATGTGAAAGGCTAAATTAAATTTTAATATAATTAGTCCAGAAGGGCTATTAGTTTCACAACCCTGAATCACCTTTCAAATTGTTGCCACCAAATATTACATTTAAAGAAATTAAATAAGAATCTACATGAATGTATGTAGGTTTCTCGCATTGTGAAAAAACAACGGTACCTAGAGTCATCAAATTTTGAGTAACATAGTTCTCTACTCGAATATGGGCACTACGAAACTAGAATTTGGAATTTGTTTTATTGTTTATTTCATATTTTACAAAACTTTAACAAATTTTTGATTAAAACAAACTCAACAATTTCAAAGCAAGCAGTGGCAACACTGTAGAGAATAAAATATTTTAATCACCAGTGCGCGAGACATCTATTGGAAATTCTAAACATATGCTGTTTCTCGAAACATGTGTGTTTGTAAATTTAAAAAATGCCCATTTGGGCGTAATATCTTCTATATAATTTGGGCGTAATAATATAAATCTGAAAGCTTTCAGATTTTTTTTATTACTAAAAATAAAATTTTTCAGATTAAATTTCTACTGAAATTTTTGTTCAGTTACATAAAAGAAGTGCCGGAACCTTTTTATTTAGGGCTCCGGTACGCTCTGGCTAGAATTATGATTTATTCTCAAAACTAAGAATTACCGGAGCCGGGCTTAGGCGCAATTTAAATCCTGCTATAGGATAAAGATTTCGGATGTCTTTTGTACGAATCCATTTGTTTTTCAGGATTCTCCAAGACATGATGCTGCTGCAAACTTCAGACTTTGATGGCCATCACTAGCTACAGGTTTTATTCGCCAATTTAAATTGATCGATTCCCTCGTTTGCATTTTGTGCCCTTCTACAGAACCAGCGATGGCTAATCATGTGAACGAATGTTTGTCACAACATGTTTGCATTGTCAAAAAAAAAAAAAAAAAAA
>KK121962.1:72429-84788 GCA_000611955.2 Stegodyphus mimosarum
AAAAAAAAAAAAAAAAAAATATCCCATAAGTGGATGAGACGCTGACTGCTAATAGTTCGTTCTGAGTCGAAACTGGGTGAACGGGTAGCTTTTCTTAAGAAGATTCAAAAAGATGTGGGCACCGGCGCGGAGGCGAAGATCTTTGCCAAAAAGAACAACTAAATCGGTGCAGAGAAGAATGCGCGTCATTCCCAGCAGCTTCTTCCACCCATGTGTGCCGCCCAGACGGTATTGTGGTTAGGAGAGCCTGACTGCGGTACCAAAGGGCCCGGGTTCGAAATCCGGAGAAGGCAGGGACGTAAAATTGTCTATATCTTCATAGGACGTAACAGTGGTCGCCTATTAGGTGCTCCACAGTAAAATGGCCACCAGTTTAGGCCTTAGTAGTGGCCAATACCGTTATAGGCAAGTGCCCGCCATTGGGAGGAAAAAAACATCCGCCTATGTTCAATTATGTTAAAAATTATTGTAATACTTTTTTGTGTATGTAAAATAAAAAATATGTTATCGTCGAGCTAGTATCTTCATTGAGTTGGTGGTTTAACCTACGCTTACTTTACAGACTATTCAGCTTTCAACATCGTCGAAAGACGTTGTCAACAAAACCGAAAGTGAAAGTCTGGCTCTTCAAAATATAGAGTAAGCATCATCACGTCCCAATTCTTATTGCTGCATTATTAGTTTTCCTGTTTTTTCTCCATATGTAATGCAAATATGAGCCAGTTTTTCTTAAAAAGTCCTCTACGAAGGCACCCTTAATCTTACGCAGGGAGCCTACGTAAGCTTTGCCATACACCAATGAGCATAACTATGGTGTCGAAAAATACCAGTCAGAAGTTTAATGATCTAGCATCCAAATGATTGATATTTGTAAATAAGAAATAAAAAATTATCTTCGTAAGGCTTAATTATCAGTTTAATTTGCAGGATTTGATGCTAATTAACCAGTTATTATGATCTGAACTTTACATGAACTTTTTCTTTCTGTAGTTTTAAGAATCAGAAGTGTAAGTCACCAGAATGCAAATTAGTTGTTGTGCACTTAAGCCAAGGGTTCGAATCTTAAAGCTTCTGACAACCTCGCCGTGCAGTTATTAGAGTATTATCGCCAGCTTTGTCAAAGTTATTCCGGCTTTACCACTTTGCAAGCCGGCTTTAAAATAGGCGTCATTAATTAACTTGAGCCAGCTTAGGTAGTCTGTTGTGTAGTCTTAGACAACGATACCTACATTTAAATGTAAAACTAAGCTACTACACAGTGGAGCAACAACTCTTTTTAGTGGCCATGGCCTGCTGTGCCCCGAAAATCTGCTTTGCTGACCGTGGGTCCCGGGATACATGAGCATATGCCCTGGACAAATGGTCAGGTTGTCACAGGACCCCCGGTGTTTAGTCCCCAAGCGAACTTTGGTACTCATTTTATCGACCCAATCAAGGAATGAAAGGCCTTGGGATCGAACCCCGGACCTGTGGTTCTGCTGCGCAACCACTGCGCCACCGGGCCCTACATTTAAATTTGTCTCATATTAATTTAAATACCCTCGAGTAGCGAAACTTCATTTATAGCACAAATAGTGTCTTCTTTCATTTAAGACCTAAATACGAAAGTTATTTTAATCTTAATAAGACATGGGCTTTTGTTTCAATCTAAAGCGATATGCTTCCAGGCAAGACATGAACTTCTACATACAGAAGAACGGCACAAAATAAATAATATGGGCGTATTTTTTTATGTTTTTACTTCCTTACACGAAGTAAAGGAAGTATTGTAATCACGAAAAATTTCGGGTATCATATTTCAACGAAAATACTCATTTTGACCGGAACCGAAAGCAATTTAACGATGTTTTTGCGTGACATCTGCACGTAAAGACAGATGTCACTCAAAATCCTTTTTCCGAAAGGGATTGCAAAATGAATTTAAAATGGATTCAGAAGAAATTTCTTCGTGGCCTCTGTACGTACGTATGCATGTATGTATCTCGCATAACACGAAAACGAGTAGCCCCAGAACGTTGACATTTTGCATATAGGACTGCCATAACATGTAGTTGTGCACCTCTCTTTTTGGTTGCAATCGGCAGCAACAAAAGTATATATATATATATATTCCTTAAACAAAAGTATATAAATATATATATGTAATAATAAAAAGAAAAAAAAAGAAATGACCAGCTGGAATTTTAACGTCGTAGAGGTGTTGATTCATAACGAATAGGAAATTGGAGGCGAAGGCAGATTAAATCTTCATTTTTTATTTCCGCTTGTTGTGGCCACAATCAACTTGGCACATGAAATGTGCCTATTCCAAAATAGCTCACATTTTAGATTAATTTTCAGTAAGAAAGAAGAAAGTAGCAGACAGCAGTCCAACTAGACAGAAGCGTAAAGAGCAAGTGCGTTACGTTCAGGGTAAAATCCCAATTCAGACTGAGTTAGTTTTGGTTTCGAATGCATTTTGATTGGATAGTTAATACTTCTGTAAAATTATTATTGGTTACTTGACTTTTAGTTCCATTTACATCATCAGAATTATGTAAGTGCCATATGGCATGGATCAATCTAGAAATGACGCAGTGCGTAGAGAGATTATTATTTTTAGAATTGAGAAGAGAAATTTACGTTGTTAATTTAATCTTAGACATATTCTTTACTTTTCTTACATATTTATACATACATATAGTATATAAATATACATATACATATATATATATAGTATATAAATATACATATACATATATATATATATATTTAAAAAAATTTATATTTCTAAATTAAAATTAAAAAATACTTCTTAAATTAATTTTACTAAAAAAATTATTACAGTCCTTAGTAATTTGCAACCATTTTTCACATTACACAGTTTGTTTTTTCACAATTTTTACACATTTTTACACACATTTTCACACACATTTTTACATTACTACACAGTTAGATTTAAAAAAAAATTTAGCAAAAAAAAAATTTTTAGCTACAGAACACACTTTTTACATTACATATAGTTTGCAGCATAATTTTAAATAGTTTTTTAGATGGTTCTTACATACAGCAACTTATCACTCAACTTTACCTTTTACTAGAGCCCTTTTTTATAAATAGAAGGAACACTACTTTACATCACTTAATTTGACTTGCTACTTGTCCACACTCCAATATAAATAATGGTAAATTAATTACTTTAATTTAAAACTTACTTTTTACTTGCCTTTATTATATTATATTATTTTAGTATTATTTAATTTAGTTCCTAGTTTATTTTTAGTATGTTAATAGTTTCTGTATTTTTTTTGTTTACATGCATATTCGTGTCGGGGAAGTTTTTTGTGGGCAAGAGTTTCTAAACTAAATTGGTTTTCTAAAAAATTGGTATTATAAAGGGTATTGTTTTGTATTGGCTTTGATTTGTACTTTTCTAAAAGTTCCACTTGTTTGAATAGCCTTTGGTTGGTCACATCATTCGGTTTTACTTTTGGTTTTGAATTTTACACTTGCCTACATAAATGACGAAACAGGAATTGAATAATTGAAGAGTTAGGTTTGAGGGCAACTTCCCCTTGATAAGTCTGTCTTCTGTCCCAGCTCAACAATTATTCACTTATGCATATTTTTTATTTTTAGGATTTTAAAAAAATTAATTACAATTTTATATTTGATACTTGCAATTGATTTACTTATGTTCTCAGAATTTAAATGATATTGTAGATTAGTTCGCAGCAATATAAATTATTTATAATTTCTTTTAAACTTATTTCTATAATTAATTTTTTACTTTAAATTGCTTTTTACGAATATATATATATATTTATATACTTTTGTTACTTGGTTACTCGGCTCGGTGACCTCAGTTTTTTTTGTTTTTTTTTCCCCTTACATGCTGGTAAATTGCGCATTTTTTGCTTTAAAAAATGATTGAATTATGTTGTTCTTATCTTCCAGTTAAAGTTTTTATGCCTTTAGTTAATCTGCACGCAATAGTTCTAGAATTATCACCAATTTAAAAGTTGTTTAAGTGCGGCTAAGCCTAATTTTTGTTTACCATAGCAGCCGTATTTGTTCACATTTGGAAATTAGCAGAACAGTGAATTAAGTCAGTTTCTGCGCCCTCAGTGTGTTTTTGCTCAGTGGGATCAAAAGTAAACTTTCAGTTTTGTGCGTCGAAAAATCTGCCTTGTTGCCGGCTGGCCGAATTGCTGGTGTTTGCGTAGAAACTCTAATTTTAATTGTAAAATTTTTTTTTTAATTCTTTTAACTGTATTTGGTGTTTTCCTTTTTTCTATATTTTTCAATTTTTAATAAAGATATTTTGAGGTTCTTTTTTTATTTTTATTTATTTATTTATTTATTTTGCTTTGTCGCGACCTGAGAACTGAATTAATTGAATGTGAAATCTATCTCCAATGAAGTTCGAGGAAATAAATTTAAATGAAATGCAGCAAAAAGTGCGTATAATTTAACATTCTGTACAAGCAAGTCATGTGGTGTCCGCATCAGATTTTCTCCATTCTCAATTAAACAGGTTTAAACTAATCATTCAAGAACTATTCGTGCAGATTAAAGGATTAAAAAGTTAATGAAATGCGGTTAGGGCAACACATTTGCAGAAGACATATTGTTTGTATGTGTAATCTGATGCAATTGCGTAGTGTTTGTTGTTTCTTAACCAGATAGATATCTAAAGTTTAATCTTAGCGTGATTTAAAAAAGAGAGAGAAGAAAAGAAAGAGAAAAAAGATTTTTTTTTTTTAGAAATTATCAAGCTAGAATCCGATATAAACGTTACGCAACTGCTAAGTATACTGTTCTGACTGGGCGTTTACTATCTTTGCAGCTGAATGCCTCCTGATCATTCATGTTACGTAAGTAAAGTGTGTTAAACATCTCCACAGCCACCCAGTGAGTTATCAAGTTAGCACAACTTTTGCCTTTTTATGCAACTAGCGGCTTAAAATAGCTATTATGAAAAAAAAAGAAAAAAAAAATCTGAAAGGTTTGAAATTTTACCGGTCGCCCAAAACGGTTTGTTAAAGTTTTTTAAGTTCTCGCTGAGCTCACAGTATACCACTATGCTCTTACACTTACTCTTACTAATCCCCCCTTTTTTTTCCTTTTCTCTCTCTCTCTCTCTTTTAACCCCCCTTTTTTTTGTTGTTGTTGTTGTCTTTTTAACTTTATTATTAAGCATCATTTTCTTCGCACTTACGCCATATACCATTCAACAGCAAAATTACAAAAATTGTAACAGCAGCATACCAGTATGCCTTTAGAATTACCGATGCAGAGTTAAATATTGGCATACATTTTTCACTCTTTTCTCAGTTCATCATATCAGTGTTCGGTTTTCTTACTAAGATGGCTTTACGAAACTCTTTTGCTTCTTTTTATTGTTGCCGTTTTTGTTTTTTACTTTATTTAATAAATATCTCGTTCTTGGCGCTTACATCGCATAAAATTCCCTTTAACGGCAAAATCACAAAATTTTTTTTTAAATCTTTAAAATTTCTGATAGACAGTATCGCACGCGCTGGAGATAAAAATGTTTTATTCCGCACAGAGTTGCAACTGTTCCTTTGAAATCGTTGAGTTTGTTAATCAGTAACATCCATTTTAAATTTGAAAGATTGCGCTTTGTTAAATGACAACATACTGGAGCGTGGAAGATAAAGATATTTTATTTGGAGCACTAACAACACATTTCTTTTAGACCGCTGAGTTTTCTGATTAAATCTGAAATATAAATTTCTTTCTCGAGCGGTAACACACATTGCGTTTAAACTGCCGAGCTTGTTAATCATAATTTCATTAAATTAGCAAAAAAACATAAAATAAATTTTAGAAAATAAATTAAAAATGCGAGCTTCACCATGCACATAGTCAGGCAGGAGTGCGTGAGGAATGCATGTGTTGAAAATTTGGTGGCTCTAGGAGACGCCGTTTTTTCACGGTGTGAGAAACATTTGGCTAACAATTTTCTATCGTTTTTATGGAGTTATTAACGCTGCAGTTTTGTGTAAATATAAATTATTATGAATAGAACTGGTTAATTTTAAAAAGCATATCTAGTGATTTTTATTTTAAAAAATTTCAATCTAATTTGCATGCATATGCGATCTTATAAAATAAACAAATCCCCTCTTTCTGTGAAAGTCGTGTCGTAGAATTTCCGTAACAGAAATTTCAATGCATTGTTTTATACCCAAATGAATTTTTCTTGATAACTTTGACGAAACTTTATGAGAATAAATAGTATACAGAAGATGCTAAATGTTTTCAATGAACTACTACACTGTCTTTTCCCGTATTTTTAATGTCATTTTTTTAGCCCAGATGGGCGCTAGTGCAGAAGGGCTATTAAGTCTCAAAACGTATTTAGCGTCGAATCACTTTAAAAGCCTTATCACTTTTCAAATTGTTGCCACCAAATATATTATCGCCCTGTATTATATTTGAAGAAATTAAATAATGAAGAAGCTGCATGAATGTGTATATGTTTCTTTCACTGTGAAAAAACAACGGTTCCTAGTGTCATCAAATTTTGAATAACATACTCGTAATCCTCCACTGAACATGGGCACCTGGAAGCCCTAATTTGGAATTTGTTTTATAGTCTATTTCATATTTTGTAAACGTTTAGCGTATTTTTGATTAAAATCTCAACGATTTCAAAGCGAGCAGTGGCAACTCTGTACCGAATAAAACATTTTTATCTCTAGCGCGCGAGACTGTCTACCGGATATTCTAAAGATATGCTGTTTTTAAATATGTTTAGCCTAATGCGGCGTTAGCCCAAATGCTCTCGAAATGTATATGTATGTGTCTATAAATGGGGAAAAAAAAGCTTGTTTGGGCGCAATATAATTTTTTTAAAAAAAAAATTTTTTTTAATGGTTGTATTTGAAATGTACGATTATATGTTCAATTACTTTATATTAGAAAGAGACCCAATTCATCAACATTAAGACGAAATATTACAAAAATTATCGATCTGAGCAATGTACCAATCAAACTTAACAATGGCTTCAAGGTGGGGTTAATTTCGAAGATGGTTAGAGTGAGCGGGGACGTTACCTGTGCGATCCATGGTGGTCTCTTGTGCCCCTCTTTCTTCTGCTACTTATCTGCTTACCTACCTACTAACTTTATCAAGAGAAATGATTTCTTCTTTTTCGTAACAAATCTACCAGTAGGCAATCGGTAAAACAGCTGAACTCTGGTAATTTTGTCCCGCTGAAGTTGTTGAAATATAGGCGGGAATTGCCTCAAACCAAACTGTCGATGGAGAACACTTTTTGTTTGTTTGTTTGTTTGTTTGTTACAGGGGTTTCCAAACTTTTTTTAGCATCGACTCAGTTTAAGAGATTGCTTCCTTCATCGACTCCCTTATCTGTAATATGCAGCATACAACGTAATCATAAATGTAAATAACTCTATATTGTTGCGTTTTACGGGTTCATGGATTTGAAGTGATTGACGGCAACACTTGATAAAGAATCAAAATACAATTTATTCGCCAGTATTGCATACGGGAATTCCAAGGATAGGTTTACAGTCTTCGAAAAAACTACGAGAAACACTCTGAAACAATTGACAACACAGACTTCAGGCTGCAATGGTGAAGATAGCTTCACGGCAAAGCACTAAAGTACAGCTCCCGACTCGGTTCGGTAGCTGTCAAGCTAATATCTGAACTCAGAACACTACTACTCAACATACTTTAGATACTCCCTACTCCGCGGACAGGCAGGGTATATATAGCTTTCGACCAGCGTTCGAGAAGATTCTTCAGAAAACCGGTAAGAATTCGTTCTAATACGTTCCTGCTCCGTCTATGGCATATCGCCAATTTTGTCACTAAATGCCACCAAACGGGCGATTTCGCGCCAAATCTGCCAATCTTGCCACTTTCTAGCAACCCTAACCCTGCTTTGCGGAGAAGTTATCTTACCGCAGCTGGACATTCCGTAACAATATAAATAGCTTTAAAATATCCAGCAGACTAAGAACATGAACAAAAGTTTTGAAAAAAATGGTTTTATTGTATTATTATTATTAATAATTTTACTATTATAAAACGTTTTCAGAAACAAAATCACAGATTCGTTTCAGTGGCAAAAAGAGATAAAATTTAATAATGCTAGTTCAGTAACAACTTTTGTTTTGGGATAATTCCCTCGGATGCCTTTTAAATTCTAAAACTTAGCGTATCAATGTGTTTTAAATAAGACTCATGTTTAAATATCCTCTTTCAATGCAATCAATTCTACTTGCATCATACTATCAAAATCAGATATAACGCAGTTCTGTAAACCTTTCTAGCGCACTCAGATTCTCAATGTCTTGGAGGTAAACATTAAATTCTTCTTTTAAGTTTTGCAAGTTGTTGTTGTTGTTGTCGTCGTGTCCATATTGCATGGAATAATGCTTACCAGTGCCTACACCAAAGAGAGGCTGGACTTTCATTTTCCACCAGTCCCCTGGGAAGTGGTCCGTCGGTCTCCCACCCCTCACCTCTTCCACCAAACCTCATGAAAGGACTTTCGGCTCGCTGCATTTAGAATGCTCCGATGCTTCACAGACGCTATACCTTTACAAACATCCATGTCTTCTCCGGGATTCGAACCCGGGCCCTTCGGCATTGCAGTAGGCTCCCCTAACAACTTTAACGTCTGGGCGGCAAGTTTTGCAAGTGGCTTGTATATAATATCTCCTCAGGAAGTTTCACGTTTTCTGTTATCTTTTTGGCTCTGTTTTGTGTTTCTGCGTTTTCCTTTTTTATATGGCATTTTTACTGCATAAAAAGCGTATATTTTTGTTAAAAAACATCAATGATGTTAAAAATATATTTAACAATTTTTGTGAATTTTCCATTGTATTTACTTTGTATGATTTTCTTTTCCGTACAGTATCATATAGCTTTATGTCAATAAACAGTTAATTACCAATTCTATTAATAATTTTATTTGGTAATTAATGAGACCTCGATTATGCCAATCATTTACCGGTACATACTGTGCTATCGACCCCTTGATCGTCACCCACCCTCTGAAGATTAATACCGATCCTGGTGGGCAGGGGTCGGTACGGTTGTTGAGTATTTGACAACTTTTACTCGCCAAGGTAGAAACCATCATACAGATGCCGGCACTCTGACGAAACGTCTTCATCAAGTCCTAAATTAAGCTTTACAATGGTGCCGGTACTTTAGGGAGGGAATTTTGCCAATACTTCTAATAAAGATAATCTGATATAAAAATACCGTCACCTCTATGGAAGCTGCTTTGTTTCAATCATAAACTGAACTTGATAACAGATTCAACTTTATAAGGGTGCCGGCACCTTTGTGAAGAAGATTTCGTCAAAATAGAAACCACCGTAAAGACGAGGCGCTTTGAAGGAAATTGCTTTTCCCGAGTTCTAAACTGAATTTATGAGAGTGTAGGCACATTTATGCACGTCGGTGTCTGTTCACTAAAATAAAGAGCACATCGACAGCGTTCCGGCACCTTGACGAATGCTGCATTTTTCGTGGTGCAAACTGAAAATGAAGTCGGCCACTGTTCGATTTGATCTTGAAAGGAACGTTCTATCTCTATGAAGGTTGCATTTTTCATAATATATACAGAAAGTCAAAAGTGTGCTTCGTGTCTTGACGCTCGAGCCCACTTGTACCTTGTCAAATAAATTGCAATTAGCACACTTATTCAAAGGTGCCGGCACACTTATGGAAATTGACCGAGTTAGTCAGATCACTTTCATCAACCCTTGTTGTTGGGAACTCATGTTCTATATTATAAATAGTCTTTTATATGTTTTTAGCTCAATATTTTTACACAGTCCGAAACGGTGTCTTTAATAAGATCTTTCTCAGTACTTCAGAATTGACAAGATGGACTGGAAGATGGCTTTCCTTTCATGGCCCAAGGACAGTATTTTCTAAGAAAAAGTTATTGTCATCAACGTATAACCTCGCCACGCCTTTATAATAACGGAAAAAGGTTCTAGGTACTCGGAAGCGGAAATGAGTAAAGAGGCCATCTTTTACTCATTGTCATTCCACGAGATAAAACTGAAAGAAAAAAGGCACCAGATAAAAAGCAAGTAAAATTTACATGTTAGACTACTTGTAGGGGCTGCTGAGTTAGATCTTCGTGAACTTCACCCACGAACAATTCTCTTTTTTCCAGTTAACCTTAATTACCGGTTTTTGCTTTCCCCTTTCTCCTCCCTAGACACAACGTCACTGAATTATGCGGCTTTTCCGGACACACCGCTTTTGATATTTGAGATATAAATTTCGCGATGTATGTAAAAAAAAAATCTGCTGTAACTGTCTGGATCATAGCATATACATAACAAGTTGGAGTCACTGAAAAAGGTTTTTTCTTTTTTCTTTCTTTCTTAAATCTAGACCAAGGGTAGCAAAACATCATGGCAGCAGGAACCGCACTTTAGAATTCAGAAAATCGGCTGAGTTGCGTCTAGATTTACCATGAACTGCATCTAGATATTTGTAGTATCATTTTAAAGGCAATGGAACAGTTAAATGTTTCCTGTCATTTAACAATTGCATCTCGTAATTAATGTGGTTATTTAATGTAAATATAAGCAAATTATTCTTGTTTTTCTTGCCCTGTATTAGGAAGGGTAATTTTCTATAATCCACAAATTTTTAATTTATATGCGAGGTAGGGACTATTATCATTTAAGTCACCAAATCAAATATTTTCTTCTCGTTTCCAAAAATTTTTCTTCCATAATTGTAGTTATCAGTAGCCAAGTAAGACCACTGAACATCGGGAGCTCGAATTATGTTCGAACCTAGACGAACGGGCTGACTGCAGAGTTCGTTTCCGTGGTTTTCCTCATATGTGGCATGAATACTAGCTAATTTCCCTTAGAAAATCCTACACAAAGGCAACCCTTTCCTTAAGCAGGTAGCCCTTGTTTACTTTGTCATATTTGAATAACCTAAATTATAATTGCTTAACTGATTTTAATGTGGGTAACGATAATTAATTAAATAATGAAAATAAAATATAATATAAATAAATGTATAAATAAAAAAAGATAAAATAAAATTAATAAAAAAATCTGAAAGATTTCAGATTTTAAATTACGTCCAAAGGGGCGATTTTAAACATTTTGTGTGTTACCTTTATTTATTAAATATCATGTTCTTCGCACTTAAACCATAACATTCAGTTCAACAACAATATCTTAAAATGAGTATATCTGTAGAATTTCGGATAAACAGTTCCGCGCGCTTTAGATAAAAAGGTTTTTTGGGGTTCCCCTCCCCCCGTAGAGTGTTGCCATTTCTCGCTTTTAAATTTTGTTCATGAAAAATTCGTTAAAGTTTTACGAAATATGAAAGATATAATAAGACAAATTCCAAATTTGAGCTTCCAGATGTGCATATTCGGGCGGAAACGTACGTTATTCAAAATTGGATGGCTCTAGGTACCGTTGTTTTATCACATTCGGAGAAGTATGCAGATTCTTCATTATTTGATTCCTTTAAATATAATATGCTGCAAGATTTGGTGGCAACAGTTTGAAAAGTGATTCAGACTTTTAATGATTCCGACGCAAAATCGCAAAACGAAAACAATAGTCCTTCAGGGACAAAGCCCCTTTGGACTAAAAATGAACAAGTAAAAAGAAGGCATCGCGGTCTTTACAATAATGTAAAAAATTTTTAATTCGAGAGAAGAATAACATAGTAATTTGAGCGATATCTTCTTGCATTTGAAATAAGTTAAATGGGTAAAAGAACTGTGCAAATAAACTGGAAGTCGATATAAGAAAGTTATTTAAAATAAACTCTTAACTTGGAAAGTTTTTTTTTCCGTAAAATTTAATAAATAAAAAAAGCAGTATACCGATAAACTAACATAACGGGAATTTTCTTAGTTTTGTTAATGCGTAATACGAATGCGAGTTAATTTTCCTTAGAAAGTGTCCCATAAAGGCGTGCTTTGCCTTTATAGCAAATCACAGAAAGTAATTTAATTAAGTCTCTTAGTTTAACAACTAATGAAGGCAAAAAATTTGTTTATTAAATAATTTATTTATTTCAATTGATCATTTATTTAATTAATTTTTAGAATTTAGAGAATTTTTTAATTTAGAGAAACACCGGGTAGCAGTACTCAAGCATGACAAAATTTATAGAATTTGGAGAAATACCGAGCAGCAATTCTTGGAAAATTCAATTCGATGGCAAAATTTATGGAATTTAAACTAACACCGATCACAAATTTTTTAGAATTTAGAGGAACACCAAGAAACAGTACTGAAGGATGGCAACATATTTATAATATATGGGAGACACAGGGCAGCAGTTTTTTTTTTTTTTTTTT
>KK121962.1:87348-99291 GCA_000611955.2 Stegodyphus mimosarum
AAAAAAAAAAAAGAAGGACGAGTAATATTACTGTATTCTTACTGGAATGCAAGTTTCTTTTGAAAGAAATGGTATTGTGATAATTATCTCCAGTTTATGCATGATTACTCTGCATTTGTTATAGTCTTACTGTAACCACGTCCTTCGAAATATGCATAATTTCATCTCTCGGTTTTCAGACGATAAAATTAGTATAAAATGGGGGAAAATACGGGAAAAAAAATAAGATATATAAAATTACAGAAAAAAAAAATCTGAAAGATTTCAGATTTTAAATTACGTCCAAAGGCGCGTTTTTTTAACGACCCACCTCGTTTTGAAAGATCTCGCTTTGAAATTGTTAAGTTTGTTAATCCAAATTCTTTACGAATTAATGTTTTTCAAAATATGAAATAGATGATAGAACAAATTCGAAATTAAAAATTCGGGCTTCCGAGTGCCAATATTGGGGTGGAGGACTACATTATTCAAAATTGGATGGCTCTAGGTACCGCTGTTTTATCACAATGCGAGAAACACACTAATATTCAAGCAGATTTAATTTCAAGCAGATTTATTATTTAATTTCTTCAAATATATTACAGGGCGATAATATTTGGTGCCAACAATTTAAAAAGTGATTCGTCGTTTATAGTGTTTCAACGCAAAATGACGTTTGGAGACTAACGTCCGTTTGGGTGTAAAAAGAAAGGAAAAAAGGAAAGAAAGGCTAAACAGGAAAGAGGAATAATCTAAGTTATAATTTGATTTACATAGTTTGCACAAATTTAATGCATTTTTATTTAACAAACTCAGCGATTTAAAAGAGAGAAGTGATAAACACTGTCCGAAATAAAGCATATTTAACTCTATTGCGCTAGTTTGATGACTTTCGGCGAAATGTAGGATACTGATCTTTCAGTTTTAATCCATAAATTCGGCTATCTGAAAGCAAATGTGTTGCCACTGCTTCAAACAGAATATTTATTAACTGTAAATGATCTCCACGCATCAGCATCTTGCCATTCAGTAAAGCGTAAAATATTTAATTTTCAAATTTAATCTTTCTGTTACTGAGTAGCAACAAAGGGACTAAAAATTAATAAAAACACATTGTATTTACATTAAACATACATTTGCATTTAAGCATAATATTTTTACGAAAGGAGCCTAGCTGGACTCATTAAAATCATTATATTTTATGATAACTCTTTTATGTGGCTGGCCCCTCGAGGGGTTAGGTTTTAAAGAAATAATATACCGAATATAAAAAAAACATATATCAGCCGCTAGCACTCTGTTGAGAATTCTAAAGATATGGTGCTTTTAAATATTTTGTTATTTTGCTCTTGAATTTTATGCGCCGTAAGTGCAAAGAGAGCGATGCTTATTAATAAAGCTAAAAGGACAAAAATAAATCTGTGTGACCAGAAGTAAGTCAGTAGACTGGTAACCTAAGTTGCTCAACGAGAACATAAAAACCTTAGCAAATGCTTTGGTACCACCTTAAAATTTGAAGCTTTTCAGATATTATTTATTAGTCCAAAGGGGCAATTTGCCCAGAAGGATTATTAATTTCCTTTTGGCAGTTTGCGTCAATTCACTAAAAGCGTTGCTTCACTTTTCAAATTGTTGCCACCAAATATTATCGCCCTGTATTATATTAAAAGAAATTAAATGATGAAGAATCTGCATAAATGTATTGTATGTTTCTCGCACTGTGATAAAACAACGGTACCTAGAGCCATCCAGTTTTGAATACTGAACGTTTCCACCCGAATATGGGCATCTGAAAGCTTAAATTTGGAATTTGGAATTTGTTTTATTGTCAATTTCATATTTTGTAAAACTTTAACGAATTTTCGATTAGGAAATCTGAATATTTCAAAGCGAGTAATCGCAACGTTGTGCAGAAAAAACATTTTTATCTCCAGCGCGCGAGCCTGCGTATCGGAAATTCTAAAGATACGTTCATTTAAAAATTATTTTGCGATATTCCTGTTGAACTGAATTTTATGGTTTAAGTGCGAAGAACATGATATTTAATAAATAAAGGTAACACACAAAATGTTAAAAAAATGCCCCTTTGGACGTAATTTAAAATCTGAAACCTTTCAGTTCCTCCCCCCCCTCAAAAATAATACTGGCCAGTTAAAGAGAGAGTTTTAATGGAGAGATAATTTCTGTGAGTGATAATTTTCATTCGTTTATAATTTACGTGTATATGTTATAATAACATGCGCTTGCTTTCAGTGCTTAAACTAGCAATTAACCAGGCTTGCGAAAAATTATTTAAATATAATGATTTTACACGTTAAACTGCGTAACTAAGCAAGTAATGATTTTATATGTATCTATACGTAAACTCCGCATATAGCAGATAGACCATTCTTTGATGTTTCTATTAAAATACATTACGTAATTGAAAAAGCGTTTCGAGACATCTCTCTCATCTCATGTGTGCAAGTCATCATGTATGTTTTATGAATAATTCATCCCGATAATGATAGGAAACATAAAGATAAAAAATATTTCACACACACTTTGTAATTTCACTTCGTATGTGAGAAGCAGAAAAAATAAAGAGGGAGTCAATTACTGAACCAAGATGCATCCGAATTTTGTTGTAAGCAATATATTATACACATACTCTCCCCATACAGCGAAGTTGAAATACATATTGAGAGTTAAGAGGCATAGTTTTTGTTATTTTTAGTCTTTGAATACAATATTTTTAAAATCTCTTATTTCATATTCTGTACCCGTCGATTCAAGTCAACTGAAGTGGGATGGATTTTCATAAATGTTTTACATGCAGATGTCCTTCGGTCCGATGCGTGTGCGGAGACTAAATGAAGCTGCGCAAATCAACGCGCGACCGGGCACAGGGATAGCTTAGAAGAAACGTTGGTTAGGAACAGTTCTCGATTAACCGCTGCAATAACACGGACGACGGTCGCGGTTAATTCGAAATTACAGTTAATCCGAATATGGTTTAAAAACATAGGAAAGAGGAATAACCTATATTATAATCAGGGTTGACTGAGACTATCCGGAATTCGCACAATTTCCCAGGTGCTGATGGCTATAGGTTCACGTTGTCACTAAAGGTGCCGGCAGTTTTGAGCAATTCCGCGATCGTTTAAGCCACCATAGCCGGCGCCTTGCCAAAAGGTGTGTTCTCTACGTTATAAATTGACTTTCATAATGGTGCCTGCTCATTTATAAAACATCTTATCAAGAATCCCAATAAAGGTGACGTGATATAAAGGTGCCAGCAACTCGATGAAAGATAATTTCTTCAAGCCATGAACTGAACTGAACAACAGTGCCGGTTTCGCAAAGGTGCTAGCACCTTTATGCACGGCATCCTCGGCAAACAGCTATCCACTTGTATAAAGGTACTGCGTCCTCCCCGAAGGTATCTCTCTCCGTTCTCAAGCAGCCTTCTAGTTGTTTTGCTTTGATCAATTAACCTTCAACCTCTTGCACAGTCTAGCTGTGCGCAACACTGGTTTGTTTATTTTAATTAAATTATCGCAAAGCGTGCAGAGACTATCTGCCTGAGGGTATGCTTTCGTGCGGGAAACGACTGTTATTTAATTTACATAACAGCAAAACCACGGAAACGTCAACGCAGGTAGCCCTTTCGCTAGGATTTAAACAGATGACGATCAGTTCTTAGTATCAGCTGATTAAAAACGGAAGTTATAACAACCTTTACGGTCATAGTGAGCTTTCGTCATCCTACCAAAAGAAATCAGGAGATTTTAACAAATTAGATAGAACTCGACCAACTTCCGCAGCAGTCATTACCATGGTTACGAGGCAAGCCAGGAGAAAAGAGAAGAAGAAAGGTGGAAATGGCCTTAACGTGCCTATTCTAAATTAACAAGACTGTAGTGTCTGGTTACTGGTGGCTGACGTCACACATTGTACTGCACTGGATAAAACTCAAGGTTCTGAGCTTACAGGGAGGGCCACTTTTGAAGAAAAATTCCTAAGAAAAGCTGTACACTATTTATATCATACATGAGAAAAAATATAAGCAGCCAGCTCATGTAACTACCGGGAATAGAATCTGAAGGAAACAACAAATGTTTTGTGAGTTTAACCGCTTGGAAACTGGTTTGGCAGTAATCAGAAAAATGTATGGAAGCATGCATATTTCAGGAAGTGTGTAATTAATAATATTTGGAATCCTTTTCTATATACAGCAACATGTGCCTAACAATTTTCTGCAGAAATGGATAAACCTTGACGTTGCCTACTGCCTACTGTTAAATTAAATACCATGTTCTCTTTTAACGATATGGTTAAGTTAAATGTCTGCTGTAACGCAGCGATATATTTCTTATGTTTAGAAAAATCTTACCATAATCAAAACGAATTATTGCAAGATGTACATTTCCTTGTTGAAAGTATTCAGTTGACAAATGCAACTTCCAGGTGAAAGTTCTTCTTTGTTCCGTGCTGCCCAGTAACAGGAAAGATCCAGCATTACAAAGGCTTTCGACCGTGTATATATGCTCTCGTATACAAATTACACAACCTGGGCTTTCCAGGTTACGTCACTAACATAATTAAATCCCACTTAATAGGTAGATACTTTGTTGTTCACGTTTCTGGTACACATTCCACCCGCCGGGTTATTATTAACAGGAGCCCCACGGGGGTCACTTTAAGTTTCGAGTACTTAAAGCTAAACCCTTCCATCTAATTGCTTGAAAGTGTTGAACGATTGTTAAATTTGTGTTCTTTCTATAAACAACAAGTTACTCATTACAAATCCATATTGCGTTTGTTTGTGTTACGTTTGATCTGTTTGGGCTTACTCGTGTCGTTTCAGTCGTAAGAAATTACAAACTGCACAGATCTGTGTTTTGAGGCAAATAACGAACTCGCTTGGGTACGTCAGGAACAACAGAATTCACGAAGATGTGCATAATAGAACAGCTGAGAACATATTACTGTGCGTGGATAGGAACAAAAACTCATTCAGAACACGAATTAATTCTGTTTCCGCGATTCCTCTTCCCGCATTTTTCAAAATTCTTCCTGTTCCCGCGAAATCGGAGAGTTGAGTCTCCCTCCCACAGCTCCTCAGGGGATGTCACAATAGGTCATTAAAAAGAGGAAGGCAGTTTCTTTGTGAATAAGTTAGCCTTCGTCTTGACATTGCTAGATTGAAGATGTGTCTTCGTTTAGGCTCCTTTCGAAATCTTCTATTTCATTCTATTTATAATTCTGCTACAATATTAACTGTTATTTTCGCATCTGATCTGAATCAATATGGATGTTTTAAACTTTATTGAAACTAAAAATAAAAAACCTTTAGGTCTTTATAAAGGTTGTAAGGTTTATCCTGAGTTTATTAACAATTATTTTAAGTTTTGTATCTTTAATATCTTATTCTAATTTCAGCTTGCAATTTCCTGCCAGAATGTAAATTCAGAAACGCAGTTAATGCAAATGAGAAAGAGTACTATTTAAGTCGTGACTTCACCGACTTCAAGAGAGAGAGTCTGATTCCCTGACTAGCGCGCGTTTGCCTTTTGGCTACGTCTCTCTTAGCTGTTAATACGCTCGGCCATACCTTAGGCCCTTGCTTGGCTTCGCCGATTTAATGAATACTTAGGAGCCAACTAGTTAGATTCTGATAGCTTCGGCTATACATTTCAAATAACTTAGTTAAGCTAGATTTAATTTAAATCATATTATTTTATGGCGGCTTTTTGTAAAATTCCAAGTAGGAACTGACTGCAAATATACTTAAAAATAAAGGGTTATAAACCCTCTTTAAGTCTTACGTGTTCTGTCCATACACTTAAGGGATTATTCGCTTGTTAGTGTTCGTAGGGTTGTAAGTTAGAAGTTTAGGATTAAATAGTAAAACTCCACAAGGTTACCGATATCGAATTCGAATAGAAATAAGGAAAATGTAGTTCATTGGATTTGCATAAATAAAAGAATTAAAAGCGGCAAAGACTCAATTAAAACCGAAGAAGAAGTCGTTTTAGAAGAAAAAATTCATTTACGTCAGCCTGACACAGCAGATTTAGCAAAAAAACAAATATGTGTAGTGAAAAAAGAAAATGTTCCACTTTCTTAAATTTACAGTGTAGATGTTGGAAAACTATACAATCAAGGCTTTGACACATTAACCAGTATTCCGCAGTTTTCAAGTGCTAAAACAGCTCGATACAAATCTAGACAAAGTGCCGAAGGACACACTCGAGAAACTACTTCTATGAAAGATTTAGAAATTCCTGTTGAATTATTAGCAATCGGTGATAACTTTAGTTTCTTATTGTTCGATGATTTAAAAGATAACCGAATTTAGGTTTTTCAAGTAAGAAAGAAAGCGAAGCAATGAAAAGCGGCAAAGCTTTCTTTATAGATGGAACTTTTAAAAGTTGCTCAAAGCTTTTCTCTCAAATTTATACTAGCCATGTTGACATTGGGAGTACATCCAACGAGATGAATATTGTTCCTGTGTTGTTTTGCTTACTCCCCGATAAGCAAAAGCAAACTTTTGAGAGATTATTTTATTCAATTAAAAATCATTTTTCTGATTGAGATCCTAAAGAAATTGTGATAGATTTTCAAATTGTAGTTATAATTTCTCTGAAAAATCTTTTTTCTTCCGTAAAAATGAGAGGTTGCAATTTCTACTTAAATCAGTGTCTCTGGAGGAAGATACAAAACTTGGGACTTGTTAACGAATATAGGCATAATGAAGGAATTAGAACTCACCTCAGAATCTGCGCGTCCTTTGCTTTCATACCTGAGGAATATGTTGATGATGGTTGGCTGTCTGTACAAGAACAAAATTAATTACATTACATTACGAGGTGTGTGTGTATTTGAATATTTAGATGAATGCAAGTAAAGTAAGTTCATTCAATCAAAATTCAGATGTAATATTTCTCAATTATGACACTGACAGTTCGCGGCTAGTGAAAAAAAAAAAGCTTCTTTTGGCAAAGACAAGCTTTGTCAGAAGCTGCTATGATATTCGAAGTGTATTTTCTTCTAATCCATCTTTCGTTTCGTAACGAATGTTTACTCTGAAAGCTTTTATTATAACTCACCTTTATGCAGAATTTCGGAAGAATATTATTTTTACTCTAGGAAACGATCTTTTAGGTAATTGCCAAAATCATCTCAGAGTTTAAACATCTGTCCCCCCTTTTAAATACAGTATTAGCTTCATTCATGCAAAGATCTGAGATCGTAAATGTTTTTCGATTATTTCTTTTAAAAATTCTTTTTTAAAATCTAGAAATTTTTTTGCTTTCCTACATTTCGGGAGAGACCAAGGCCTAGTCGGCCCCCACTATGTAACCCCTTTGGGAAGAGGGCTAATGAAGACTGATGGTTTCGCGGGAACAGGAACGTTTTTGACAACCGCGGAAATAGGAAGACATGGAGAACATTATACCATTACACATAAGTTTGTTATCTCTGAATTTTGCCTCCTCTGATATATGTTTTATGCATTTATGTATCTATTTCGGAAATTGTAGCTATAGTCGTAACACGCCAAAAATTCGCATTGGATTATTATCTCTTTACTTACCAATGTTTTCAGGACCGTCATAAATTCGATTAGGTTGTTTGGCATTTTCTGCAGTCTGAAATCAATCCATGAACGATGACGCACAAATTTAAAATTTTTCTTGATAATAGAAGCTCATAATTACTTAAACGGGGTTATAAAACACCTAAAATAATTTTGCATAAAATTTAATCTATCGTGCTTATACAAAAAAAAAAAAAAAAAAAAAAAAAAAGAGAACTTTCTGCTAAAAAAAAAAAAAAAAAAAAAAGAAAAAAAAAAGAGAGAGAGAGAAAATTAATAGCTATAATACCATAAGTTTACCAATTTGTTTTATTACTGTATTTTGTCTACTTATTTTGGCAGTATTTATTCGAAATTCATACTTCATTCGACTGGCGTAAGGTCTCTGACCTAGACACCTTGCTATCACACCACTCAACTCGCGTTGTCGAGAAAGATCTAGCAATTGCAGTAATAAATGTTATTACCTTTACTAAGGGCCACGAAAAAGATCTAGCAACTGTATTAATAAATGTTATTAACTTTAATGAGGGTCACAAAGCAGCTGCTTTAGAAACTATTCCATAGGGCATGACTTTTCAGAAAGAAAATAAATAAATAACGATTGTTTAGCTTTCGCAAAATGTAAACAACCGCTTACATAACAAAAGACAATTTATTTCCTCTAGTATTAGTAGTAGAATCATACATTTAAAAAGACCGCTGTCTGAGTGCCACCCTACTTCCTTTCATTCCTCTAAACCTTCGAAAAGGAACTACATTCACAGGCGGCTGATGATAAAGATACTCTCGTCAGGCTCCAAACAGAAAGTAAAACTAAAACACCAAAAAAAGAAAGCACCTGCTTCACAATTTATGCAGTGGTGCTGAGGGGGTGAATTTCCCCTAAAAAATACCTTCTGGCAACCTTTTCTTGAATTCACCCATAAAGGGCCCTAGGCGTCTTGCCCCCACACGAAGCGCTCCTCACCAGCTAACCACCTGCAGATATCTACAGGGTTGCTGTTAGGACTACGGTTTCGCCGCAAGTGTTACGCCCTGGCGAAGACAATATTTTTACCACAATCATTTTATTGGCGTTATATTTCTTTCGCTATCTTGCAAGTTCCAACAGGTGTAGAGGAAATTTGCACTCAGCATCTATCTTTATTTGCTTTGAGAAAAATTGATGGTTTAAGTGTCCTCATAGGCTCCCTTGTATCTTAGCCGAAGAGAGAAATATCTGACATTATCTCACCGATACTATTTTAAGATTTAAATATCCGTCATCATCTCACGAGTATTATCTGAAGATAGAAATATCTTTCACTAAGATACTGTCTGCAGTGTATATATATATATTCAAACTGTGGCGTCTTATTGTGGACTTCTTTAGTGGGGGATAGATATACACAATACGTCAACAAAGTTTTCGGACTTGAGCTCGTACAAAAATAATCTACACAACAAGTGGCATGTATCATGCAGCTGCTTGTTGCTTTTGTAGAACTCATCTTCTGAAATTCTGTTTTAATTTCTGGTTACTTTCCTGAATCCCTCCGGCACTTGTTGAGATCATGATTTGAATGCCCTCCTTTCCGTTTCTTATTTTCCGATGCCCCCCCCCTTTTTTTTTTTTTTTTTGATTTTTCAAGCACCAAAGCACCAAAGGCGGCGACACTGCAATTTAGGGAAGATAATGTAGTTTACATGTGCCAAGTCTGGCGCTTAACAGGGTTGAAAAGTGAATAACATTTTTCTTTGCAAGAAACTGCTTGACGATAATGTAATTGTTTGACTGCGCACAGTAAAAAACAGTTATTTAACTGAGCTTTTCCAAGCATGTTGCGCGGCATTCCCTTCAGAAATCTGTACTCCCCATTATCCAGACATTATAGAGATCTTCATACTTTTTAAAAAAAGGCATATAGCCAACAAAGTTCTTCCTTTCAAAAAAAAAATTCAGATGTTGCTACTAAATTCTACTGCGCAACAGAAGAAGAAAAATTTAGAAATAGGATGTAGAGACATTAGGTTATTTCGAAGCATCAGACATGAAAAATGAGCAACGCCTTTGCCGGGAATCGAACCACGGACCTCTCGGTTACGCGTCGAGCATGCAGACCACTCCACCACGAAGGCATGCGA
Organism: Stegodyphus mimosarum; assembly: GCA_000611955.2. NCBI lineage: Eukaryota > Metazoa > Arthropoda > Arachnida > Araneae > Eresidae > Stegodyphus > Stegodyphus mimosarum. The sequence continues at coordinate 97,040 of KK121962.1, forward strand.
AGAAGGCGAGAGAAATACCTTATAAGGACTGTTGTTGCCAATCTCCCTTGTCTAATAAAGGTCAGCACAAGTCCAAGACATTCATCGTAGCAAGGAGTCAAATGCGTCTGTGGTTGGCAAGACCCTTGAGACCGCCTCAGTTCCGCCTCCAGTTTGAGGATGTAACTCAGTTCCTCCTCCAGTTTTGAGAAAGAGCACCCCGGGGGGGAGGGACGGGATCAAGGGTCTCTCCTTTTTTTTCTACCACTAACCTCTCGAGAGGGCTTTCGGCTCGCCGCATATTTAGAGTTCCTTTCTTACTGCACAGACACTATACCTTTACAAACATTCATGCCTTCTCCGGGATTCGAATCCGGGCCCTTCGGTACAGCAGTTGGAGCCACTAACCATTGTCTCTGTTTTGCCAGAAATAGTATCATAAAACACACGCACTGTAATAAGCAGATTAATAGCAGTAATAAACGCAAGAAGTAAAAAAGGAACGAAAAGCTAGTATACAAGAAGTTTGGTATTAGAAACTTCTTTCTTTAGTTAAAATAATCAGGCAAACGTTTATGATACAGTACAAAGTTTTTGAAATCCAGACTTCCAATAACCAAAATTATAATTCTTTTTGGCATTATAAAGTAGAATGCCACCCAACCGGTATAGTGGTTAGCGTCGCTGACTGCCGTGCCGAAGGGCCCGGGTTTGAATCCCGGTGAAGGTATGGATGTTTGTAAATGTATAGTGTCGGTGTGGCATGGGGGCACTCTAAATATGTGCTCTCGTGTGGTTTGGTGGAAGGGGAAAGGAGTGGGAGACCCTCGGACCCGTCCCCTGGAGTGCTCTCCTTCAAAATTGGGGGCGGAACTGAGTTAAATAACACTGTCACCTGTGCTCAAGGCTGTTGCCAACGACAGGCGAATCTTGTGCTCCTTACCACGAAGTATTTCGTGGGCTTGGGCTGACTGTAGGTTGGACAAGTGAGCATAAGTAACAATAACAACAGAAATAGAATATGAGCGTTAACGCAATTAACTTTTACTATTAGTGTATATCAAGTTTCTATTGCTTTTTTAGCCCAAAGAGGCAATCTGCCCAGGAGGGCTATTAATTTCGTTCTGGAACTTTGCGTTGGTTCACTATGAACGGCGTTTCACTTTTCAAATTGTTGCCATCAAATATCAGAGCCCTGTATTAAATTTAAAGAAATTAAATAATGAAGCATCTACATAAATACCTCAAGTTTTGAATAACGTAGTCCTCCACTCGAAATGGGCATCTGGAAGCCCGAATTTGGAATTTGTTTTTATTATCTATTTCGTACTTGTAAAACTTTAGCGAATTTTTGATGAACAAACTCAACGATTTCAAAGCGAGCAATCGCAACACTGTACGGGAGGAGGAACATTTTTTATCTCCAGCGCTCTTTTTTAATTATTAATTGATTAATAATTTAATAAATATTTTTAATTCATTTTGTAGCGACTATGTTCTTCTTAAGAAATCAGTTTCTTAGAAAAGAAGAGAAGGAAAAAGCAAATTCTTGCAATTCTCAGTTTTTCTAGCATTTTCTTTGTTTAACTTACCTTTCTCTTATTAAGATGGGGGGATAGAAAAGTCGGCTATGGTTCCCTAATTTCGTGCAGCTGGCATATTGATAACACCCCTTAATTAAACTTCGTGCAGGTAGTACTCACCTCTGCCCATGCTTCTTTATAAAATGTGAAGCTCATCTTTATCCTTCAAGAACAAATATTTTGTAAATTATCAATTTCCCATCAGAAAAGATCATTAACATGGCTTTTTCTCGAGATTTCTGAAATCAATGTTTTTTTGGCCATGATGAACTTTTCCAGATGAAGTAAATGAATGCTGTTCTTCTTCACACTCATGACAAAGCACCAAATTTCATATCTAGTCAAAATTCGAATGAAAAAAAAAAATCAGGGTTATTTCCCGCTTTATTGTTCCTTTTGCTTAACTTTCGAATCCATGACGACAAATATTCCCTAGACCTAATCAAACGATAAACAGCTTTAAAAATGCTCTGTTCATAAACAGACAATATTTTAGGAAAAGCTAGTCAATAACTATTGTTTTACAGGTTATATGGAATTTGGGTAAAAAAAAATGTTTCAGATTTTAATGGTCACCCAGAAAGGTTTGTTAAGGTTTTTGCACTTTCGTTAAGCTCGCAGTCTACCAAGTCTACCAATCTGCTACTACACTCACTTCTGCTAACTTCTTTTTTTTTTTTTTTGAGGGGG
>KK121962.1:99321-116050 GCA_000611955.2 Stegodyphus mimosarum
TCTTTTTAAATTAATTATCAAGCATGGTTTTCTTCGTACTTAACGTCCCATAAAATTCAACAGCAAAACACAAAAATTTTAAAAGCAGCATATATTTAGAATCCTAGATGCAATTAAGTGTTAGCATACATTTTTCACAATTAAGTGTTAGCATACATTTTTTCTATTTTTTTTCAGTCTTTTCTCAATGTTCAGTGTTCCATGCTCAATGTTTAATTTTCTTAGTAAGATGGCTCTTACAAAACATTTTTTGGGGGGTCTTATTATTATTAACGTTTTTTACCTTAACTTTAGCTATTAAATATCCCAATCTTGGCACTTACGTTACATAAAATTCAATTCAGTTGCAAAATCACAAGCTATTTAAAATCACCACGTTTTTAGAATTTCCGATTACAGTCTCGTGCGCTGGAGATAAAAGTGTTTTATTCCATATATGGTTTCGAATCGCTGACTTTGCTATTCAAAGATTTACTCACAAAATATGAAATAAATAACGAAAAAATGTACAACTCCCTTCTTTAAAAACATTGAATACTTTTAATTAGATAAATAAGGGATTAAATGCATTTTTATTATTTAAATCAATCCGAATCAAAAATAACAAACGAATGTTATTAAGAACTGTATCTATTAAAGCTCAATTTGTTAATCCACAACAAACAGATTCGTTTGCATCTTACATTTTGCCCAATAGCAACAGACTCGAACAAAAAGTGAAATATTTTTTACACATGCTGCAATTTTTATGCAAGACACTTTCATAAAAACACTATCGTCATCTGTGCAGAGCAGTGCAATAAAAGAAAGTAACAAAGCAGAAAGAAGGGAAGTAAAAGAGCAAAAGAAAACTGTCATACGTGAAGAAAATCTAGCATAAATCACATGACCGTTTTAGTATAAATTTAGAACATAAAAATAAAAGTTTCCATAAAATAAGTTTTCATTTAAAACTCAGAAAATCATGAATGAACTAAAAGGAGAAAATGTATTTACCATATAGTTTAACAGGAAGATAAGATTAAATTAAATCTGTTTAAAAATTTTATCTTTAAAATCAAGAATAATAAGAACGTGGGTCTCCCTTGAGAAATCTATGAAGACAACGGCTTAAGATTTTGAGGATGAAGTTCGATTATCTGATTCCGTTATTTACGTGTCTACGTTCTTATTATTCGTAATCTAAAATTGTAGACGGATTTTGTAAAAAGAATTATCTAACCTCTTGTGCCCATTACATTATAGGATGGTTATTTTTCTCATTTTAGAAATATCCTTAACCATTAATAAATCCATGAGTTTTAAATAACAGCTTATTTCATTAAAACCGTTTTTTTTTTTATTATTTACATATATATATATTGTCTTGAGTTAGTTTCTTAATCTACAAGTTATCAAACCAATTATTCAATTGAAAAATCATTTTTCAAGAATGAATAATCACTTTCTTTAATTTCCAACAATTCTTTTATGTCAAACGATCAAAACTAGCCAATGATTTAACGCCCCCGCCCAAAGAAAATCAGCAATTACGTTAAAATTTTGCATAAACTTCCTTTAAAAGATTTTTCCAGCTCTATCCGATGTTGCAAACATTAGAATTCTGCAAGTTTTAGTTTATTCTTTACACAGAGATATGTGCAAAATCCGGTGACTTTAAAGATACACCTTAAAGATCTTTAAAGTTGATGGCTCCGAAGAATTTCACTTTAAAGTTCCATATCTTTATTCTATTAAACTGCAGATCATTTTTCTTTTAGACGAAGAGCACCAAATTACATATCCAGTAGTGATTTAAATTAGGTAATATCCAATTTAAGATTTCTGCGTCATAACTTATTGAACAAAGGTAAGAAAAAGATACAAAGCAGCGAAGGATCTTACAGCAGCGGCAGGGAGCAGTCTGACTAAAAAACGGAGCGTACTTGCTATTTATATCAGCGGTTATATAATATGCCAGAGTGTTCTCGAAAGTACTGGTCTAGGGGGAAGATCCTGAAACTGAAAAAACTTAATTAGAGGTTGCTGTTTGCGTAGATCAAAGCCATTGTATTTTTTATATTTTACACACACACATATATATATATAATCATTTATAATAAGAACATTTTCCATATGCTGTCTCCAAGGAACAGAAATTCAATTTAAAACTATGAAGGAAAAAAAAAATTAGTCAGAATTTAATTAGTATTTTAAATTAGTATTGTTACGTGCGTACGGGTTCATTATGTATTGAATGCACAAGTCGTTAAAAAGTTAACAAAAATTTATTCTTTCCACAAGAAATAAATTAAAATGCTGAAATATTTCTTCACAGATATTCGAAAAATATCACAATATCTCAAACATTTAGCAAAAACTCAGTTCTAAACAGATAAAATAATTCTATCTCACAGCGAAATCGCTACATTCAATACAGCATTAAGTAAACAAACAGCAGTTCGCTTTTTACAGCTACAACTACCACAGCAGCAACAACAACAACTGAGATGAGGTGTTTTAACTCGGCTTTTATAAGCTTTTTAACTATCAGTAGAACAATCACGATTTTTCTAGATTTTTCTGGATGGCAACAGTAATTACGAGATATTTATTTATTAAGCATTAAATGCACGCGCTCTTTTATTTTTATTTATTATGCACGGAGAAATTAAAAGGAATTTTAATTACAATTCCAAACAAATAGCCAAATAAATGTGAAATTCGTAACAGTATTTTCTAGACCTTTTTTTAAATTAGTATTTTTCAGAAAAGAGGCTGTTAGTTTATTAATAACCTATTTATTATCTCCAAGAAACTTTCCCGTTTTCTCGCCAATTTAGACTCAACTTTCTTAAACAGAAAACTACACTTTACGACAATCCTTCCATCACTTAATACTTGCACTTCCAGCCATGTGGTTTTAAAATTTTGCAGGCAGTTTAGTTAATTTTAACTTACCTGTTTGATCTTTAAATTTCTAATTAATTACTTGTTTTAAACTTTAATTTTAATTATTTCATTTTTTATCTTCTTATGATTTTGAATTAGTACTTTTTAATATTCTAAAATGTATACTACTGCTTTTACTTTTGTATTTGAGTTTGAAAGCGAGAGTGTAGGGGATATATCTTCTAAAGTAAGCATCCCGTTCAGTTTAATTGTGTTCTTAGTGAGAAACTTTAATTTTAAAGATTTGCTGTTTATTTTATTTAGCAGAATTCTTTTGGCTTAAATAGACTAATGTCTTTATTTTAATTAGTACTAATTGTGACTTATGATTTGGATCTAGCAAATAATTTTATGCTTACTTGGAAGTAATATGAAACATTCTCTCTTAATTAAGTTGTTGTTAATTGATCGTAGATTGGTTTATCCCCTTGATAACTCGATTAACCTGCGATCAATGACAATAGCTACTTTTTCAACACACACACACACAAAAAAAAAAAGTTATCTTTGGTATTTTTGCGATTAAAGATTTTCCTTCTTAGATTTTTATGTTTTTAAAGCAAAAGAGGTTTAGAAACTACTAATTAGAATTCTGACTAAATAATTTTTTTTTTTCTTTCATGGTTTTTAACTGAATTTCTGTTCCTTGGATATGGTATATGGACAGTTTTCTTACTATACATTATTATGAATTATTGGTTTATTACTTTGCAGCTTTAGCGCAAGTCATAGGCTTTTTAATTTATTTTTAGTTACTTTTATTTTGAATTTATTTAAGATGATAGGTAGACAAAACTAGTAAGCGTCTGTAACTCGTCTATACGGCTATTTATTTACTTTCCGTAAAATATTACAGTATCATTATACATAATGAACATTTAAACTGGTCTTTTCTAACATGGAATTAGGACCTCTCAATTTTAGCGGCCGCTTAAGCACAAAAGCTAAAATTAAACAACATCCATCAGTTTAAAAATGACATTAATTATAGTAATCTCTTGACAAAGAACTTAGTTTAGAAGCTCAAAGCAATTTAGGTCTACTCGAGCCTCGAATGGATTAAGGAAGGCGCAACAAGCGTGGCACCGAAGGCATAAATACCAATTAAAAAAAGAAATAGAAAACTAAAAAGTAGTGAGAAGGAAAAAGAGGTAACGCGAAATTAACTTCCGAATATTTTTTTTTTTATTTTAAAAGCATTTTGTTTAGAATTATTATTATTATTTAGAAGTAAATTAGAATTATTGTTATTAATTTTATTATTATTTAGAAGTACAAAATTTCTCAGGATAATTACGTTTTGGCATTGAAATGTCCAGGGGTTGATGTTGAACGCTGCGGCCAATTTGCATAAGTGTGCCGGCACCTTTGTGGAATTGGCCATTGCTCTCCAAAGTGCAAGGATGCCTCAGGATAAGACACAAAGCTGCCGGCACCTTTATGAAATCCAGTATCTGCTATGAAGAATGCGACCTTCGTTAAGACTCCGAGACGCCCCTTTAAAGATCCAAGTGAGCATTCGTAGACTTTGCTAAAGGTGCTGGCACTTTCTGCAAGTTAACCTTGGTTCATCAAGATATAAAGGGTACCTGACACCTCATGAAGTTCTATTTACTCTACGAAAAATGCAATCTTCATCAAAATGTCGGGATGTCCATAGACGAGCCTCTATTTTCGTGAATAGTCGCCGGCGTTAAAAAGGTGGCTGCATCCTTATGAAGCTCAGTTTAGAACAGGGATAGCCAACCTGGCTCCTAGCGCCCACTAGTGGGCAATGTAGGCTTTAGTAGTGGGCAGCAGAGGCTTTTGTCCATCCGAAGATGAAAGTCCGTTCTTTTGCGCAGAGGTCTCTCTCTCTGCTTCCATATATTTCTATAAAGCTCTGCCACTTCTTCTACGTGTTGTTCTGTGACTATATCGCGCATAATGAAATTATCACATCTTAAAGTAGGAGGTTAATATAAATTTTTCCGAGAAACAAACTTCTCCTTTTCCTATCATTGAAGGTTTCCTAGCAGAAAAAGTTTCCCTGGAATCGATGTCCCGGCTAGTTACCCGAAACATTAATTTTTTGTCGCTAACAAAATAAAAACAAATGGCTAAATTTAGCTATATATATCTTTTACTAAGCTTCTACTAAAAAAGTTACTTTGCATTTATGCTAAACTAAGTTACTGTGAAACGGGTGGGTGGTAAGGAAATTTTACTACCTACAAAGTGGGCGGTAGGTATAAAAAAATTGACTACCCCTGGTTTAAAACTTGAAGAAAGCAATTTCCTTCAAAGGGCTCTACTTTTATGATGGTTTCTGTCTAGGGTAAGTCTTCATCGTAAAGGTACTGGCACCTTTATACGCGTGGCCGCTGTCTGCCGAGAATGGTCTGGCATAAATGTATCCGCCCACTATGAAGCTGACATTATTATTAAGTTCAGTTTATGACTTGGAGAAAGCAACTTTTGTATAGGTGCTTATTAGAGAACTTTTAGTAGGAATCTTGGCAAAATCTCCTTACAAGGATACCCGTACGAGATTGAGGTTTACTTTTTACGGCTATAATTAATTAATAAAGAGCTTTAATTTTTATGGAGGTAACAGTATCTTTCGTCGAGGTGGCCGTCATCTTTTTGGTGGCTTCTGTCTTGGCGAACAGTTGCCGAATTGCATAAAGGTGTCAACATGTTTAGTGACAAGGCGAACCTGTATGGCCATAGATGCCTCGCGAAATTTCTCGAATTCCAGACAGCCGATCCGCACCTCAACTTTGCCCTTTTTGTGTGCGATGTCTTCGTCGTTTTCGAAGTTAAAGTAGTTTTCATAAACAATTCGTGATATTTTTTTCTGCCTTAAATGGAATTTTCAAATATGTGCTTGTAGAATTTACCTACTATGAAAGCAACTGTAGCAACATTTCTACAGGAATATACAGAATCGCTAAAGAGAACAACTGCTCCGAATTCTCAAAGCGATCATCACGAAATTTTCCCCAAAGAAGTAGAAACAGAACCCTGGTTATAATGATTTATTGAATAATTTTCGGAATAAATAAACACTTCATTAAAACATATAACATACTTCACATAGCTAAAAATGCATGAAATAACATATATGTATGTAATAAATGCATTTTTGCTATTTCCTTCCCCCAACCTTCCGAAAGATCGTCTAATGGGATTATAAATTCTTTGCTTCGGTATTGTGTTGTTAGGTATTATAGTCATTTTAAGAGAAGCGATTGCCGAATTCCAGTTTAAAAGACAGTGGTAGTAGTGGTACTAGAATGGCCAGTAGACCAGCAGATAAGGCTATAATGAGCTGGAACGTAAATAACTGAAGTAAGGGGAAGTTAGATGCTTGGAAAATTTCTTTAAGTGTGAGAACCACGTCAAGGTAGCTTAACGAAGAATTTGGGAAAAAAATAAAAAATATTATAATAAATGCGAAGGAAAATAAAATGTATGAAAATGCTAGTACAAAATTGCAAATACAAATTGAATACACTGAATAAAAGTAATCAAGGGAATACAATTAACCAATCAACTAACCCTCAGAAAGAAAAAATATGCTGTTGCTGTTACAAATCTCATTCATCTGGCAAACGTTAGAGCAAGCCCACGACTTTCATCATGACTCAACAAGCAGTACTGTACAGTATACTGTATAGGTGACAGCCCGACTTTAGCTCAGTTCCGCCCCCTACTTTGAGAGACAGCACTCTGAAGGGACGAATCCGAGGTTCTCCAATCCACTATTCCTCTACCACCAACCTGAGGACAGAACTTTCGCTAACCACAGTTTCGGTTGGGTGGCGAAAGCTAGGTACAGCAGAAGAAGATGAGAATTATAGAAATATATATATATATTTTTTAAATTTCAAATTAGTGAAAAGTGAGCAATGACCTCGTTGCGAATGGAACCTGAACCTTCGAACACGCACCGAGTGTGCTACCGTTACACCACGAAAGCATGCAAAAAGCAGGGAAAAAATACCCTATATACTCCCCCTGGACGACTTGGAATTTGAAGAGCCAATCCCCAATTCCTGGTGATGAAAAATCATCATCCACCACCTTTTTAGTTCGGGCGCTACTGTAGAGTCATTAGGTTATTTTGAAACAGACGGCGTGAAAAATGAGCAATTTCCTCGCCGGGACTCCAATCTGGGCCTCTCGAATACTTACCAAGTGTGTTACCGTTACACCACGAAAGCATGCAGAAAGCAGGGAGAAAATACCTTATACGGTATCTCGAGTAGTATCCCAAAAGTTATTTCTGCTAATATATGCTTCCTGTTATATTTCATCTAATGAAACTTCAAGAGGTCTTTGAATAGTATTTATTAAATATAATAAAAACGTTTGATGGATTATGTAGAGCAGTAGGTTAGGTTGAAGACCTTTGATTCCTGTCACCGGCTGAAGAACAAGAAAAGAAACAGAATTCGAAACTAGTCTGTTTCGATGACGACATCAAATACGTCCTTCCGTATTTATCGAAAAAGAATAAATATCAAACAAAATAAAACAAAACAATTTCATGGCCGAATAAAAGCATTTTGGTGAAAGAAGACTTCTTTCAATTTCGCCATAAATTCACTTTTCTGGTGTTCGAAAGTAAAAAAAATATATATATATTATTATTATTTTAGATGTAAACAATGATTACAGACAAGAAAGGTTTGTTCTTATTATTTTTACGCCGTGATAACGTAAGCTGTGATTGAAAGCGCAATTAAAGATTTCCCATGCTTTTTTTACGCGGAAAAAATTTGATAACGTACGGGCAAAGTTTGTGAGATTTATTAATGACGGCCCTTGCAACGTTATCACCAGACTTCCTATTTTATCTGCGTTATCTTACTTGTGTAGTATACTCAAGTTATATCTGTGCTTTGGAAGCACGTAATAGACAAGGAAGCAGATAAAATGCATTCTCAGTGACACGATTCGGGGATGAGTATTTCAAAATAATCCCTTTATTACATAACTGGTACGGATATAAGATGTTGTTTTCCTCGTAAAATGCATTATTTGTCTTACACGTAGTGCGTCTGCAAAAATTTCGGATAATTTTTTTTGTAAACAAATTCCATCAAACCTACCAAACGGCAGTCGACAGCATACGACATCTCAACTTGCTTTTCCTACGTTATCTTCTGCTTCCAGAGATAATTTTTTCGTGATTTCTTCCGATTCAGGCTTTCTTAAGTTGGCTATAAATATCGTGCCATTTCAGGCTTTTTTTCCTATAATTCTGAAGGTGTTCTGGATGACAATATCAAAAATCGTACCATTTCAGCCTACCTATTTTTAAACTTTCATTATAGCTGTGTGGAGATTAAGCTGAATAGAAGATACCTATTTCAACGGGAAAGGAAGACATATTGTTAAGAAATGCCCGGCTACGGTAAGATAACTTTCCCGGAAAGCGGAGTTAGGACTGCCAGATAGTACCAGAAACGGCAAGGTTGCCGGATTTGGCGCGAGATCGCCCATTTGGCGATTTTTGGCGACAAAATTGGCGATATGCCATTGATGGAGAGAGAAAATTCTAGAATTAATCCTTACCGATTTGCCCCAGAATGTTCTCGAAGGCAGTCAAAGGCTATATAAACCCTGCCTGTATGCGGAGTAGCAATGTATAATAAAAGAGTATCTAATGGTATGTTGAGTTCAGTAGTAGTGTCTTGAGTTCAGAGATTAGCTCGAGAGCAATCGACCGAGCCGGAAGCTGTATTTTAATGATTTCCCCGTAAACCTGTCTTCACCGTTGTAGCGTGATAGCCTGAAGGCTATGTTGATGATTGTTTTGGCGTGGTTATTGTAGTTTTTCGACGGTTGTAAATGTGTCTTTAAAACTCTCCTGCGTAATACTGACGAATAAATTGTGTTTTGATTTTTCATCAAGTTATTGTATTCAGTCACTCCAAATCCACGAACCAGTAGAAGTCAACAATATTCTTTCAGTGAATAGTGTTCTGGATGAGGATACCAAAAACCATACCATATCAGGCTTTCTATTTTTAGCTTTTCGTTACAGTTATGGGAAGATTAAGGTGCATAAACAATGCTTATTTCAGTCGAAAAAGAAAACATATTCTTTGACATTTATTTCAGGCAAAAGTAAAATATATTCGTTGATTGAATAGTGCTATGTATGGCATAACGTCATACACATCACCGTCAAGTGATCTGCTATCACGCTTTCGGATTTTACCTTGACATGGAAGGAAAAGGCTGAAATGAGAATCGTTTTTACACATCCCATTTAGAGATGTCCCATTTCAGGCTTTTCTAATTGAGGCTTTCTTTGAAAATCGTCTCTCTTCAGTTCTTGCTGTGGCGTAGGCAAGACAGCTCCGCATTTCCACAGCTCTTTTCTTTCAAGATCCATACTAAAAGCAAAATTGTGATGGAGCATCGCTAATATTGATATTTGAGACAATTTTATGACCAAACAGCATGGAGTTATGATTCTATCCAACATTTTTCTTTAACATCTGCTCTCCATCCATTTGTTTCTCCATCAACTGTAAAAAGAACAGAACAGAAAGAAAAACTGAAATGGCACGGTTTTTGATGTTGTTATTGTCACTTGTCTGACAGTAACATCAGAACAAGTCCACGATTTTATCGTGGTGAAATTGCGCAAGATAGCTTCTGTCAATGGCATGAGCCTTGAGCAACTTTTAAGTGACTGCACTATTTTGCCCAGTTTCATCGCAGTTTTAAACAATCTCCTGCAGCAGGGGCTGATGAGGGTGATCTGAAGGCGCGTCCAATTTGCATAAGTGAACTGGTATCTTTATGCAAGTTGACCCTTGTTCTCCAAGGTATAAAGTTGCCTTATCATTAAAACACAAAGGTATCTGGCACCCTTATGAATTTGAGTATATACCATGAAGAATGCAACTTTCTTCAAGATTCCCGAACTTTCCTTTGAAGATGTAAGTGAAAAGTCTCCAACTTCAGTAAACATTATTACACAATTTTCAAGCTAGCCATTGTTGGGAAGATATAAGGGTTTCCCTGCACCCTTATAAAGTTTAGTTTATACAACAAAAATGCAATCTTGATGCCGAAACGTTCATGGTCGGATCTTTATTTTGATGAATAGACACCAACGTGCATGCATAAAGATGCCGGTACTCTTAATGAAGTTTACTTTAGAACTTGGAGAAAACAGATGCCATCAAAGTACCGTACCTTTATGACAATTTTTCGTCTTGGCGAAATCTTCATCATAAAGATGACGGAGCCTTTATGCGTGCCACTGTTTGTCGAGAATGCTCTGGCATAAAAGTGCCCCAACTGTTATTAATTTCAGTTTATGACCTGAAGAAAGAATCCTTCATCGAAAGGTGCTCGTACCTTTATGTCAGAAGATCGTTATTAGCAACCTTGGCAAAAAATATACGGGCACCATTAATAAGTTCGATTTATAACGCTGAGAAAAGACCTTTCGTCAAGGTGCCGGTACCTCTATGGGGCTTGCACCTTGGCCAACAGTCGTCGACTTGCAAAAAGGTGGCAACATCTTTAGTAACAAGGCAGACTTATAGCCTAGCCGGTCATCGACGTCTAGGAAAATTTCATGAATTCCGATAGCCTATCCGCCACTTCCCTGGGGATGTTGCTGTTTCCGGGCTACCTAGGCTTTCGAGAGTATCTTCGGCTCGCCACGTATTTTAAGTTCTCCCATGTCATTAAGACAGTGTACATTTTTAAATGTCTAAGCCTGTCTAGCGAATCTAGGCCCAATGATACGGTAGCCATCATTGCTAACTACTATACATGTGAGTTCAGGATGAAAACACCTGCAGATGGGGGAGAAAAAAAGCTTGAAGGCACGATTTTTATTACCACCTTCAGAAAGTGAAGAGTGTGAAGATTGAAATGGAACATCACGAAGAATATTAATAACATTTTTATGTAATTAAGGAAAAAGAGAAAATGAGACATTTGAAGTGTTATTAAAGCATTCGGACGTTAACACAATGCGATGTTTTTCGTTGGTACAAACGATTTCGTCATCTCCGACGGATGAGAACATCAAAAATGTCCGATAATTGTTACTGAAACATCGTTAGCTGTCTTTTCGAATAACAGCTAAGGAGTTAAATGTCAATAAAGACACTGCCGTGGAAGATCCTGGGAAAAAAAATTAAAACAATTTAGTTTTTCTTCTTACAGATTGACACAAAGAAGTTCGAATTTCTGTACGCTGTTGGTTTGACCCAAATGACAGGCATTAATACTGATCTTTTCAAACAAATTTTGATTGGAGATAAAAAATTATGTGCTTTGCTGATGGTCGGAGATAAAACGATAGTTGAAGAATATTCACCATGTTCATTGGAACTTTGGTTTCAGAAATCTCAACTAAAGACCATGTTGGTGCCAATTTTTCATTGAAAAAGAGTAAATCGCATGCAGAGTTTTGCTGAGAGAAAGGCATGGAGCTTCATATTTCATTAAGATGTAATAGATAAGCTTCTGAATTGAATTTAGGGCGGTAGGCTAGAAAAACCTCAATCGAACTATTGGTTTCTGCTTCAAAATAATGCGTTGTCACATCCCATCGCGTCAAGGAGCATTTAGCAAAGAAAAGTGTCACAGTTCTCAACTGTCCTTCTCATACTCCAGATCTGGCACCTGCAAATTACATTACTTCCCTTGTGATGAAGTCTTCCCTGGAAGGTTACATCTCGCTGAAAGTATTAAGTTGGCACATATACCTTTCTAAAATCGCTGAACACCCGGGTTCAAATCCGAGGAATGGGCTGGCTGTATGGATGCTTTCCTCGCTTTTCCCAGTTTTAATGTGAATTCGAGCCAGTTTTCCTTAATATACACTCCACTAAAGCATCCTACCACTTAGACAGAAAACCATTACCGGTTTTGGCAGACTTAGAGCCTACTGAGCAAGTTTCCAGTTCGGGCTTGAAACATATTTCACTTTCAACCTTAGAGGGAGAGATCCGGACTTTATTCCTAATTCAGTCCTATCAAGAAATTTCGTTTATAACACAGTCTGCGTTTTTACACCCCCTTGCGTATATTAAAAAAGTAAAGACAATGTATGTCTATGCATTAGTGTTTGCTTCATTACTTATTACTTTTTTGGTGAATTAATTTGTAGTAATCTTTTATTTCCTTTGTCAGTTGACATTGTACTAGTATTACCTCCTTGTTGTTGCTTAGTTACTAGTCTTCTTATTAATTCGTTCTTTTAATTTCCTTTACTTAGTATTATTGTGTTTCTTGTGTTTACTAATTATTCTTTCTTTTCCTAGTTATTCTATCTTACTTTTTCCCTTTATTTTAAGCCCATCAGCGGCTAAGCGGTAAATCTCTGAATAGCGGTAGTTTGTTCCAGGGTTAGAATCTTGACGAACAGGCTGGCTGCACAGGCATTTTCGCGGTTTTTCCCACGAGTAACGTGTATCCAGCCAGTCTCCATTAGAATGTCCTCTATGAAGGCTCCTTCCTTTTGGAGACAGCACTCGAGTGTTATCTGTCAAAGGTAAATACAAAAAAAAAAAAAAATTTTCTGGAAAATTTAAAATATTCATTTTCAATATGAAACAAACTTTCGTGTCCTTCTCCATTAATTTCAAATGTCTCTTTATTTCCCCTAACTCTACAGCTAAATTTTACATTTATTATAAGTTGTGTAATAACGCTATAATACATTAGTTTCCAAATTCTTTAAATTAATTACAAATTACTACTTAAATTTTATTCCTTAATAATAAATCTTTATACAACAGCTTCTTTTTACAGTTGGCATTTAACCTAAGGAGCTCATCGTAATTTCGTTATATTAAACATGAAAACTACGTGTTTCTGGATGAAAGCAAGCGTTTCATGAAAGAGATTTCAGTTCTCAAGTTAGGACTCACCAGCAGTAAAGTGAGTGCTAAAGTTGCTAAACGCTGGTAGTTCTGTAAGAATTTCGAATCACTGAGAACAGGTTAGTTGCATAAACGTTATCGTGGTCCCCCCTAGTGTGACGTGGATATGAGACGGTTACCCCTAGAAATTCCTCCAAGAAGGCATTCTTCTCTTTAGGCAGATAACCCTCGAGTGCTTTGCTGTCATTAAGTAAAGCAAAACAAATTCTGCTTTCAAGTTAGCAATTGATTTCAAAGTTTTTAATTTTCCTCATTAGATGGTGTTATTACATAATTATATTATTGGTTACATTAATATAACCAAAATATATCATTTATGTTATTCTATTATACAGAAGTATGCTATAGTTAAAGAAAATATAAATAGAGGCTACTTTACACACTAAATCTTAGGAAAAATTGTAGAGATATTAGGTATTTTTGAAGCAGGAGTCATGGAAAATGAGCAATGCCTTCGCCGGCACTCGAACCACGGATCTCTCGAATACGCGAGGAGTGTGCTGGCCACTACACCACGAAGGCATGCAAACAAGGCGGGAGAAATACCTTATAAAATAAAATAAAGCTTGATATGCGATAGAAATGAGTGCAGCTTGAAGAGCGAGACTTTTGGAATTAAAATTAAGTGGACAGATATTAAAATAAAGGTTTTATTTTATACAGACACATCCGGGTAATCCTTACGAGACTTTTATTTTCGTAATCGCTGGTCGTTTTCGTTTCATAGTTTCGTTATGGATATTTATTCTGTCTTATTGTTTCAATATGTGTTGTCTAAATTGTAATTTTTTTCATGGTAAGGATTTTTGAAAAATCGTTCTTCAAATCATCTATCTAAGTGTTCCAAAAATAAGATTAAATAATTTGCAAAGCTGCTGTAATAAATACACGTACGCAAAACAAAACAAAACAATCTAATTTCTTCTTACATTTAGCTTTATTCCTTACCGTTAACTTCATGAAGTAATTAAATTCAGTAATTGTCCTCGCACTCAGTTTTTTTCCATGCATATTAGCGTCATTAGTGTAAGTTTATAACATAAATCATTTTAAAGTATGCCAAAATTACAAAGTTTTGCAACTACACTCACGTTTGTGAAAATTGCAACACCAAGAAGGAATCGTCATAATTGAATGCAATTTAATACACAGTTGAGTGGTAGTGGTACAAATAAATGATTAAATGTTCAAAGCAAATAAACAAGAACAAGAGATCAGAATCAGTATTTTGTGTGGCCACCACGCGCCGCAATAAGTGCTGCTACACGACGTGGCATGGAGTCAAACAAAGTTTGAATGTCTGACTGAGGAAGAGCATTCCATATCGTTTGTACGCGTACCCAAAGTTCGTCTGCAGACGCAACAGGACGAGGATCACGAGCAAGACGCCGACCAATGACATCCCACACATGTTCAATTGGCGACATATCCGGGGAACACGCAGGCCAAGGAAGAAGCTGTACCTGCTGCGCTGCAAAGAAGGATTTAACAATCCGAGCAGTATGAGGGCGGGCATTGTCCTGTTGAAATACAGCGCCTGGCAAGCTTTGAAGGAAGGGAACAGCTTCGGGCTGTAGAACTTCACGGATATACCGGTTGCTGTTCAGATTGCCCACAATTCGTAGCAATTGAGATCGTCTATGATATGCTATGGCGCCCCAGACCATAACTCCGGGTGTTCGTCCACTGTGGCGTTCGATAATGCACTCCGGAAGGTGGCGTTCACCGGCATAGCGTCTGACACGAATGCGGCCATCATGGTACCACAAATTAAAGCGGGATTCGTCAGAAAACACGACATGCTGCCAATCAGCACGCCAGTCTCTATGCTGATTGGCCCATTGTAGCCGCAGGCGGCGATGGTCGTGCGTTAGGGGGATCCTGTATAAAGGAGTCCGTGCGCGCAGTCCACACTGCAGCAGACGTCTACGAATTGATGAAGCACACAATGAAACACCTGTAGCTATTGACTACCAATTGTCCTGTGCTGCCAATTGTCTAGAGGAAGCTGTACGGTCCGTCCGCGCCATGCGGACCAGGTGTCGCTAGCTGACGTCACATTTCGGGGTCCACTCCCGGATTTCCGAGTTGTCCGACACTCGTCCGTCCACTGCTTCCAAACGCGCATCACTGTGCTGCTGTTACGCTGCACACGAGAGGCTACTGCACGATACGACAATCCAGCTTCACGAAGGCCGATGATTCTCCCTCGTTCAAACTCTGTAAGTTGTTCAAATCTCGCTCTCTTTCGTCGACGAGGCATAAGTACAGATTGAGTTAACGTTTACCACTAGCAGATAACCACCGATAACCATACACGCCTCGCTACAGCCGTCTATTTATTCGGATCCATCAGCCGTTCAGAGGGCGCTGCTCAGCATACGCATGCGCTACGGATTTGCAATTCTAATCATTTGCATATCATGCGCTACTTTGCATTTCCTGAAAATTTCAGCTCACTCGCGTAAGTCCTTCATGGTGTTGCAATTTTCACAAACGTGAGTGTATTTTCTCACACTCAGCTTTGATTTAACAAAATCTAACAACAGGGCTTGGTTACAGGCAAGGCCCTCAGGTGTATGCGCCCTTGTTTTGAAACTCATGCCATAAGCCTTTTTGACCTTGCATTCCCCCCCCCTAAAGAATAACAAAAGGCGAAATTGAGGGCGTCTGAAAGGAATAATCTGTAGAGACATTAGGTTTTTTTCGAAGCAGGAGACATGAAAAATGAGCAACGCCTTCGCCAGGAATCGAACCACGGACCTCTCGGTTACGCGTCGAGCATGCAGACCACTACACCACGAAGGCATGCGAAGAAGGCGGGAGAAATACCTTATATACTTCCCCCTTTTAAAGTGCGACTGGGGTTTTGGGGACCCAATCGCCAAATCGCGGTGGTGGAGAATCATCATCCACCACCTTTTTAGTTCGGGCGCCAGTGTAGAGACATTGTTTATTTCGAAGCAGGAGACTTGAAAAATGAGCAACGCCTTCGCCGGGAATCGAACCACGGACCTCTCGGTTACGCGTCGAGCATGCAGACCACTACACCACGAAGGCATGAGAAGAAGGCGGGAGAAATACCTTATAACTCTACTTAAGGCATGGGACTCTCTATCGTGCTCTGTCGAACAACAGTAACTTAGCGACTATTAGCCATTTTATTTTGGAGCAGGGTAAGTGAAAAATATGCAGTGTCTTCCCTTGGATTCGAATTCTGGACCTCTCGATTGTTAGCCGGACTTGCTTTCCACCACGAAGCGGTGAGGAAGGAGAAAATACTTTACATTCTTCCCCACTCAAAGAGCGACTGCGGATGAGGGAACCCAATCGCTCAATCCTAGTGATGACAAATGATTGTCCACCACCTTTTAGTTCGAAAGGCATTGCAAAATTTTTGAGACTGCAAACGTGATAAAAACGCAATGTCCTCGCCGGGATTGGAACTCCGAAACTTTGACACAGATGGTCTCCGGCTATGGTCACAGACAATAAGTAACATGGTACATAAACTTAGCTCCAAAAATTTTTTCATATTCATTATATCATTTGCAGTGCCAAAAATCAATAATTACACTAAACTGCTGTGAGGATCATCATAAAGCTGGCTGGCTGAATGAATACTAAAAAAGCAGAAATAAAGATCATTAATTTTATACAAGTTTTCTAAAAATGTAGAAGCTGATAGAATGCACTCTCAAGTAAAATTGTCAATCTCTATGTTCAAGTAAAATTTTAAACAATTTTCTTTCCACTTCTTATTACCCAAGAAAGGGATCTAAAACTGTCGAATGACATCAACAAAATTTTTTTGTAGGATCCAGGACTGCTGCTGTTTTAGTAGCCGCAAGAATATAGACAGAAAAATGCTCAATGTCTACAGA
>KK121963.1:0-83476 GCA_000611955.2 Stegodyphus mimosarum
CCTTCGATTAATTTCATTTTAATATGTTCTTATTGAATTCTAATGGCTAAAATTGATTCTTTTAGAATTCATTAGTCAGCATCATTTCACGATGCTGTACTTTTAAGATCCATGTATTCTAAGATTTTGATTGTTTTAACGGAAATAAGGCAAAAGTTGCACATGAAATTTTTAACTTACGCAGCAGTTTTGGCGGCGTTGCGCTGCTGCCGTATTAGTGCGATGTCTCTTGCTGTTTTTAAGTATATTGCTGTGTCTTTAAGTATAAAAAGACAATTTAGTTGCTAAATTTGTTGACATTAAAACAAGGTCAATATTAATAACCGCCGATGTCAAGTCGTCGAACACAAAATCGCTTTTTGAATTGGAAAGCAATAATAAATTGTGCAATATTAAATTTAAAACTAATAAAAGTTGTCTTTTTTCAAGAAATTAAAAAATACCTGATGGCGACACCACATAACTTCCTCGTATGGCCCGTTAAATTACACATATTGTGATACATATAACAAGCACCTAAAACTCTAAAACCCTAAAACAGCACACATAGTTAAAAAACAATTTTTACGATTAAAATTATAGTTTGTACACAAAAGCAATCCCGCCAACCGACAGGAAAAACACAATTTTCGGTGCACAAAATTGAAAGTTAACTTTTGGTCCCACTGGGCAAAAAGACACTGAAGTTGGTACACAAACCGACTTAATTCACTGTACTACTAAGAATTTCAAACGTAAGCAAATGGTTGCCGCTTTAGACATAGCGCCACTTAAACTTTTAAGTTGTTGATAATCGCATGCAGATTAACTAGAGGCGAAAACCCTTAACCGGAACATAAGAACAATTGAATACGTTGAAATTTTCGCCATTTTTTTTCCTTGGTTCCAAATTTGACTATTTTTTATCCATTATTTTTGAAAACTTTAACAGTTTTGGATATTGAAGGATTAAGGCATCTGGCAGCGGTCAATGCATTAAGTAAAATAAGATAATGCTCCATTTGTCAGATTAAGAGAGTTGCTACTTGGTTTTAGCGTGCAGGTTTCGTGTCATTGTGAAGAAAAAATTATTACCACTTAAAGAAATTATTTGCTGCAAACTTTTTCTGCAAACAATACATCGATATTAATTCATAGCTTTATCTTTAGTCGTTAAGTCTTTTCTTTATTAAGTAAATGCACGCCTCATCAAAGACATTAATTTGCGATAAATTAATGAAAATGTTTTTCTCTATTATTAGGCTTTGCCATTTTTAACAACTAGTTCTGAATTTAAGATGTTCTTTTCTATAACTTCAATTTCTGTAGGAGGGCCTTTAAATTAGTAGGCGCGCACCAAACGTTTAGCTTCGAATTGTTTCATTGCTAACGTAAAATCTGCCGAGCGTATGAAGATGAGATTTGGGTTAGTCTTTAATCTTACGAACTCTTATTTTTCACTTTTTAAATAATTTTTTAAAACTTTAAAGATAAATTATTCGAGACTAGAATCTGATGTTTTTCAAATTGTAGTTTTTATTTTGATTGTTATTACCTGAGAAAATAGCAGGATTAGTAGAAGAAAGCATTAAGTATTGCTTTCATTCTTAATAAAATATGCATATCTATTACGTACAGCGAATTGCTAAGTAAGGAACATGAAAACTAAACCAAAGCTTATGAAAGGAAGCTTATGTTTAGAAGCGGAAAAGAAAATTTCTTAGAAAGTAAGTCTGAAAAGTAATTCAGGATGTGTAAGCTCATAAACCAAGTTATAATGAATGCTTAATATGTAAGGAATGTATAAATGTTTTGAAAAGAAACGCAAACGAAATTTAAAATACGTAAGGATTTTTCGTATCTATGCCAATGCGATAATGAATACAATATCCGTGTAAGTTATTAATGATTTCGACCTGAACAGAAGAAATCATTGAAAAATAGTCTCACTGTTGAGCAAAATTGTCGTCATTTTTATCCTTTCGTAAATCACAGGGAAGAAAATCCCACCGATAATTTTTACAGAAAGTATAATTTTTTGTTAATCTTCCTTACATTCGTATTTATTTAATAAACTAAAGTGATTAAATTTCTTTTAAATTTGTAATTTGCTATAATGCACCGCAAATGGACCACTGTTGGCCCAAAAATACATTAATTTATTATTACATGTTACGTACAAAATGAGTTTCTCTAATATTCTAATAATTACACCATCCTAAAAATATATAAAATTCATTTAAATTTAGGGTTGTATAACCAGAGGGCTATGTAAACTTTATATTTAACAAAGAAAATTTAATTAAAATAAAGCACTGCATAGAAGAATTACATGTCGAAAGTAATAAAAGATAACATTAGGCAATTTACTCTTGGATAAGACGAAAAGTTAAGTCCATGCAAAAATCTGTCGAATCTCCAACTAACGGTTGAGATGTTAGTTGTTTCAAAACTTTTTTGACTGTTGCCATTTAACGTTTAGCTTATAGATCCCCCTTGAGCTCTGGTGACGTCCCGACGAAGAGTCCGCGTTGGATATTTCACATACATCTTTAAAAGATGTAAACCGGGAATCTTTTGATGACGAGTTTGGAGGCTTCTTCTATGTATTAACTATGTTTTAAAACGTGCATCTTGATCAGTCTCATAATATCCTTCATTCGATTTCTCTTTGTACCACTTGACCACTTGAATAATGATTCAAAACAATTCGTGTAATAGTAGAATTAATCGGTACTACAGTATTTTACATCGCGTATTCAGTCAGCCATATGTTGAACAATTTGCTTTGTAGACAGAATTACGTAATGAAATTCTTCAGTATCTAATTTTTCTAGATGAGGAATTGGTTCTAAAGAAATTGACAGTTCATCTTCATCTTCAGCACTTGATTCATTACCAGTATTAGTAAGTATCATATAGTTCAGCTTTACCAGTGGCCATTCTGTGGAAGGTAAAAGAAAATTTCGCAATTTGAACACAGGAGACAAACTTTTGTGAACTGATTAAAGCAAACGCCAATGAATTTAAAAGCATCGATGACATTTATTTAACTTTCGACTGTATGTTCAATCATCGAATCGGAATGATTGATTTAACTGCACAGAATTAAGATGATTCTCCAAAACATCAATGAATCGAGACGATTCGTATAAAACTGAACAGAATCAGGATGATTCTCCAAATAATTATATTTAAATATTAATATTATAAAATCCATTATAAGTTTCTTTGTTTTATATCTCAATATATATAGTATATATTATTAATTTTGTATATATATATATATATATATATATATAAAATTTTGTATATGTAAATATAATGTTATCCATTAAGCAAACTGATAAAATTAAATGTAACTGCAGCAGGTGACGAAAGAGGTTTTTAAAAAGGAATGCGTTTTTCTTCTTGGAAACGGAATGCGCAGAAAAAGGATTATTTAGAATTTTAAATCATTTGTGATTTGCAATGATTTAAGTGAACGTTTATTATTGAAAATGCAGCTATTAAACAAAAAGCAGATGTGTATTTCCAGAAAATTCGTTTTAGTAAAATATGTGAGGCATATTCTGATTCATATAACTTTCCTCTTACATTTATAATTATCTACAGTGTTTTAAGAAACCAAATGTTACAAATAATAATTGTGTTATATTGCGCTCTGTCTAAATTTTATCTAGTTTCATTAGTTGTGCAAATTCGAATTAGATTGAGAATTAGTTGATCAAATTCGAAGATTATTCGCTTTCTAGACTTGTTCTTCCGAATGTATGAGAAAAACTAAAAAGTAATTGAAAAGTTAAATTTTAATTTAAAATCCCTAACGATGTTTCTTTCAACTACATTCTATGAAAGTGAAATGCAAATGCAAAATAAGCGTATGAGCATTTATATAATTTTCTTAATATTTAAAGTCAATATTTTCTTCTTTGACTGTTAAATTAATTTTCTGACAGTTACTCAAAATGAAAATACAATAAATAAAATGTTGTTTATTGCGTCCTGTTCTACTGATTGCTCAGATATTTTGAACATTTTTCTGTTTCTCGTTTCGTTTAAAATTAATTTTATTCTTAGAATTTGAAACGCAAGCCCTTTTTCCTAAAAATGAGAAAGTAATCAAAGCACTAGATTTCGTTCTATATTGAATGTAATTCTGAATTATAAAATTTTTGGCGGAAATTGCGATTGTTTGGACCTTTACTTTTTTATAGCAACGAAACTTAGTAACGTTATTGGTAATACTTTATATATTACCTAATATAGAATGAAATATTGAAAAATTTATCTCTAGACGATTTGTGAAAAATTAGACAAAGAACAAACGGAAAGGAAATCGGATTTTTTTCTGAAATGACATGGTAATTCATTTCCACATTACGATTCTACGATTCAAACTATGCAAAAATATTAAATTTTGTAAAATTCGGTGCGAAATTTACGGAGAAATTCAAACATTTAACTTGGCACATTTTTTTTCAGTTTGAGCCAAGAATAATCCATTTCGCGAAATTCTTAACTTATAACAAACTAATTACTTTCCATTTTTTCATTCATACACGAGCAGAAAAAAAGTCCACCGTTTCATTCTTTCAAATAATTTTAACAAAGTGCGTAAATCACATTTTCATTATTATTGCTTCTAATAAATACGCCAAATTTCTAAACGCGACAGTATCTAAATTCATGTATATCTTAGGAAATTTTGAATAAAAATTCTAATAAATTTTGCAGGTGTGCCTAGAAATACATCTTCTTTAAGTTGATGTTAAAAATTTTATAGGTTATAATACAAAAATGGTTTCGAAAAATTTATAAAAAATATTTAAAAATACAAATATAAAAATTAAATCATAAAGAATGTGCGAATTAGATTTGTATTAAACCTAAATTTCAAATTCTGGAAGAAGAAATCAAGTAAGTTTAATAAAAAAGAGATATTAATAAATATATATATTACGAAATATAGATTAAATTTAATTAACGTTGCGGAGCTAAAGTTTTGAGAGCTAATTTTTTAAAAACTACTCCTGCGATTTTTATAAAATTTGGCACTTTGGCATAATTTGAGACGAAGAATCGAAGCATGGAAAACAAATTGGCATGCCATTTCAGAAAAAGTTCGATTTGGATCAAAATACCCATATTAAAACAATGCTGTATATGAATCTAATACATATCGTAAGTCGCACTTTCGAGACATGAAAATCGCAAGTTGAATTTCGTCAATCGGCTCAGTAGAACGGGAAATATAGAACTGTCTCATTTTTTTTCTTTGATCAGTGTGTGGATTTACAAAGATTGTATATCTACTACTAAAAAGTAAGAATACAGTTTTACAGTTTTCTTTTTTCTAGGCTAAATTCTAGATAGTTCGATATCGTACGAACTTCGTTCTAAGCCTTTGTAGACAGATTGTGCACTTACCCTTTTTTTCGTTAAAACCTTTTGTGTAAAATATAACTTATATTGAATTATCAAGCATGGATTATCCTTATTCGTGAATTGTTTAAGATCTTTTTAAGAGAACGCATTTAAGAAGAAATTGAAATTCATAGAAGGTCATTGATATAGTAAATTTCATTGCAAAATTTTTAATGATGTTGGTAACTTGGAATGAATTTACTGTTATTGAATTGGTAAGTTGACATTATTTCGTGTTAAAATAACTGACCACCAGCGTGGTAAAGAAACTTGGTCCTGCCCAGGAAAAAAACAGCAATATCGGATCTTAATGTTTTTTTTTCCTTACGTTCACGATTTTCAAATCAAAAATGGAAAAAGTAAAGAAGAGCAGTTATAAAGGACAGAAATGAGAAAGGCATATTAGATCAAGACATTTATGAAACTTTCAAAGAATAAGATATTCTGGATGGGCCACTCAAAACAATTCACTAAAACAGCGCAAGAAGAAAAGGAAGATTTTCCTTTGAAAAGTTAGTAATTAGATAGCTAACAGATTTAAAATGAATCATAATTTGAAGTTGAACAAACAGAATTTACTTTAATGACTTACAGACTTGCGCAATATTCTCAGTAATTTCCGAAATAATATAAACTGTGAGGACTGAGTGTTCGGTGCATATTCTTGGAAAACATCTTCGTGACAGCTAACTAAGTCCTAAGTCCTGATTTTGAACAGGGAGCTGTATGCCGCTATGTTCTGTGGTAGAATACTGTGAATAAGTGGTAGAAGAACTAAACTTCAGAGGGATTTAAAATCCTCTTTTATTAAACCACAGTTATGTACAGCCACTTCCCAACTCGGGAGGGATACAGAACACAACGACCGCCACTTGAGTCTAAACTGAACAATCAAATTAATTTAAACTAAAGCTACTTAGAAATTAAGTAGTTGTTGCTCAAAGAGCTATGAACGCAAGGTTGGCCTCTAAACTAAATGGTGCGTAGCAAGATTTAACTAATACTGACGCACTTGGAATTCCTTCAATAAGTAATCACGTAATAGCGCTTGGGCTTAGAATTTAAATACTAGCTTGTCAGGCGAACGTCGAATAGAGTAACCGTGGTCTGAGACTAAAAGCTCTCTCACACTGAAAGGTTTCTACCTTTCGTTTAAATACAACTTGGCTCCACTTCAAATTAGCATAAAGCTGAAACGCGAGCTTATTCTAACGGGAAGTTGAAATGAAAACAGATAGAAAAGGGAAAATTAAAATAAAACTTTGTTAGTTTAACTAAAACCTTACAAAACCTCTTCTAGAAAAAAAGAGGAATAAGAAAAAAAAAGTTGAAAATAAATGTCATTATTATTTAACAGATGAATGTGCCTTAGAAATTGATGGACAATAAATTCATAATGAAATATTCAGGCAGTCGTCGAGAAGTATTGCCATTGCCTTTGATTTGTATGCATAATGTCTTTAATTTGGCCTCCGTGTGCCTTTCCGTATAGTCGATTCTTGGACTGTTTCTCTTCGGCAAAGAGCATCATCTTAATTTATCTTTCAAATTTTATCAAACAATTATTGATTAAAAACATTAGCGATTCGAAGACAATGCTTTACCACGAAGAGAAAAAAAAAGAATTTATTTTCCATGCCTCCACATTCAAAACTGCTTCTGAAAATATTGCCATTCGGTAAAACATGTAAGATCTTTCATACATTCGTAATATGTCAAATAGATAATAATTATCTTTCGTACTTTTGTTTGTAATTAATAAAATATAATTCCAATGTTATGTTTTATATATACCTAATAAAATATTGTTTATTTAAATGGATTTCTAAAGTTCGACAATTTTAATTTTTAATTTCGAAACATTTTCAATTTTTTAAAATAAAGTTTCTTTAAGGGGTAGAAATAAATCTCAAATTTTTGAATTGAGAGTTTTTTAACTTTATTTTGTTGTATACTGAGAATAATGTAAGATTTTTTTAAAGCCTCGATAAGTAAACAAAGTGTAAAAAACATTTTTGAATTATTTTTGTTTTCTACTTTGTGCACACAAAGTTATCCGCACATTGGAGTTCAAGGCATTAAGATAATGTAACATTTTAAAAATGGATTCATGTATAATATCTCAATAACAATCTCAATTAACTGTAGAGTATTAAAGATAATTCTTTAACGTAATGCTTCAAATGAAAATTCCACAGAATACATTGAAACATATGACATTATTTGTTACACCTTTTACATATGAAATTAATTTTCAAGAGATGGAAAATTATTTTTGATACTTTGTTGCAGTTCTCATTGTTCCTTTGATATTCCCATCCATTTGAATTAGCTAATCAATGCCTGACAATGTACTGAATTAACTTCCGAAGAATGCAGCTCTTTTAAGTATTAGTTTCCATAGTGATCTCGGTGCTTTCGTTTGAAAGGTCAAAAAGATTAGAAATAAGCAACAAATGCTGAAATTATAACAATATTATCTTCGCTGGGACTGAGTAATTGCATTAGAGAGAAAATTAATGCAAATTTTATTCATAACTTTCACCAATGAGATGGCGATAATTCTGTTAAGAGCTTTTATGTTTCCAACATTTACTATTGCGATAAATTGTAAAACAACACATATTACGAGAGAATTATTTCAATTTGAAAAGGTTAAAAAATTTTATATAATTTTTGCTCGAATTTAATGCATTTATTCATAGTTGGCATGTTTGAATTTCTCAATATTGGTTTTTTTATTGACATCAGAAATGTTTTTTGTGAAGTGTTTTCAAAACTTTTGAAGCACTAAATTACATTATGTTTTGGTACATAATAGAACAAAATACTTATTATCCATTTTTTGCAAGTGTTGCCTTGCATGAACATTGCATTATGTTTCACCGAAGACTGGACACCTAGAACTTACCAATGATCAATGCATTATTCAAAAATAAATAAATCATCAGTGACCAATAATTTCGAAGGACACAGATGGCCTTAGGTTCAGTTTTATTTTTAAAATTTATTCAGATTTATTCCACTCTCTCACACCATGACTTTGCCAAAGAACGACCTCCAGTGGCCATCTCCCTGATGGCCATTGTAATCAACAGCTTTGACAGACAATGACGTACTTTACATTCATTTTAATTTTAAAATCTAAATTTACTGCACTGTCCCAGTCTGATGTTCCGCTGGTTACTTGTGGGTGGTAGTGGTGATCAGTTTCTAGTTCACTACATATTGACAATCAGCTTACAGGGCATTTGTGGCCGATAGCCTTCTCTGTTACTAGTAACATTCCATATAATTATAGTTTGATACCGTACAAATTTAGTGTGGTGTACGACACGGTTGACTCCAACTCATTGGTCAAGCCAACTGATAATGAATACTGAAGGTGAATAATAATAAGGATAATGAATACTGAAGATTATAATAATGATAGGCTTGATGTTATGTGTGCTCCATATTAAATTTTAGTCTTTGGCTAAATCTAATACACCGATTCAAGTAATTGATCTGCAAGGTGATTCGAAATGATCTTCAAACTGAAGATTGCCAATGAACTTAATGGTCATGATGGGCATTAGTTACTAAGTGATCTCAAGAGTTGATCTCAAATGACTCCAGTCTCTAGGTATTAGAGATAAGTAGGCTTGAAGGACACTGTTTTGCCTTTATAGGCAAACAGTATCTGTAGCATCAAAATTGTCTAAATTTACTGCACTGGCACATAGCAGCAGTCCAAGAGACCATCAACATTTAAGTTATCGGTGAACCGACCAAAAAAGAGACATACCTATTCTGGTACAAAAAACATCAGCGTTCGTTAATCATTTATTAGATCTAAAATTTCCTAATATCTGTGGAACTAAAAAGAAGAAAGAAATAGAGAAAAATCATATAGGTCTTTACATCATGAAACTGATGATGGTTACATTATTTAAAAGAAAATTTCAAAGGCATAAAATACTGTATAGGTATTTTTTAAATGGTGATAATAAACTTTCTAGGCAAATAAAAGTTTGAGAACTACAGGTAATTGCAATAAAATGTTGAAAACTATAGAGACGAAATGTAACATAGATCTTAATATATATTTTTGTGGAATCTCGTCTTTGCTTTTTCACATAAACTTGGACCATGTACCTAATGAAGACGTGTAACATTTCCATTAATTCATCGAGGAAATTTAAAGAGGCTGCCAAGAAGAATGGTGTCCGAAGTTGCTGCCTTATTATTCCTTATCACTCAATATAGACATTCTTAAAAATCTTACAGCTACTTCTCGTTCACTTTGAGCATGTAAATTAAGCTTCGAGTGAGTACTAAAAGTTATAGTGTAGCGATCTCGAGAGCTAATGAAATGTTCGCATTATAAAGCAATTCGAATATCAGAATCTGTCGGATGAGAGTTTCTTTTGTAAGAACGGTATGATATTCGACTGCCACACAACAGACCCGTGATGGAATCCCAAGGTCATTACCATCTTCAAGGTCATGTAAAACTCGTGCGCTGCAATGCTTCTCGTTGGTGCTAATAGATGGCGACACAAGCAAGCAACTACATATCAAGCAGCACCAAGAGACTATACCACCATGTGTTTAAAATCTGAAGTGGTGGGAAGTTTATAAACGGATCTGAAATAAGCAGAAAAAGCTTAAAAGTTTTTCTTTGGTTTAACAAGCGAAAAGTTAAATTTTGTTAGTTAGTGTTTGTTATCAATAAATAATATTAAAAATATTACTAAAACTATGTAGTACACAGCTGTTGTTAGATAAACACAATGTTAGATTGTTATTATTACAATGGAATAAATAAGAGAAGATTTTATGCCTACGCATCTCTAAAAGAATCTGCCGCTTGAGGCTGTGATAGCGCATTATGACCTTTCTTACAAAATGCAAAAAGATAAAAATTTCTATGAATAAATTGTGATTCTATTTTAATACATATCATACGGTTTATGGTATAAGTGTCACACAAAAAATTCGTTCTAAATTGTATATTGTTATTTTATATTTTTGTCACTGAAAATTATTCTTTATAACATAGAAAGCAGATTATCAGTGCAATTACTGGAATTTGAAAATCATTGAAAAATTTTATCTCAAACACAGATGTATTTTCTTACAACAATATCTTTTTTATATACGTATCTCGAAGAATGTTTTTAGGATAGCGTAGTTTGCGAGAAAAATTCTGGACGAAACAAATGATGAAACAAGCAATTTCGTAAAATAAAATTAAAGAGTTCTAAATAAACATTCTACAAAAAACTCTCATCATCAATATTCTCCTCCAAATGTGTCACCGGCAGCTGCTGGTCTTGAGAAGTAACGATACCACTGAACAATATTTAAGAATGATTAGTGGACAATGAAACACTTTCGGACAAGGTAACAAGTTAGAAGCAATTTATTATAGTTATACTTTAAGTTCCTTTATACGCAAAATTTAGATCTACCAAATAATTCTTTATTTGTTTGTAACAGCTAAAGAACAATCACTTTCAAGGCTAGAGTTCATATTATTATTCTGGTACGATGCAATCAGATGAATAAACCGGGCTAAGTGAGCTCTTTGCATACAATGAAAGATTTATTATAATCACGTTTTTGGCATCAGAAACGTACTACGCAATGTATTCAGAAAAAATGTTTCTGCGTTATGTAACGAACGTCATGTCATGTTATGTTATGTTACTAAGCGTTTGGCAAACTGTAATTAGCAAACTTCGGAATTGCCTCTACCGAATGCTTATCATCTACTGTAACTCAAAAATGTATTGGGGAATAGGAAACGTTTAGATATTTGGTTGTATAAATTCAGCTATTATTCCAAACCTAAATACATTTCATTGTCTTTTGTGTATGAATACTATGCAAATTTATTACCAGGAATAAAGCTTAATCACACTGTGATGTATGGGTGACGCCAACCAACAAGATGGATAGAGGGCGCTAACCCTCAATCGGAGAGACGCCAAAAGTTTAGTTTTCCAAGAGCGAGACCTACTGAGAGGTCATTGAAAAGGGAAGGCTCATGAGAGCCACTAGTAAAACGAATCTAACTAGTATTAATTAACGTAAATATTTCAGTATTGGTAGTGTAGTTTTGGTATTTAGTTTTGTGTGTGCAATAAATATTTAAAATACAAGAAGGGGGAATCATTTTCTCTATCAGGCGGAACACCAAAAAGGCTTGATATGATACGCCCTTTCACTCGAACCAGAGGTTTGATGATTGAAGAGAAACTTCAAGAGAAGCAGGTAGGAAGCTTTTAATTTTATTTACATGGAGTATAAATTTACTGAAGATATATATATATATATGGTGTATGAAACGAAAGTAAAAATGTGTAAGAATACTAAAAAAGAAGATTTAATAAACCTTCTTGGTGAAATTGAAGACACACAAACCGTTGGTTTAACAGTGGTTCAGTTAAAAGACAAGATTGAGGACAGTAAAATATTTAAAGATGATCCAGAATTTTTAATCGGATTACTAAATAATTGAGGAAAGAAAAATTAGAGAAGAAAACGAAATAAAAGCTAGGGTTGAAAAGGTTGAACTTGAGAAATTAAAATTAGCTCAGGTATAGAAAGAATTAGAATTGGAAAAAGTTAGAAGTCAGAACGGATGTCGCGTAGATAAAGATACCAATACAGGTTCGGGAAATTATTTGGAAAATCTAATAAGAAGTGTCAAACCGTTAACTATTCCTGTTCCGGGAGGAACATAAAACTTCAATTTGTTTTTTCAAACATTAGATTCATTACTAAAAATGTACCACAGGAGCTCAAATCCGAAATTTTGAGCTCAGTTAGTCATTTTGATTAACAGTTTAGGTGATAAGGCAACTAACATATTATTTTACATTAATGATGAAGAACTAAAATATTATGAAACCATTAAAAACTAGTATTAAAAGAATATCGACCAACTGCTTATGAATGTTTAATGAACTTTCGAATAGCCCGACGCGATCCCAAAGAGTCACATGTTCAGTTCGCATCTAGACTATCTGCAAATTTCCAGTATTACGTGAAGTGAAAGACTTTGATACAGTGTGTCAACTAATGATTTCCAACAAACAACTCCAAACGACAGATAGGGAAACGGCAACCTACATAAATATTAAAACAGGAGATAATTGGTCGAAATCTAAAGCTTTAGCTAAAGAAGTCGACCTATATTTTGTAAACAAAGGTAAATCATTAAACGAAACCACTTTTAACACTAACGAAAACATAGCTAAGCCACCCCAATCTTCAAGAGAATCGAAATATATCCCTCCTCATATGAGAAACAACATAGATAAAAATAAATTTCCACCCAAAGACTGTTACATATGTGGAAAATTTAACGCACTTCGCTAACGTTTGCCCACAAAGAAACAAATCGGAAAAACAAAACACTCCTTTGAAAAAGGAAACACCGGAGGAAAATACTAATGATAAATGAATAGTAAAAATTGGATCCTCATGCTTAAACCCAAATGAAATTTTTACGCAGCCATTGCAAAAGATAAATACTTGCTTTGCAGGTAACGAAGTCCCAGCCATAATTGATTCAGGTGCTGAAATTTCTGTTCTGAATCCGAAACATATACCAAATTTCTCTATTGAGAACAACTGCAATATTGACCTAATTTCCGCATTTGTGGAAACCATCTCAGCTGAAGTGGCTAGAATTCCTATTTCCATCAAAAATGCTGATAACCCTAATTTATTGAAACCTGTCGAAATATCAGCAGCGTTATCAGAAAAACTCCATATTCCCTGCGTAATTACTCCAAATGCTTATGATTATTGACCTCTGAATAATATCTGCTTAGCGCGAATCGTGATTGCCACACAGTGTCTCCATCGTAGATACAGAAATGTCAAAACATCATCAGTCAAAACAGTTCGAAGTCAAAACAGAAGTTCGGAGTCATCAGTCAAAACAGTTCGAAGGGGAAAATCGCGCTGATTTACTTATGCCCGAAGAACGAAATTTAATCCTAAATTATATTCAAGGTGAAAACGAAAGTGAGGATAAATTAAATGAGGGTCAACGTTCGAATGCCAGCATTTTTAAATAATAGCAGAGGGAATGTGACATTTACGCAATATTTTTAAAGACGCGCAAAGAAATAAAAATGGATATTTTTAACGGATGATTTAATTTATCATAATGAAAGGATTTCTGGAGAAATTATTATCAATTGGTAGTGCCTAAAGTTAGAAGGGAACAAATTTTAAATTTAGCTCACGAATCTATTTTTGCGAATCATTTAGGAATGAGAAAAACAAACAATAGGATTCGTTATTCATTTTATTGGCCAAACAAGTCACGAGGTATAGAAGACTACTGTAAAACTTGTAAAGAATGTCAATTACGAAGTAAAGAAAGAACCAGCGATCGTATACCCATAGTCCCAGTACAGAGATCTGAATTTCCATTTGACACAGTGAACGTAGATACAATCGATCCAATTGAACCTCCATCAGCACGTAAACATAAATATGTACTGCGTTTAATCGACCAACATTCTAGATGGCCAGAAGCCATTCCTTTGAGAACAATTACAGCAAATCAACGTGCGATGCTTTATTAGAAATCTTTATGAGAACGAGCATACCTCGGATAATAACTAATAATCAAGGCACCAATTTTGCTGCAGAATTAACACAAAAATTTCATGTCAGATTAGGAGCAGGTCCTAGATTCGCAACACCAGGACATCGACAAAGTTCGGGATTCGTTGAATGGTATAACCAAGTTCTAAAACGTATACCGCATCATATCATACTAAACGACTCTAAAAATTGGGACGAACACATCTCATACCTGTTACTCGCTTACCGTGAAATTCCAAATTGTACTACGGAAGTATTTCCATTTAAATTAATGTACGGAAGAGAGGCTAGATGTCCGTTGTCAGTATTAAAATCATCATGGTCAGGAGAAATTCCACTAGCAATAAAATTGGGTAAAAGCGCTGTTGATTATCTAAAGGAGCTAAAAATGAATTTTTCGAAATTGTTAGAACTAAATTTTTCGGTAAATCTCCAGATATGTTCCTTTGCTAAAACTGACATTAAGTATGTAGGACATATCATCGGTTCCGGCAGTCATTGTACTGATCCAGAGAAAATGGAGGCTATCCAGATATTAGCTAGACCTCAAACCAAGAAACAATTGAAAAGTATTGTAGGCCTATGTAATTATTACAGAGATAAATTAAACAACTTACAATGACAAATGAACAACTTACAATTTTTGCGAAGGAAAGAGAAAAAATCGTCCATCTCTCTTTTAGTGGTAAGGCAGGTAGTAAAGTTGTTTGAAACAATTCTTCATCTTAAATGAATGGATGTGAGATACAAGCCTCATTGTTTTCGTGTATTGTTATAGCATGGATTTTCTCCCTCCCTTCTCCTACCATAAAACCGGTCGAGAGGACTTTCGGCTCGACAGTAGTTTCAGTGCCACTATGATTAGCAGTGGAATTTCGGGATTATTCTCTGGGATTTGAAACCGGAGCCGTCAGTATGACATCATTAAGTACTGTAGACAGGTGTATAACAGATCTGAAAGCGGCACGGATTGAGTAACATATGTATACAAAAATTCCAGACTTATTGATCATAGAAAGCTTAATACTTCGCAGGAACTTTACAAGGTACGGTATATTTATAGCAAAAAATATTGCGGACGCTCTATCTACTTTTTATAGACTCATCTGAGGATTCCTGGCAATTATGAAATGCACCACTTTTCATCTGTGTTTCATTCATTTATTTGATCACCTATGAATGTTTTGTGGAGATTGTGCTCTAGAAGTCCGATAACTTTACGTATAAGCTAATAACAATTGAAATTTTTTCACTGAGTTTATATGCAGTATATAGTCTAGTTACTGTGAAAATAAAAGAACAGTGCTGCCTAGTATATGTCATTAAGTATTTGATACAAAAATCAGGGCATCTTCCAGGTATTTCCTCGTTCAAATACTAATGTTGAGTATCTGACTGCTAAAAGCGCATCTGACAGTAGAAGCTGGTTCTCAATATTAATTTACTATGATCAGAAATTAAAGAAAACTTTCTAGCTATAAGAATATTGTTGCTGTGTATTCTCTTTCTGTTTTATCTGCATTTCATAAATGACTTGCAAAAAACCATTAGACATTTTATTTTGGAGCAAAGCCGTGAAAATCTGTAATGCCCTCGCCAGGACCCGAACTCCGTACCTTTCGATATTAGCCGGACGTACTTTAGGTACGAAGGCACGCGGCAAGGAGGAAGCAAAACCTTACAGACGTAAATGATAGGTTCTACGCAAGCGTCTAATGCGTTTCGAAATGATTAAGAACAGCATGAAAATAAACGTGCTGGTCCTTTAATTCATAAACTTTAATTCGTATTACGAACCAAAGGTGAACTAGTTAAAAATTTCGTACGAAAGAGTTATGAGGACACAAAAGAGAAAATTTAAAATACAAAGTATATTTCTCCGCAAGAGGACTTCAAAAACTACTCGAATATCCCAAGCAAAAAAGTACTTCGGATTATTTACGGGGCAGTAAAAAAAATCTTGGTTCAAATAAAACGAATATTTCTTAAGTAAACACTATAATGGAATGAGTACGGTACGTGAATTGGCTCTTACTACGAAAGCTACCTAAAATAATACAGAATTTTTTGCTTTGTGCCAAACTACTGAAATTCTTACCCTCCGAAAACATAGAAAAAGGGAATGAAAATGCAGTTTTCATGTAGGGCGAAAAAAATCCCTTCCAGGGAAAACGGACGTGAGAAAAATGTTTTTTCTCTGAGATTTCTAGTCTGTATTTTCATTCCATTTCTCTCGGAGATCTGCCGTGTTTCAAGAACGTGGTCGGAATCATTTTTACTCGCTACGTGGGCACAACATTTGAGACGGGTATGGCATCTTTAAAAAAACAGAAAACATTCCTTGCGAGAGCTTCTTTGCAGAATAAATACGGTGATCTTGCTCTCTGTGGCACATACATGACTTGCAGCATATTCTAGAAACTTTCACTTCCGTTGCCATAATGTTAGAGAAAATAAGCTGGGAAGTCCGCCTTACTACATACCTATAAGGTATTTCTCCCGCCTTCTTAGCATGCTTTTTTGGTGTAGTGGTCAGCACACTCGAAGCGTATTCGAGAGGTCCGAGCAAGTTCGAGTTCTGGCAAGGGCATTGCTTATTTTTCATGGCTCCAGCTTCAAAAATAAATAATATCTCTACGTTCCTTTATATGAATAATTACAAATTCAAAACTGTAAATTATTAGGACTAAGTGCAACACATGGCGGTTAAAATCAGGTAATGCATAAACAAAGTTATTTCGGCTATTTTTATTCAGTGTTTTTTTTCAATGAAAATATAGTTTTTTTTATACTTCTGTCTGTTGTTCCTAATCCTCCTTATCGGAATTTACAAGCTTCACGAATTTTATTGTGACCAAGAGGCAAAGATTGCTGCTGTCATTGGCTTAGGGCCTTGAGTTATTGGCTTGAGCATTGAGTTGTGTCATTGTCTTGGACCTTTTAGAATTAATAGTAAAAAATTGCGAAACTCCATCCCAGTATTGACGGAAAATCAACTTTTTTACTCTGATGACAGGCCAGCTTCTAAACCAGTTTCTGAATATACAGTCATCGTCTCCCACCAACCACTAGATCATCCTTCCTTTCTCCAAGGAGGAAGGTGCCATCTGAGGTAGAATTAAATTTACCCAAGGACCTCGGCAATGAGCATAAGCGGACCTCGCCGATGAGCATTATATTACAAGATAAGCGTAATTGCGCAGGTTAAGACACAGCACTGTACTACGTTGCAAGACACCTCAAAAGATCACCAAAGAGTGCACAGCGCAAACTAAGATAAGGTGTACAATAAAAATCAATAAAGAGCAATATGGCCAAAACAAATTAACATAACTTCATAACGTTATACTTGGTCTAGTACCAGTACGTAGTTTAGTCCTATAAACCTAAGAGATATGCGGCGAGCTATCGCTATGTCTGTGATTGAACGCCAAAGTTTAATGACGGTTTTTGGAATTTTTTTTTTATTTAAACAGAACTTTGAACAAAAGGGCTCGACTTTGTACTACTATAACCACAGCTCGTGACAATGCAAGTTAATATAAAAACAGTCAATTCAAATTAAACTTTGGTCTGTTGTCTAAGAGTACACAGTTAATGCTAGGCTATAAGCTGGCTCAATAAATTGACCGCGTGCCAGGTTAAAATATCTGCGGCGAGAAACGCAAAGCCAAAATAGTTACATTTAAATACACCTGGCAGAATCTAAGCACGTAGCAAGGCACATGTCAGAATACTCTTTCGCCTCCTAACGGGTATTGGTTAGAGACTCTGATTTCAGTACCGAAGCGCCTGGTTTTGAATCCT
The DNA here is from genome assembly GCA_000611955.2 of Stegodyphus mimosarum. Taxonomy (NCBI): domain Eukaryota; kingdom Metazoa; phylum Arthropoda; class Arachnida; order Araneae; family Eresidae; genus Stegodyphus; species Stegodyphus mimosarum. The sequence continues at coordinate 17,830 of KK121963.1, forward strand.
GGGTAAGATATGGATGTTTGTAAATGTATAACGTCTTTGCAGCATGGCGGCACTCGAAATATACGTTTAGTTGAATGTCCTTTCGTGGGGATTCGTGGCATATCCTCGGACCAAGGCCTCGGGTGATCACTCTGAAAATTTGGGTGGAACTGAATTGCGTTGGGAGCTGAAAGTTCTTGGCTGCGACAGACATAATCTTGTACTCCTTGCCACGATAAATTTCTTGGGCTTGTTCGGATGAGGTTGGTCCCAACAACAACAAAATTTTCTGTATGTATCAAGATACGAAACCCTCGGTTCAAATACACAACGAAATTAATTTGAATTATGATGAGTAATACGAAAGAAGAAGTTAAGGCAGAGAACTAAATCATAATAACTGGTATCACGCTTTCAGGAACTGAAGTAACCGGCAATTACATTCATATCATTATATTTGTTCATATACAGTGTGGAAACACACAAAAGGTAAAGCATATGTGATCATATTAAACAAGTCTGTAGAGAAAAGGCTAGGGATAAATGAAGAGAGGGCAATACAAGTGCAACTTGAGTTCCATGTATAATACCGATTCACCCCTCCCGGGGGAGGCAAAAATTAAGAAAATTGAAAACTGTCTACTTTAATAATAGTGTTAATTGTAACAAATCCAGGTACAGTGTTGTGCACTGATGTTCAGATACATTAAGTGCAATCTAAACACTGATATAGATTATATGGGTAGTTAGCAATTGCTATAGACGTTTTAGAGTGCGAAAATGCATTGGATAAATATTGGAGTGAATCTTAGGATAAATATAGTTCAGAACAAGCACTAAGAAAGTTTCATATGCATTTTGTATCGCATAATGTGTTTGTGGTCCTCACTATTTTGTTACTATACTGGTCAGGTTGTAGAGGTATTAGGTTATTTTTTAAGCAGATGACGTGAAAAATGAGCAGTGCTATCGCCGGGACTTGAACCTCGGACCTCTCGAATACGCGCCGAGCATGCTGACCTGAACACCACGAAGACATGCTAAGAAGGCGGGAGAAATACCTTATATACTACCTCTTTTAAACCGCGACTGGGGATTAGGGGACCCAATCGCCAAATCCTGGTGGTGGTGAATCATCATTCACCACCGGTTTTAGTTCGGGCGCCACTGTAGAGTCATTAGGATTTATTTGGAAGCAGGAGAGATGAAAATTGAGCAATGCCCTAGCCGGGATTCGAACCAGGAATCTCTCGAATACGCTCCCAACGTGCTGACCATTACACCACGAAAGCATGCCAAGAAGGCGGAAGAAATACCTTACAAGGTGTGACCTTCCTGTCGAGACGAATTGGCGAACGAAACCAAGTATGTTTGGGATTTCTTTACAAGAAGAGTAGTGTCAAGGTCTGATATTGAAAACCTAAACTGTGGTACGCATTCATATGTTCTTCAATTCTGTTCATCTACCACACTCTCTTGAGGTGACTTTAGAATCGACAATATTTTAAACGCATTTATGCCACAAATATATCCGTGACGTTTCCGGGATTCGAACACGAACCTCATTCTGCAGCAGCCAGATTTCCTACCAGCATGTCAACAGCTGGTAGGCAGCATTTATACTTTTACAAATTCTCAAAGCAAATTTTTATTTTGATCAACGTGGACTTTAGTTAGAAAATGAAGCTAGAAACATATTTTATGATCTACTGAAAAACTTTCATTTTTACAACTTTTCAGGAAAAAGTTTTTAGTAGATTTCAGTCAACAAGTATTATATATTTTAAGTATTAAAATAACCTGATATAATATATGTCAAATCATGACCTAGATAATATATCTCGTTAATGTTTGAAACATTTCAAATTGGTTGAAAACGAAATTTTAATAATTTTATCTTATATAATTATTTACCCACGTCTTCTTCTTTAAGTAGTTTCCTATCTAAGACACTTGTTTATAGAATAAACACGTATCATTATTATTCTGAGAGAAAAGACTTCTAAAGGGAAGGTAAAGAAAATAGTTTGTCTCCAAGTAATTTATTCCAAGAATTTTTTTCAAGCAGAAAATGATGGTCTCTTCGCACAAAATAATTAACTGCCACCCAAAGAAGCGTAATTTCAGTGCTTTTAATAATCATTATTTATGCAGATTTTGATTGATTGGACTATTAGCTTTTATATGACGTTAATTAAAGATATGCTTATGACGCAAAGATTGATTTCCGATGATTTCTTCCAGTTTTAATTACTAATTCTTGCAAATCTCACATTCGATCGGCTTCACTTAATTATTTTCAAACATTTTTTACCACAATGCATTTATCGAAACTTCTAAGTCTTGAGTAAAAATCATACTAACTACTAATAGATTTCACTAAAATTGATCTGCATAAGTATCGATGTATTCGATCAAAATTTACTATCGAAGAAATAGGAATTAATATAGGCAGGGTATTTTCATGTTATTTATAATGTATATCAGTATACATATTAAAATAAATCTGCTAATATGTACTGTATATATATGTTTTTGTTTGTAATGTTATAAACTCATCATCGTCCATTACACGATCATGACGGAATTTCAAACTGCACGGCTATTCTATTACTGCAAAAAAGGTGAAATAATTACTATATGATTATGCAATACAATGCTAGAGATATAAATACCATCCTTGATTTAAAAACTTCTAAAAGAACAAATATAAGAAAATTAATTTCAGTTCCTGAAACCTGCAATCAGTTACACAATCGCGGGTGGAAATTCAAATTAGATGGCTACTCTACTTTATACGGCTCATACGGCTACTCTAAAGACTAAGCCTGCTCTAAAGACAGCAATTCGATAGGCAGAAATATGTTTAGATCATCGTAAAGACTCTAGTAGGATTGAAGGAAAAGAAGTAATACTGTATCAGTTATGCATTACCATCCTTGATTTAAATACTTCTAAAAGAACAGATACACGAAAATAAATATTGATTTATGAAAGCTACACACTCCATATGTGGGCGACCATATTGCAAACGTTTTCGAGGGTACTGAAATATACACGTTAACTATACAAGATTCATTTATTTTCAGAGCACAATATATTCAGAATTGCTACATGTACAAATATGAGTGGTATCTGAAAATAACTGCAAGCTCACCCCTTTTGTATACCAAGTTTGTGACTAATGCAAGTTACCTGCATATGTCGTAGTTTGGAGTGTATGACAATATACAGGACAACTATAATTTATTTTAGCATATTGTCTGCTTACTGAAAGCTTACATAAAGAATCTACCAAGATTTCATTATCCCCAATTGACATCGGTCATGTTGGAATTGCTCAAAATTTAATAAGTTGCTTGGATTCACTGCGAAAAGTGTCAACCAGAGATATTTATATACAAATGTTTGTTTGAATTATGAATTCTCAATTGTCACAAGCTTACAGACTGAAAGCTCAGAATCAATTACATTTCGTCACTCAAAAAGTGTAATTTTCATGACCATCCTTTTACTCATCAGGTGAGAAATCCACTAGCGGTAAAGCGGTAAAGTCGCTAAACACTGGTATTTCCGACCTGGGTTCGATTTCAAGCGAGCGGACTGGCTGCACGGGCGTTTTCGTGGTTTTCCCCTTATGTAACGGGCATTCGAGCTAGTTTCATTTAGGACATTCTCCACGAAGGCATCCCTTTCCTTAGGCATCCCTTCCCTTAGTCAGATAGCCCTAGTTTGCTTTCCGAGAATGAACTAAACCAAAAACATTACTCATTAGATGGACATTTCCGGATAGCTAATATTATTGATTAACTATTCAAAAATGAGTATAATATTCTACAAAGTAAAATCTCATCTTAAAGGCATATTTCAGAAATTCAGCAAAACATGCATAAAAATTTAGAACATATTTCAGTAGTGGATTTTTACTAGCACAACTATAGCTATAGCGTTAAATGCAGATTTATATCAACAATAAATATACCTACTGATCTTGAAGATTACGTAAAATCTAATGTTTTAAAACTATTATCGATAGATATTACTGTTTAGGTACACTATAAATGAAATCTAATTTTATAGATAACATTGCTAAAAATCTCTAGTATTAGAGTAATCTAATTTTATAAATTTCTAAACAGCGGTATTTATTCAACTCTCGATTTTTCTAGAAATTCTGATCTATATCTTTTTGTAGATGCAGGTCTACCTAAAATTCGATTTAAACCAGGTTTGAGGGAAAAGAACAATAAGAAGTATATTATTCTTACACGAAGAACGCTTATTTTCTTTCTTTTATTATAAATATGTGTGTACTCGTAAGATTATTTTCTATTTTAGTAGTTCTACGGTAATAATCTAATAAAAGTTTCACAAATAAGCATTAAGATCATATTACATCACTCACAAGTAGTTTTTCTTAAATTGAGGAGTAAATCATAATTTCGTGTAACTTCTCTCAATTTGTGTTTGTGCCCTTACACATTTGCAGACGGGACGTATTAAACTGAGGAATGGGTGGTGGTGTGTGGGAGTAAATTTCATTATATTTTCCTCCTTTTTTCTAGAAAAGCGTAGTTTTAAGCTCTGGCGAAAATTCCTTTTCTTTGACATTTATGTAATGGATGGTGGCATCATAGCGGGCGTGAAATATGACTGGCTAACAACTGAAAAGGGAGACGCATGCGCCGTAGCAAGATTGCAGCAACTGATAAATTGCGTGGGCCGTCATGGTATGGATAAACAGTGAACTCGAGTTGATTAAGCTCGTTGAATCGCTGTATTGACAAATTCCGATACTAGGACGACAAAATACTTTTTAGCGCCCGTTTTATTCCTCATTGGGAAAGTGCGGATCGATATTATCCGGTAATATATAATACAATATCGCGTACGCAGTTCAATTTATAAATGCTTTGCAAAAATATTACGAAAACGAGGATTTTGAATGCAGGAAAGATAAGTAAAAAGCATATATTGTAAAACTTTTATAAGTTACCAAAATATTAATGAAAATTTTGGTTATTGCCATTTTGAAAGCAGAAATTCACAGCTAGTTATTTAAATAAGTAGAAACGATTAGAATTTTCAGAAAATGAAACTTGAAAACCCAACTTGCCTACGTCGGAACATAGCTTCCAATTCGGTAGTGCTTGTCGTTTGTTATTTGTGTGCGGGGAGCAGTCCGCCCTCCTGACCACAAGTATCTCCCCGTGGCTTAATTAGGCTGTCTCGCCAATTTGCTACTATATGTAATAATTCTTTATACTTTACCCCACTTGGAGACTGGGTAGAGGCACGAGACACGGTTGACAAAATACAGATGATGACGCTATCTTTCATCGTATTTTAGCTGTGGAAAGACTAACAGACTTCTTCCACGTCAGGAAACGTGAGAAATCAACTATGCTTTCGTTGAAATTTGAATTACAGATTCTCCTACTACTACCTCAATGTGGGAATCATTCACCCCCCGAAAACACGCATAGATCTTGCAAATATAAGCGTACAAACTACGCTTATGTAAAACAGAAGGACAATGAAGTTAAGAAATCAGGGTAAAAATTAGATCATAAAATGATATTTCAGACGAAAAAGTTTTGATAGTATTACCACATTGTCTTTTTTGGTAGCTGGTAATGAAGGGAAAGTCATTAAAATATCAAAACCTCAAATTTATGCAGGGTTACAAAGCTTGATGTCTTTTCTGTATAACTCAGCTGCAAGGTAAATAACTTTAACGTTTCAATAATTAATATTTGAAAGAATATGTAAAGTAGCTGCTTCGCTTAAAAACGGCATTTCTGATGCATCAAATGCAGCTTAGTTAGTTAAAAGCCATTTAACGTATAGAACTTAACTTCGAGTTTCCAATTTCTCTCCATTCTTTTCCCTCGGAAAATTTTCCGGGGTCATTTCCAGAAATGAATTAAAATTTTAAAATACTTAAAAAAATCTGATGTGGACACTACATGACTTCCTTGTACGGCTTGCTAAATTATACATATTTTTTGCAGCATTTCATTTAAACTTATTTCAATAGAGATATATTTCCCATTCAATTAACTCAGTTTTCACTTTGAGGCAAGACAAAAATACATAAAAACTCAAAACATCTTCTTTAAAACTTGTAAAATACAGAAAAACGTAAAACACAAAAGGCAGTTAAAAACAGTTACAAAACAATTTTCACAATTAAAATTAGATTAAAATTAGACAAGCAATTCGGCCAAAAGGCCAGAAAGCAGATTTTTTGGTGCACAAAACTGAAGGTTTACTTTTTGCCCTAATAGGCGAAAAGACACTGGATTTTGTACACAAATTGACTTAATTCACTGTTCTGCTAAGAGTTTCAAATGTTAACAAATGGCGGCCTCATCAAGTCCATTACCACTTAAACAACTTTAAATTTGTTGAAAATTCTACAAGTGTTGCATTCAGATTAACTAAAGACATACAAATCTTAAAAGGACATCAGAACAAATTAATTCAATCACGTTTAAAGAAAAAAAAACAATTCACTAAAGTATAACAACAAAAAACTGATTAACAGAATGAATATATATATATGTCTGGTGTAATCGATTGCAACGAAAAAAGGAGCTGAAATTTTATATAAGAGATTACACAACTACATATAGCAATCCCTTAATAAAATTTCAGCGTCCTGAAGCTAATTGTTTTTGAACTATGAGAGGTACATATGTACGTACGTACACATGTCACGAAAAATTTTCTTCTGAATTCATTTTAAATCCATTTTACAGTCCGCTTTGCAGAAAAGAGCCTTTTATTCTGTCCATACGTATAGATGTCACGAAAAACCTCGTTCAAATGGATTCGAGAGCGGTCTAAATGCGATTAAAACATTTCCTTTACAAGGAAGTAATTAGTTACTTTCAAATGATATAAAAATAACTACACAAAAAAAGGATATTCATAAATTCCATATTTTATTCTGTTTTATATACACATCACCTGAAGCAGAAGATGCCTTTCAGCTTTTGGTGACGTTGGAGGAATCGCTTAATTTAAATTCTCGGAAAAGAATACCAAACTTGATAGTTTCACTTTCATTTCTTACTTAGGGTTACTTAGAGAAGTTTTTTCAGCGGCTTTAAACATGTTTTCAGATATATTTTTCTATAAATTTACTTTCATTTATCAAGAGATCTTTCTCATAAACTGTAATATTACCATTAATTTTGCTCTTTGTAAACGAATCTATAAAACGTACACGTTTGGGCTAAAATAAATAGATAAATTAAATGCTAATAGATTGAAATGTGCATATATTTATCGGGAAGACTGTATTTCCATTTCGCAGAAATTCACTTCATGTTTACGACCTTTTTGATTATTTTTGTAACTTTAGCATCACGCAAAAGCGCTTGAGGTCGCTTCAGCAACTTAGCTGTTTATGAAATATAAAAAGGCCTCGTTCGCAATCGAATGTACAAAATATAAATTTTGTTGTTGTACAAGGCCATTTTAGAACATTGGACAAACAAAAACCTACCTCGAGATACATTGGCAGTTAAATAGACCAAAACACGCCAACGGCATGATGGCCATAAAAAAATCCGGGTTTACACCTAAACGGATTCTTGTGGGAATATAACGAGGGCCTAGTTTCTATTTCTTGCCATTCAACGCGCTTGGATGATCTCTTAATACTCCCCCCTCCGTTCGCCCTGAACTTGCGTAAATTATATAGAAAAATTGCAATTAACACAGCAGTAGTTCTAGCAGGTCTGATTCCATTTCATACACGAGCTGAACATGAGGCTGTTTGTTCAAGAATCATTTAACTGAGACGAGACGCTATCTTCAGCATCATGTACAGCCCAAACAGTATGAAGGACATATAAAGATCTTACGGACACATCCTGGACGGAAAGGATCAAAGTCATCTTATTATGCAGCAGACAATTATTATATTCACAGATGGCTCCAAAACTAATGAAAGAGTCGGCAGTGCTTTTGTGGGATTAGAAGGTGAAAGGAAACTTTATACCTGGCAAGGACATTTGAAAGAATAGAATAGAATTTTTCAAGCCGAAGCATTAGCTATTGCGAAAGCCATCCAATATGTAACTAAAATAGCATCAGGAAATGCAACTATCTACGCCCATAATACGTCTACTTTAGTCGCTCTATTGAATCACAAGCATACCTCCCTCTTAATTTCAAATATCCAACATCTTTTACGACATAATAATCAAGTCTGTGTACAACTTATGTGGCTTAAAGCTCATGCTGTTCTTAAGGTAACAAAGTAGCGGACAGACTAGCTAATGAAACAAGCAATAATTCTGAAGCAGAAGAGCTAAATATCCCGGCACCTTCCATTCACCTAAAAGGAGTTCTACATGAAAAGGCAGTTTGACAACGGCAAATAGAGCGGGTCTAGGAGAAACTGGCAGACGCACGCATACTTTCATTACTGAAGTCAGCACAAATAAATAATCATCTCACAATTTTAAAGTGATTTTATTGCGAATCACTCTAACTAATTTTATTGCGGGTCATGGTTCCTTTTTACCTATTTTCATCGCTTTTGCATCTCAAATACAAGTGTATGTGTCCGCGGATTAGAAAGCTCACCTGACCTTTATACTTCTTACTGAGCACATAACAGCTACTACTCATTTACTTCAACCTACCTGCAATATAAACTCTTTTAAGAAATTCATTATCAAAAACCGTGCATGAATTAAGAACATCTGGAACACAATCAACGCTATCTAAGCTATGGGTCAAGATATTTGTCAAGCAGAAAGAAGACGCCAGTAAAGTTCAGGAGCGATAATTACAGCAGATCAAGTGATGAAGAAACCAGACTGTTTATTATGGGCTAGAAAGAGATCGGTAATGCATCATTTATGTACTCTCAGCCTTGTCTAGCCAAGATAATTTTTTTATAATAAACTTCCGATATGAAGGTGGAGACGATTCCTGCTAACCTTTTGGATCAGGAGTCTCCAGTCTCCGTCACCTGTTTGGACGATCTCAACGATGTATTACGATAGCTACTGCGATCGTTGACATGGACATGTTGAGACGAGATTGGGAAGAACCTAACTGTCTTAGAAAGAGATCATTTATGAAACAGTTGTAACATAGCCACGTAAACTACAGAACATATTCTTTACACACGTTAGTATTTCAGTGGTACTATTAAGATCCTAGTATATGTAGAAGTTCAAAAGTATCTATTGCTTTCACACTAATCCTATATTTATAACCAGCATTGATTTACCATGCAAAAAATTTCGAATATTTCAAGATTAAAAGCATCAGGCGTATAGCATCTAAAACCTTGGTAAATAAATTATCATTTCTAATCACATTTAAGCACTCGAAACTAATTGATGAATAAATTAGAGAGCAATGAGCCATTAATGGCCATGGCAGTTAATTCAGATTTGATTAAGTTAAATGAATCTAATTTGCAGACTTAATTTATTGGAATCGTAGTCACATGTTTAGGGTATTAAAGCTTCTAAAAGTAATGAGGAAATATTTATCTTTTCTAGTCATTCAGAGCAAGAGGTGCATGCTAGTTTGATTTACGTATTTATAAACACTTTTAAATGTTTATAAATACGTAAAGGATAACTCAAGTTTAACTTTTAATAATTTAAACCTAAGATTTCGAAGTTTTATAGGAATTGAATTTAAAAAATACGAAACATAGTTAAGACGTTACCGAACAAGAAAAATGGTAGTATGATACTACGAAGATGATGCATTATTTCAAATATTACCAAACAGTTTGTAGAGACATTAGGTTATTACGAAGCAGGAGAGGTGAAAAAGAAGCAACGCCTTCGCCGGGAATCGAACCACGGACCTCTCGGTTAAGCGTCAAGCACGCAGACCACTACACCACGAAGGCATGCGAAGAAAGCGGGAGAAATACCTTATAAGTTGAAAGTGGGCTTTCTGATAACATTTAAATGGTTAGAAAAATGTGAAAAAAAATTAACGACTGCAATTATTCCGGCAATGCATTCTGAAATTTCTTGAAAACAAAAAATAATATTAAAAACATTGCAGAAGAGAGCATTCGTTATATCTAACGTTTTTAATTTTATGCATTCAAGAAAATTGAATGCAAAGAATCTCTGTGTACTGCATGCATAAAATTCATTATGCGGGTTTATTTCCATTGTACGATAATAAAAATTGACAAGATCTTTAATTTTAAATTTTGAGATCATGTTTTCCGAAAATTCAGAAGTCCTGCACAAACAGACTGAAACACAAGGTAGTCTTAGAAATACTTCTCCGATATACGAACCCCTAAAGGTCCGTACGCTCAACCAATCGGAATAGAATTTCAGATGTTGTTATTTGACGGTATGCGATCAAGCGTGACGATTTAAAACAACAGAGTTCTCAAAAGCTACGGTTGCAGTGAAAAAACTTCGAAATTCTCGAATGGCAACACCCACTCATTTCTGGAGCAAATTAAACAGAACTGAAAAAACATAAATGGCGCGGAACAATACAACTACGATTAAAATTGTCGGCGTAAAACATTGGCAAAGAAAAGCATTGTAAAGGACCAGTAACAACACAGAAGAGGGAAATAAAACTTTATTGGAATTACAAGTTTTGAACGTGCACAACGTTTAAGCTAGAGTCCTCTCTTGTAACTCTGAAGTTTTGCGGCCACCACGATTTCCCGACCTTACAAAGATTTCTGGTTCTGTAGTTATGTCAAATCTAAGAGATTCATCACCAAATCCACGAGATTTGTTAGAACTGAAAAATGTCATGAAACGTGAAGTTATACAGTTTCCTGCCACGATGTTACCTTCATTATGATTGTCAATAAACTCCCGCGAACAATGCGTTATCGTCTGCGAAAGTGGGAAGGTTGAAAACTTACAATTCCAATAAAAGTTTTTTTCCCTTCCCCGTCGAGATGTTATTGGTTCTTTACAATGCTCCTCTTTTGCAAATATTTTACGCCGGTATCTTTCGTAGTATGTGTATCATTCGTACAACATTTATGATTTTTCAGTGCGCGTTTATTCAATATAACTACAGGAAGAAGGGCACGATATAAAAAGAAAAATTGAAAATTTTTGCAAAAGCTAATTTTTAAGATTTAAAGATGCTAAAAAGTGAATATTTCTTTCATTTGCAATATTTTTATATTTGGTAGGTTTTGTAATTGGAACTATATATGCCTTCAATCAACATTTGCGAAACTAAAGGCGAAGTAAGAATTTTCATGACTCGGTACATAAAATTTTCTGTTTAAAACCCCTGTCCTACCCAACAGTTCTGCTATTACTGTTTAAGATACATAAGACGATAGCGCGCTTTTCGCTTCTGCTTTTCGCAAACATCAAGGGAAAAAATTCACTTGAAGAGTTATTTCTCATTTTATTGCTAGTCATTGTTACGAATTTTATAATTAACTCTCGGTGTTGACGTCGTAGACCCACTTACGAGCTGTCATTTTCCGTCTAGTATAATATAATAACATTTCATTAAAACGGACGTTAATATTGTCACACAATAAAGACGCAATATATTTTTTTGGCATCAATATCCTTTTTATCGTAGCAAAGGTAAAGACTGATAATAAAGTGGTTCTCGATGAGGGCTGAATTGCATGTCTTCCTAGTTTAATTAACCTGGAAAATTGTAAAACGTTTTCTTATTTTTTTTCTTCACATAAGTGTATTCTTTGTGATCATAGAAGGCTAGCTTAATTAATGACAGATAAATGTTCACACTTGAATTTAGTTTTATTGCATTGAACAGATATATTTACAAAGTAAAGGTCTGGGGCTTTACAAGCTTTTGTCGTCGCCATTTTCCCAACAGTATTTGCTCGCTCGCTTCGTTATTTTACAATACACGCCACTTAATATGATTGTGGTAAATGTTATCATTCGAATATTATTATCCAACTGCTGAGATCGCTCCAATTTGTATACGAAAACATGGAAAATACTTCGCTTATTGTGATTAGCAATTCGGTTAACATTACAAAAGTATTACAGAATAAGTTTCATAACTGAAATAAAGTCATCCAAATAGATTACAAAATTCGTCGAATGTCATCAACAAAGGGATTAAATCAACTAAGAGGTTAATCAGAAGAGTGTATTTTCGATTTTATTGAAACATTTAAAATTTTGGCAAAAAATAAACTTTAATTTAGCATAGATTTTGAATAATTCGATCATTTTGAGAGTAACCAGACACAATTCCTCTCCCTCTAGAAAACATTTTCTTGAAAATCCCCCCCCCGGTTCTAGAAAAAAAAATTCCGCTGAAAGCATCTTACCCAAACTAAGGATATTCTTTTGCGAAATTTTAAATTTTCCATTTGCAGTGTTCTCTTCCACAGAATGGAAAATGCTTTCCGAGCATGAAGATTAGGCGAATAGCATCGGTTAAATAATTTATAGAAGTGTCATGAACAGTTCATGAATGAACTTTTGCGTTAAAACTATTATGTGTCGTAAACAAATGTTTGTATTTTCCTATTTAAAATTCCACGAAAGTAGTTGCTCATTGCAATTTTATTAAATTAGTTAAATTCCATTAGTTTTTTTAAGTCAATTTTTCTTCATCGTTTAATACCACCATTCGCTTAATGTTATTACAAGTAGCCGTGAATAAACAAGATTATAATAAACTGCGCTTATTGTATATCATTAGCTAGGTTCTAAGAAAATCTAAAGTTATATAAAGGGAGCTGTCTGGCTATACAGCAAATAGTAACCACTAAGATAGATTCATTTAGACTCGGAAAACAAAGGGAAAACTCATTTTGAAAAACACGTGATAAGCATATTTCGAGATAAAAGATGCCAAATGTTGTTGTGGAAAGATTACCTTTAAAGAAATATCCTCCACTACATGAGACTAGCGATTTAGATAACAAAAAAAAAATCTAATCTGGGAGCACATGACTTCCTTGTACGGCCTAATTTAAATTACACACATTTTTGCAGCACTTCATTTAAACGTATTTTTTCAAATTTCATTAGAGATACATTTGTTGTTAAATCAATGCAGTTCTATCTTCGCGGCGAGACAAAAATATATAAAATCTCAAAACATTTTCCTTAAAATTTGTAAAATTGAGAAAACCTAAAGCACTGAAAACAGATTTTTTCTCAATTAAATTAAAGTTTGTAAAGGTAAACAAGCAATTTGGCCGGCAGGCAAGAAATCCAAATCTTTGCTGCCCAAAATTGAAGTTAAATTTTAGTCCCATTGGGAAAAAAAATCACTGAAATTTGTTCACCAACTTGTCTCATTTCCTATTGTACTAAGAGTTTCAAATATAAACAACTGGCGCCGCCGTTAGGCTAGCCCACTTTAACTTTTAAATTGTATGTGATTCTACAACTATAGCATGCAGATTAACTAAAGGCATAAAAACCCGAATCGGAATATAAAAATAATATAATTCCGTCATTTTAAAACAAAAAATGCACAACTTGTCAAAATGTAAGTAAACAAATCTGAGCTGACCGAGCTGGGCAACTGCTATATACAAAATTTCACTGTTCTACGGCTACTCGTTTCTGAGCTACGCGAGATAAATACATATATACATATATATAATCCATCGTATAAGAATAAAAAACTTAGCTCACCGAGCGGAGTGACAGAGTGAGTATATATATCCATATATTTACATACGTTTGGTGCAGTCGATTACAACTAAAAAGGGAAGTGCTCATCTACATGTTATAGTAGTCCCATATACAAAATGTCAACGTTCTACTGGTTTTTGAGTTATGCTAGATAAATGCATATGTGCAGACGTTACGAAAAAATCTCTTCTGAATCCATTTTAAATCTGTTTCACAGTCCGGTTTGAGAAAAAAAGAGTCCTTTATTCTATCTGTACATACAAGCGTAACGCAAAAACATCATTCAAATGGAATCGAGAGCGGTCGAAATGGATATTTTCTTTGAGATGCGATACCAGAATTTTTCGCGATTACAATACTTCCTTTACTTCGTACAAGAAAGTTAAGAAATAACAAGTGTTTTACACTTCTCTGGTAACAGTTAATTATTTGAAATAAGAAATATAATGCGCTGCTTTTAAATATATACTTCGTTCAAAATATAGAAATATAAACAAGCTGTGGATTGAAAGATACGTCTTAGCGCTTCCGAAAAACGTCCAATTACATAACTCAAAAACGTTGTGAAATGCACGGTAGAAAAATTTCGAAGTCCAAAATAAGCAGCATTATTAATTGGAAAGAAAAAAACTGTCAATTATTACTTTTACGTGAAAAGAAGTCTCCAAACGTGTACGGAAAAAAAGTACTATTTTTAATGGTTTTAAAGTAAAATGTCCATAATAGAAAAAAAAAAAACATCGAAGCAGTAATCGATTGTAAAGCATATAACTACATATGTGGCAACCATACATAAAAGAATAAACCTAAATTTAAACTTAAAAAATCTGACGTGACACCATATAACTTCTTGGTATATGGTGTCCACGTCAGAACCTTCCACTATTAAATTACATATATATTTCTGCTGCTGTTCACTTATTTCCTCGAATTTCATTAGAGATATAGTTCTCATTCAATCAATTCAATCTTATTCAATCCCATTTGAATCCATTTTTCAAACGGTTTTGAAATAAGCAGCCCATTATTCTGTCCATAAATACACAGATCAAGCAAAGGAATGGTCAAAATGTATTTTGGAACGACCAAAATGGATATTTCCGTTGAAATACAATGCCGAAGTTTCTCGCGGTTACACTACTTTCTTTACTTTACGTAGAAGTAAAATGCACAAACCTGGTTCCGTCAATCCGGTTTGTGGTCAAACCACTTATCTGGTTTGAGGATTATTCGTGCTTGATGGCGCTGACGCACACACATTCACATTACGCGTGAGACCGTGCACAAAAGAAACACGTTTGAACATGCCTTAAAAAAACGCAGATTTACATCTTTAGGTTTAGTTTCAACATTCACCTATTCCTTCTGCCACGCGAACAGTGGAAGGCATCGTTTCTGTTGATTACTGTAACTTTTTTGTTTCGTACGTATTTCAGTACGCAATGTTCTTTTTAATGTTTTAAAAACTGATTTATTACTTTAGAACTAAATATGAATAAATAATACGATATAAATGCTAAGTGCAAGAAAGGTTTTTAAGCATTTAAACAAAAACTTGTATTAATATAAAGAGTTGAATGTGACGATTCGACAAAAAAGCTCCCCGAAGAATTTAGAACTGATGCCATTGTTGAGCAAAAAATAGCAATTCGGGAAATGCGCAGTGAATAGATAAATATTTAAACGATCTCAAAAACAAAGCAAAATGACTGATTTTTAAAAAATAAACACATACAATACTCTTGAAAACTGATAGTTTGGATTATCGATGTTTTTCAGTGATCCGCCATATACATTAACCCAGATAATGGAGACTCCGTGACGAACGGTAAAAGCTACTAAAGTCTGAAATTACCAATTAAGTTTACTTTGAGATTTTACCTTAAAGTGAAGCAGCGATTAATTACTATGCGACAAGCTGAAAGAGAGACAGCGGGCGTTAAAGCTAAATTCTGATGTACGGGTTGCCACTCAAATATGCATAAATTCTGGAATGAGCGAGCTCCGTGGCAAAATGTAGCAATAGGGAAGATGTAAACTAAAAATCAATTTGGTTAGTGAAACAAATATAATGACACAGTACACGATGTAAATTTTATTAAAATTCTTGATATTGTTCCGTATATGAAACTTTCAGAAAATACAAAAGCCACCAGTTCAGCCTCAGGACCTGCTGTTGACAACAAAATCTGGATCTATCAGACAAGACATTTAACGGAAACGCTTGCCTAATAAGCAAGGTGGCTACTTTCTTTTCTTTCTGCTCGAGAAACTTTCCTGCTACAGTGGCAAAAATTTCTTTCTCATATCCAAAAAATACACAAAGCTTAAAATTCTTACGAAACCGAGGCCCATCCATTCCGAATCTCGAAATCGATGTCTGAATGTCGTCCGAAGTTTTACCCATACAATGTGTTTTCTGTGCAAGAAGAAAGCGAGTAACAGGTTTGAATTCATGAAGGAAAATCTAGAATATCGAAAAATGTATTTTTCTCCAGCTTAAAATATAACGATCGGATAACATGATTTGTTATTGCACTAGTGTAAATAGTAGTAGCTTTTTTTTCGACTAATGTTAAATGTGATAGATATTTATTCACTATAAAGCAACGTTGCATTTTTTTGTTAATTATATATTAATATTTTCGTATCATAAAAGGTAAATTTTGCGTCACATAGACAGAAATATTGAACACCTAAATGATGCATGCTTTAATATTACTGATTCAATTTAATCTGTCTGATTCAGGGGTTCTCAAACCTTTTTTTGTCACATGCACCCCTTTTACCGTTGCTAGACCGTCATTCCTCGTTTATTTCCTAAACCGAAACAATATCTATGCATTTATTTAAATTTAGATTAACTTTTTATGTGTTTTATACATTAAATAAAGAAAATTATAGACATTGTTTATAAATACCAAAAATTAAGTAAAGTAGTTTTTGCAATAGTGAACAAAAGTAATTTTTTATACTCATACATTAAAACTAAATACTTATAGGTAAATAAAAGGCTGGTCTCATTCTCCTTCCCTGAAACTATGCAATTCCTGTCTAGGAGAGATTCCCCCCCCCTTGTTTGATAACCAATGGTCTAGAGCGGCTGTTTTCAACCTTTTGACTAACGCGTATCATCCAAACAAAAATTTTAAAAACTTCAGTATCACCACTATATTTTACAATGATTATTTCTCAAATTCTCAAGAGAATTATTAAATATATGTAAGATATAATAAAATACGATGGCTGCGCTAAGAAATGATTGGCGACCTTAACACTGACTATTCTAAATTTTATGTTCTCCCAAATGCGAGATCTTTCCATATTACATAACGCTGCTTGAAATGAGAACTAAAACCTAAAATTAATCAATCACAGCTTAGTTGTATTTACGCACTTACGTAGCATAAATACTGCGTCGCAAGCAATTACGTCACTCATTCCTTTTCCTTTTTCCATGCAAACATCTTTACGCTGCTATGCCTCCTTTGTTCTTTCTAAGATGACATAACGTGTATATAAACATTATTGTAATTGCTTATGATAAAAAATTTTACTGTATATAAAGAAATGGTTTTGATGTGCCTAAAAATAAATATGGTGATTCGCCGAATTAGTTTTGTCAACGTCTTCTTCCTGCCTTTTCTGCTCAACCATCACGACTACGCCTAATATCACACACACACACACACACATATATATATATATATTGCCATTTGCACAACCTATTGGATATTTGTATTAAATATGCACAAATAAAAAATATTAGATTAAAAATTGGTTACTATTTAATTATCAAAATTTTAATTATACTTTAATTCTAAAATTTAGTGTAAAATTTCGGCCTGTTTAAGAAAGATTAATTTCTTTATGTATGGTGTTATTTCATTTTAATCGTAAATATTAACCGTAAACTATGATCCACTTTTAATTTTGCTCTGTATTTATTTTTCAAATATAACATAAAAGAAAATCATTGTTAGCACAAATACGATGTGCAAAAAGGAAATAAAAATTTAGAAGCTTTATTTCAAATTCGTTTATTATTATTTTTTTTTCGGTTCCGCTAAAAGTTAACAAGCGCGTTATTTTTTAAACTTTCAGTTAGAGTTCGATCACAGAAAAAATTTATCAATTGTTCTTTTCCTTCAGGAGATAAAATTTCAAGTACATGTAAACAATATGAATTTCTAATCCAAATTTCTTTTTTATAATCCTCGGGAAAATACGTGTTGAAATTATTTATCAGTGAAATACAATGCTTTTTTAATGTCGGATGCTAATTCTTCTTTTGTATTTTCAAATTATTTTTGATTAGAAAACTTTCTAAAAGTGATAAAAAGCTTAAAATATTATTACTTAATTCTTTGATTATTAGCTCGAGTTTTTTTATCACGGCATTTATTTCACCTCTAACGTTATAAGGTATTTCTCCTGCCTTCTTCGCATATGCTCATTTTTCATGTCTCCTGCTTCGAAATAACCTAATGACTCTACACGGTAAACAAATCAATGCTTTGTCCTTGTAATCCTAAATTTAACTCATTTAACTTTGCAAAAATATCAGCTAAATATGCTAAACGCTCCATAATTCATTATATAAATGTCTTTGCAATTCAAACTTTAAATCACGGAGGAAAAGTTGAATTTCTGATCGAAACTGAAAAAAACTGTTTAAAACTTTGCCTCTGGATAACCATCTTACTTCGGAAGGTTAGAAAAAGTTCCATGCTCACTGCCCATCTCTTGCCATAAATTCGTAAATATTCTCGAATTTAAAGCTTGGCTTTTAATAAGATTAACAATTTTCGTAACTTGATTCAAAACGATTTTCAAGTTTTCGGGGATAGTTTAGGCTACTAAAGCTTTACGATGAATGGAGTAGTGAGTAAATTTAGTTTCAGGTGCGACTTTCTTTATTTGAAAAATAACACCAGAATGTTTTCTGTTAAAGCTCGAGCTCCGTTACTGCATATGGCAGTGCACTTATTCCAAGGAATATCATTCTCAGGCATACGTAAAATTGTCAATCACTTTGAAACTTTCATTCGCAGTTGCTCTGTCATGAAGGGATTCACAAAACAAATACTCTTCAGCAATTCATTTATCTTCTTCGAAACGTATGTAAACTCATAATGGAACAAAGTTGTTACGTTAGTACTTTCATCCAGTTGCAATGGAAAATACTCACTGTGTCTTATTTTTTGAATAAGTGTGTCTTTTATGGAATTTGCCATTTCATAAATTCCTCGGCTTACTGCATCATTTGATAACGAACTATTATTAAGCTCATTAGCCGCTTTTTCGTGGAATAATGTTAAAACGATATCTTCCGCTACTAGTAATATAAATGTTTCTCTAATAGTGTGAACCTGACCAGTCTTGGCAATTTTTAGGCTTACTAGGTTCCAAAGCTTTTTCATTTGAAGTAACACAACCTTTCATTACTTGTTTACTATTTTGGAACTCCGATAATTTCCTCTTAAAATATTCTTCAGATTTATCCTTTAGATTGCCATGCTTTTAAATTCAAGATGTCTTTTAAGAAACGATGGTTTCATACTTTGATTGGACAATAAATAGTTCACCGCAAACAACACGTTCAGGCTGAGGGCCATTTTGTCTCCATTCCAAGTAAACTCAAATGATAAATAGGTTTCATTATATTTTCTATAAGCAATTTTTCTTTCCTTTTCAATACTCTTAGTGCTGTTAGATTGCCCTGGCTCCATCACCTGTGAATCAACGCTTTTCCACTTGGTCAATCCTAGCCATTTTTACATTTTGAAAATCTATGTTTGTTTTATTATTTTTTCACAAATATTTAAATGCACGATATAACACGAGTTTTTCGAAAACAAACGACAATATTCTCAAATCGCGTAGAAAAGTAACAAGTAGACAAAATACCTGTTGTTTGAGACAGCAAATCGGCATAAAATGATTATATTTAAAAGTAACGCAATATGAGTCTGGAAATGGTGGCGAATAAAAGTGCAGACATACTAATAAATTGAACAACTCTAAAAGAATTGAGATACTGTTATCTATTTATAGGAACCTAATTTTATTTCCTATTCAATACAACACCCATTTCTATTACTCCTTTTAAAAACATCATTTATGATAAATATTGTTATGCCTGTGGCTAAAAGAATATTTGTGAAAATAAAAACGAATTATTTGCTAAAGAGCAACTCTTGACCTTGAACAAAGCCCAAAGGTTATCCTTGAACCGAACAAGCCGGAATAATCATTGACAGGGCCGGTGATAGGGAGCAAGCTGCAAGTAAGCGCTAAAAGTCGTAATACAAAAACATTCAAAACCCTCGCCTTAAATACTCTAACAAATAATTTACATTATGAATGAAGATTACGTAAATGAGAAGTTATATCAAGGTATTAAATCATAATAAACGATTAATTAACATAAAACATTTATAGCTCTAGAATGGAGACTGTTCAAGACCAGTAACTAATTCTTTAACTTTTTAATTGACACTGATAATATTTTTAAACCTCTTTCTTTTTTTACTCAGGAAGAAACAAGAACTGAAAAGCAAATCAAGAGGACGCGAATACTCTAGATCGTTTTGCCTTCTAAACTCAGAAGCGTTTATCATTCGGTATAGTCGCCAAAATTTCAAGGCAATTTTTAATCCCAGGGATACGTTAAATCCTTCTAGATAATGGTTGCTTAAAACACAGGTGAATGAAAAATTCCCATTTGAACGACAGAAATCTTTTATCACGGAGAGTACCAAAAAAATGAGATAAAGATAATATAAATTGGCGTATACACGAGAGTTTAAAAAACAAAATATCATTGTAATAATTTCTTTACACCACTACAGAAAGCGTATTTGCGAGAGTACGCCTTCTGAGTTCGCTGATTTCAAAATATCGAGCTGTGAATTTCAGATAACCAAATGAGAGGGTACCATGACTTGTTCTCGATAATGCTTTATTTGCCCGGAAGTCAGGGATTTGAAATTGATCGATTTCTTGTTGCGTAGTCATGTAAAGCCGCTTACGTACAAACAGTTTTTGAATGTTACGAAGAAATATAATGCGCTCATGCAGTTACCCTTCGACCGTGGACACTGCAGGTCCAGACTACACCATGAAGTCCCATAATTCGTCTGGTAGTGAGTTTCTTCAGACTTCTAAATCTCCAGAAAAGAGATGTACCGAAATTCTCCTATGGTATTGTGTCTCTTCTTAACTGTCGACAGTTACTTAGATAGAAGAGAAAGGCCCGGCCCGTTATACTCAAATTTTGAGGCGACATTTTTCATGTAAAAGATACCTCTATAAGGGCTAGTAATATGGATCGTTGGAAAAAAAAAGAAAGGTTTTTGATTTTACGGGTTATAATAACACGTGCTAATACCGTAATCTGCGTAAAGGACAAGAGAACTAGAGGCCTTCACGAAGGAAATTGGGAACTGGTTCATATTCAAGTCAGCAAAGAAGCATTAGCTCGTGATGACGTTCCACGAAAGTAAATCAGGAAAAATCACAGCGAAATTTGAAAGCTTCTTTCTCTTTGACAAACATGAATACCAACTAAATTATAATCGCAGTGATATAAATGAGGAAGAATTCTTTACAGAAAAATAAAAGTTGCACAGCCTTGCTTCTGGTACTTCTTGGGAAGACGAAACACAGCTGGACAGGCGGTCACTTTGAACTTCTATTCTTTACTTTAAAGTATGGTCTCCAGATGACAATTCAAATATTTTAATAATACCTCTCATTTCACAATATATATGATTATTGCTCGTTACGAGAAGATTTTCCTAAATACAAATCTATTAAAAAACATCTAAGATCTAAAAATGGGTACCTTGAGATTACGAAATCTTCCTGTACTGTCTCGATAATAGAAACTAGAGTAATGAAAAAAGTTTCTAGAATGCTTTTGCTGATTTTGCGAACAGAAAAACAAACAATATAGCACTTTGTGATGTTAGACTCAAGCTCATATTTCAAAAATAAATACAGAGTGTTTATTTAGTGACCAATATTAAATTTTGAAATTCTATAGATTTTTTTTCCTCCTAACGGTTGAGTTTTCTAAATTTGTAAAGTTTTACTAACATAGTAAATTTAACTAGCATGTTAAAGTTTCACAGTTTAATTTTCTTTTCCATACGCTTAATATTTGTCTATGATTTTTCTGAATTTCGAAATTTTATGCAGATTTGAACGACAAGCAATTTAGCATAAAGTATAAAAAATTGTTTTACTTGCAAAAGCTGTGCTGTGAAGAAAGTGGGATCTAAAAACAGTGTAGTTTGGTCGATATTAAGATGTTGAGCTAGATTAGTTTTTGATTCATAGTTTGTAGTCTCCTTCAGAAGGTATTCAGATTTGTAACTTAAAAGACTTTAGACGAACTATATGTATTATTGCTAACTTAAGGATATTGGTAATTTTGTAGCGTAACATCTTACTTTTCAGCTTTATTCATATGAAAAGCGGCGAATTAAGAGAAAACTGAAGTTCAAGTCAGATATTTGTATTTGTTTTTGATTTGAAAAATTAGTTAAGCTGCTAGTGATAACTCACCAATTAGCTTTTGCGTTTCAGGGATAAGAGTTGGACGTGAACTATAATAGTTAAGAAGTAGAGAGATTTCCTTATAAGTGTTACGGGCGTCACACTCACTTATTGCAGCATTTTTAATTTCTCAGGAATTACAGTTGTTTACCGTTTTGAATGTGAAAAATAACATATGATCATAAACAGATGACAAATTCTGAATTGAAAAAAAAATAGGAAGGCAGGTTATTAGATATTCATTGTGACAGAGTAATTGAAGACTGAAAAAAGTTCCATTGAAAATATGTACCTTCTTTTAAAAGAAACTGAATTTCCATTTCAGCATTAAATGTAATATCTACTTGCAACAGCTAAGAATGTTTTAATACTTGGGCATTCCCGAGTCGAAAATGAGTTCTTTAAATAAATCACAAGCATATTCAAACTAACAAACTACTCGTTAAAAATCAATTATATCTAACGTAATATTTTGCCCAAAATATTGCGAAACACACTTTTGGGTTGGATTATTAAGTATGGCAAAGCACAAGAGGGCTATCTACCAAATAGAAGTGATGAATTCTTGCAGAACTTTCTAAATAAAGTGGCGTATTCACGTTACACATGAGGAAAACCAGGTGCTCTTTGGAATTCCAAGAATGAGAATGATGATAATTGTATATTGTGCGTTCTCAATTCAGAAAGACTAACGAAAAATTCGAATGTTTAATGTACGTGATGGTCCAGAGACTAACAAAACTATAATTGTTTACAGGTTTTCAAAACGTTATTTGAATTTTACAAAATTAGTAGGTGAACACAGACACTCCGAGATGTATGGTGGATATCAGAGCTAGCTGTAAAAAAACCGTCCTGGAATGGAGTCAAACTTTGTTCAGTTAACAAACATAGGAACTAATACTAACTGAATTGATAAATTCCTTTAATTATTTATTAAATCTCGGCCAGTCATTATATTCTCAGAAGCTCTGTGCACTTTATTCTAAAACAAGTTTCAAGTTTTCACACAGAAGTGTTCATTAATAATCATGCCAATTAAAAAAGTAATTGATAGGAAGACCTGCTGACGCCTCCAGTTCAGTCTTTCTCACTTCACACGTTTTCGAGATGACACCAAAAGCGGTGCCATTTCAGACTTCTTTCCTTTTGCAGGTGTTTGGCATTTTTTCGATACTGTATTCTTTACTGTAGTTGGTTGGGAGATGTTTGGAGGGGAGAAAATATTCAAAGAAAGAGACTGAATGAGAACAAATGTGCTTGACCACTTATTTTTATTTACTAAGAATATTCATGTTTATAATAGTATTTGGTATCAATACCTGTTACTTTAACATTTTATGTAAACAGTGTCTAAGCACATAATTTAAAAGGTGTCGCTTCATTATGTCAACACTCCATGCATAATTCACATCTAATGGAGTTTTCGCTTTAGCATTGACCCTGAATAAAAAGGCTGCTTCCTCCTACATTCTAAGATGAGCGAATGGGGGAATTTTTCAAACATATTTGATCTGGGAACCTTTCATTGGAATATAACGGGAAAAACATTGATTCTTTTTAAATCAGCTTAAAATAACGTTACAAGTTCAGTACCATCTCGGTACACGTCACTAATCAGATCTTTCAACGTATACCAGATAGAAGTGTATCAAGCAAACTTGGAATAAAGCAAATAAATAAAGGAAAAATAATTATCTACAGAACATAAATGAAGCACTGCATATGATACAGTAAGTAAATTGTTTCCGTATATCTACATCAAAAACCATTCCTCAGCTCGTTCTAACGTCCCTGATCTTTGTTTGGTAATCTATTTCAACTCCTTCGCCACTTTAGCTAATTTAATATCATCATTCTTTTTTCATATTCGTGGGCTCGACATACAGTAAGCAATAGCCAAGTCCCGAACACGCATGCCGAGACTCATGCCATTTCTGAATTGACTGAATTTCTGAATACTCTTCAGCAATCTCTTTTTTTTTCTCCATGGTGATGCTAACAATTTTCTTCTTTGCTTGAACCTAGCTTGGGCTGTTTACTAAACTGTTGTCTCGATAGAGGTACTGACTGATAGAACTGGAGTTGAAATCTACACAAAATTTTTGGCATCCAAAAAAAGACGCCGCGTTTCCAAACGAACGTATACCGAGACACCGTTGTATTAAAATGCATGAAAACCAGCATTATTATTCTGTTATTCATTTCACTAAAGTGTGATTTTTTATTCTATTATCTTTCTTCTTTTTAGGGAGCAGTGTAAGTATTTCACTACCAGTACCACCCTGAATTCTGCATTATCTTTCTTGCTTTGCAGTATTTCAGTTGCTGCCACTGTTCCAAATAAAGCTTGGAAAATAAAGCATGTTCCATAACTTCAGCTAAAAATGCTCTTCAAATGGAATAAATTATAATCTTCATGGTTAAACCCTTTTCCAGATTATAATCCTCCCATAGATATTGCAAACTTCTAATAATAAATTAATAAAAATAGTTCCACTGTCAAATGGTACTTAATACTGATTAATGTGCGTTAAATTACGTATTATGATTACAGCGCAGATGGAATATTGAGCTTTTAAATCCTTAATTAAAGGCTGTCAATCATTACTTAAGCTCCTCCCTTTCGATCGGTAAAGTTCCGAGAAGCGCGAATTTTGGGTGGGTGGAGGGAAGCACGAAGGGATCATTTTGAATGTACCATTTTACGACAATTTAAGTCAGCGGAAATGAGTCCCTGTAATGACGTGGAATTAAATTAACTCCGGCGGTCACAGTTCCACGGGGGTCTTTTAACGGAAGACTTTAATTAGATTTTTAATCGCTCGTCGGGTGCTAGTCTTGATGACAATAAGGATTAAAACGGATGAACAGAAATTCTGAATTCTAATGTTGTTCGGATTTTTTTCCTTTCAGCTGAACTTTGTTACTCTTTTGAAACTGTTAAAGTTTATTAACAATAAAAGTGAAACTGCTACATAATGGTTAGTAACGTTAAAAAATTTGGCAAAAATTACCAAGCAAAATAAGCATATACAAGCATTTAAGAAAGATAGCAATTTGAACATTTAGTGCCCCTGTTAGACTACGTACTTTTATAGGTCTTAGTTTATAATTTTTATATTTCTTAATGCGTGACTTTCAGAACTGTCTCTTTCTCTGTTTTAATAATTCGTATTTTGTTTATGTGTTTGCATTTATGTTTAAGTTTTACTAATGAAACGTTATTTAATTTACTTCTTTCTTTTCGGGCTCTTTACGCCACGAGGTTAGAGTGGCCAGCAGTTTCACTACAAAGTTAAGAGACTTACGAATTGCAGTGTAAGAGTTTGGCATGCGGTCCGCTGCCTTGCCAATTAAAGCAAAGTCTATTGGCGACTCCAGTGCTGGTCTTGCTTTGAATATTGTAGACTGAGGTCAGATGTTGACTTCGTAATTTATGTACTTATATTTCTGTCATATATCTGCACGCCTAACATGGACCATAATAGTGAAAATTGTTCCTCGTTTGGCGTGGCCAATTCCCGGAGGACACAGCACTTAGCTCCAGCTGTAAACAATTCCCGGAGAACACAGAACTAAGCTCTTTATTTATATTTACTATTTACTTATTTATTTATTTTTAATTCCATCGGCGGGATCCAACAGGCTTAAAAGCGCCTAACCCAGTGGGCCAGCTGTTCCGTCGATGGCGGAAAGAAAGAAAGTCTAGACAAAGCTTGTAGTCGGTAGTCAATTAGGTTTATATTGTTGAATTTATGCCCATTGTTAAAGAAGGCTTTCAGTTTAAAACCAGTCCAGGATGGTAGGTAAATTTGTGTTTCTATATTTTAATTTTAATCATTCGTGAGCAGTGAGATCGAATCTACTTTAAAGTGTTTTAATTCTGAATTTTGAGTCTGCTTATTTACTGGTTAGATATTGTGTTTGGGATAATTCACCTCATAGAACATAAGCAATCCGTTATTGCTATTGTAGTATTAATTTAGCTACGTTACCTGAGAACCCACAGCAGGTGTCCGAATGTAACCTGATCCTCTTGTAGGAATTCTAAAATTATTTTTAATTAATTGTTTAATGATATTTATACATAAGTTTCTAACTAAGGATTATCTAAATTATTTGATATATATTAGTTGCATCGGCGTATACTACGAAAATAACTAAATTGGCTTCTTGTTTCATAAACCTTCCAAATTTTCACATACTTTTGGTTTAAAATTTTAGAATGAAAGCAATAAGAATGCGAGATTCTAAGTCTATTAATTAATTCGCATAGAGGGGACTGAGAATATTCATTGAATACAGGTAATTCGATCTGGTTTTGGCTTGAACATAGGTAAACTAGGCTGGCTGCATGGTTGATTTTTGTGGTTTCTTCATATGTACTGCGAATGCGGGGCAGATTTCCTTAGAGCGTCCTCGACGAAGACATCCCACCTTTTAGGCAGGTAGCTCTCATTGCTTTGCCATATTCAAGTAGCTTTACCTAATTTAACCATCTTCAGGTAAGTATCGAATGTAAATGTCATTCATTGTATGTGACACTTTCTATTTTTATCACTAGCTTCTTCAATATGTTCAAGAAGCAAGGTATTTTCAAATACACCTTGAAACGCGTATTACATGATTACTTCACACTAAAAATAATCATGTGATTTATCATCTCATTAGGAAACAATGATAGTAATATTAGTTGAAATGAAGTAGAGCATAAAGATAGAACTAGTTGAAATCGTTAGGCATTTTCATGTCATTGGATGCCCTCCTTATTTGCCACCCTAACTCGTGCCGCATAGCATTTATTTTCTCCACTTCATTTAAAATTGTTAGTTCAACTTCTGTTAAGATAAGTTACTTAAAGTTATGATAGTTAAAATTATGCAAAGATGTCAAGTTAGCCTTCATTCGAGTGTGTTTCATGATGTGAAACATGCTAACGGAAATGAAATGGAGAAAAAAATTAAGCGAACCACTTTTTTTTCCGCAGCCGTTATTTCCATGGTTACGAGTCAAACTGGGTGGAGAAAAGTAACCTTGAAGTTCTTGTGTTTAAAGCAACAGGGTATAGAAAGCCCTAGTTGCAGTCGTAGCTGATTGAACATTTCTTTGACACAAGAGTCTTGAATGAAAAATGAACAGCTTAAATGTCGCAAACGCATGCCCGCTCTTCAGTAATTACTTTAGTATTTTTAATATATTTACTACGACGTGCATTTAAATAAGAAGTAGAATAGAGAACTACATTTTAGCAGAACAGGAAAACTGAGATGACTACGTAGATTGAAATGTGAATGTTACTGAATTTAGAATTTCACGATCATTAGAAAAGAACTACGTGATAGGAAATGACGCAGTTCAGAGATTTTGTGATGAAAATATTACTATTTTAGGATCGAAAGAGGAAATAATCAAATTAAAAATAAGGCTTAAAAGATTATTGAAATTTTGCTTCGAATTTTATCTTATACATCCTTTATTTAACATATATTTCCCAGTCCTTTACGTCTTATACATAATGATATCGTATATTAGGAGAGAATATTGTCTTGCTTCATATAAATTCCCATACTTATATATCTAAGCGGTGTTCATATGAGAAGGTACGAAATGTCGTAACAACCAGAACGGTTGAAATTTGAATATGCTGCTTTGGCATAACGTCGTGAGACATCTAAGGACGCGAATGTAGCGTCCGACCTGATTTGAGCATGCGCAAGCGCCCGCACATGACCCTGGAATGAAGCAGGCAGCTGTGTTGTAGGATCGTGTTCTTTTTGGCCACATAAACTCTACTAGATCCTATTACGGAACCTGAAGACTTCTCGCACAGGCGTTAAGGAAGCTAACGCAGAAGAAAGGTAAAAGTAACCCTTTATTATTATTCAATCTATGAACAGGAAAGACACGTACTTCGGGCTTACAATAAGACCGACAACTTGCGGTGGAGCTTAAGAATCGTTATACAATAAATTCAAAAAGCTAAAGAGTAGTGTTGGACTAACGCTTTAAGTTAAGGCTAACTAGGTTGATTCCACAACCTACCCGGCGTGATAATTATTTAAATGGCCAAAAAGGCGTAACAGCAAGGATAAACTCTTAACGTGCGCTGGCTAGCGAAAACACGCTCTGAATAAATTCAAGGATTTACCCGTTTAAATACTCACTTCACTTAACTTGAAATTTGCATCCTGGCGAGGGAAGTTGAGAGCTCAGAAAAGATAACAATGATTTCAATATTTGGTTGATTGAACTAAGGGAAATCGTAGAGTGTGTTCCGTCCAATTGCTGCAGCAGTGCGTGCGATGACATCTTGAGTTCACATTGCAAAATTCAACGATTGAGGAGCAGCGAGATGTTATCAGATTTCCGACTATGGACAAGATTACACCTCTCGATATTCATCGCCGGTGGCTATATACGGAGCTGACTGTGTGTCTGGCAAGTCAGTGAGAAAGTGCAGTACCAGTTTTCGTTTTTCGTGTTTGAGTAACGATTCCAGACTAGGCCAGGTGAAAACAATAATCACTACCGTACTCAACGACAAGGTGAACGACTTGGTGAGAAGTGACATCTCAAACTAAAGCACATCAACTCGGACGACGAGCTGAAGGACACAGTGGAGAACTGGCTGCTGTCGCGGCTACAAGAGCGAATCCTTCGGCTCGTTAAACAGTGTAGTTGAGCTCAAGCCTTTGGTCGTTATTTGTGAATCAAAAGACTTCAGTATATCAAGTAACAAGCGTAACGTTTCTTAATGGTGTGAAAACATAAAGCAAATAAATCTGTCTTTTCAAAAAGAGGGGAAAGAAAAGTAACAGTTGGTATAAAAGTTAGAGATATATGAAGCATGAGGTAAATTCTGACTTCACAGACCCTAAACTGGAAGCAAAGAAAAAGCTCGAAAACGTTCTACACTCGTTGGAAGGAAGAAGTGAAGGAGAAGCTATAAAACCGCCATAAAAGAAACAGTTAGCTTTCGCTAAGAGAGGAAAAAAAATTCCTTTATACGTTCCTTTTTTTATTAGAATCTTATTTCGAAAGTTTGAGAAAAATATTTCTTAGTGTTAAACAAATTTTATAAGTATACATCTATCTCTATAGAGTAATAAGTTAATGAATTAAAAAAACATTTCATATCTCTGCATATCAAAATCACATTAAAGATCAGCACCCTTAGCAGCTTCCTTAAAATTTGTGATTCTCGTATTTTTTTAATGAATTCTGTAATAGTGTTTTCCCAAAACGCAGTAACATGTGTAGTTCACTTAACTAGTAAAATCATCCTGCAAATTAAAGTAATTTTTTTTGGTTGATTGTGATAGATATATCTATTTAAAGTAGTGAAATAATATTAAGTAACTAAAAATCATAATTTGAATTGGTTTAGGTATATGTTACAGTCGAGTCTGGACATATAAAATTAATTATTTACGGTTATTAATAACACATGTTAATAAAAATATCTTATCTTTCTAATTTAGTTAATTCATCTAGCTATGTCGGACTGTTCCTGGCTTAGAGATTATAAAGACCCGATATCTTTATTTACGTACAGCTTTCTTTAAGGAATTTACTTAGAAAACCACATTCGGATAACAGTAGAAATGCTCATCTATATTTAATAAAAGCTTAAAAATTCAATATAAATCCTTATTAGTTCAACGCAAGCTTAAACGTTTTTATTTTAATAAATAATTATTTATTTATTTATTAATAATTCATATTGCTGCAAATTACATACTGCATTTATGATCTGAAGTATACCGAAAATCGAAGCGTAGTATCATCAAGATAAAATTAATTTATAGTCGATTCCCTGTTATCCGGGGTCGGATTAACTGGAATGCAAATTAACCGTTCCCTGACTAAGAAAGCGTTGAATTTGTTTATTGCGGAACGATGAAAAGAGTTCTATCCCAAGCCATCTGTGTAAAACAAAACTGTCTAAGGAAAATAATAATAAAAATAAATAAATAAGTAAGTAGAATAAAATAATTAAAAAATAAACGTAAAAGGGTTCAGATTTCAGCAGTCGTCCAGAAGGGCTCTTTTAAATGGAAATGGCCGATATGGAATAGCAGAAAATTTTACAGAATAGCCGAAAGGCTACACTAGGCACAAAACGCGCAAGTTGGTTGAGACTTCAATCAAGAGAAGCTTAATGGCGAGAATAACGCAACGCCGCAGATACACTGTTGAGAGAATCAGTTAGTAAACGTGGCTTCAGCAAGTGAAACACGCTCTGATTCTGCCTTCTAAAAGCTTCCTTTAAATACTCTCTCCTTTCTAGTTCATTTGAATACACGAGAACTAGAAATTAGCATTCTGGCAGGAAAATGGAAAGCGAGAAAAACAGTAAGTATAATCAACATAAAATATCTGGTTAATAAAACTAAATGAATCCTTAAAGCAATATGAATTAAACTAAATTGCATTGTATTTAGATTAGGGTAAAACACACGAGGATTTTCTTCCTAGGGAAAGGATGCGTTTGTGATGGACGTTTTAAATGAATCTAGCATTCAGGTTACATACGAGAGTTCAGAAGACAAACAAAGATAGGCTTTTTTTTCGACAGTAGAGATCTTTAGCGTCATTTAACGTGTAAGAAAAATGAAGGCACGGAGGGAGTAGAGAATACTTTTTTTTGAAGAGATTATAAGTCAGTGACGTCACAGAAAACAAAACCTTGTAAGTTTACAGCCTTGGGAAAAACTACAGGAACTCCCATGCAGTCACCGTTACGGCAAGACTTGAAGCCGAGACGAAATACCAGCGATTAGCAATCTTAACGCTCTGGATAATAATATGAGTTAAAGGATAATAATATGAGTTAAAGGATAATAATATGAGTTAATAATATGATGGATAATAATATGAGTTAATAATATGATGGATAATAATATGAGTTAAAGCTCGTTCCTCTATTTTCCTAACTTGTCACGAATTAACGGTGATTTGGGGTTAACCACGGGTTTCGTCTCGTGTATTTCTTGAGTTAATTGTGAAATGTTGTATTAATGCTATTTATTAACTTAAGTTTAATATGATTTCCTATTATTACACTTGGTACTCTGGATTAACATTAACGAAAACTAGATAAAAAGTTAACAGTTTAAAGTTTAACAATGAATCTTCCAATTTAAATAGCAACAGCTATGATCCATCTTATATTTTTATTTAAACTGTAGAGAAAAAAAAATGTATGCGAGAAAGTCTTAGATTAACTGACAGCAAAATTATTAAAAAAAGTGCTTTCAAATACATATTCTTTCCGAAAAATTATTCGAAATAAATTATACCAAAAGAAGGAAAGAGTTTCTACATATTTTACTTTAATTTAAACCTTAACTAAATCTTGTAAGCTTATAAATTTGAAACTGTTATAAATAATAAATATTATAATTTTTCTTATCGTTAAAAATTTGTGCCAGAAAGTAAAACAAAATTTATAGTTTTTCGCTTACTTAGTCCAATATTTGCTCAAGCTGAAAATTATATTTCGTATAAACAGTTCCAAATGGTTCATAATAATTATGATTTATGGGTATTAGTGAAGCTGGGAATATCAGAGTTATTATGCTTTCTACTGATAATGACTCTTTTTGTTAATCACAAATAAAAACGAAGAAAAAATGCGTATTAGATATCTGAATTATTACATTAGCGAAACTATTCAATTTAAAGGCAAAAGTAGTGTTTTATTTTCTAATTATTATAATTTGAAGGTACTACACCCTAGAGTTATGAGAATGTTATGGTATTCTATGAGAATGTTAATCGTGTCTCGCAGCTCGTGAATGAAAAAATAATAATAATTAATATTTATTAAATATATCTGCATAGAAATAGCACAACGAAGCGAATAAAATTTATCAGAATCTAATAAATATTTATGAAACATTTTCTGCTATCAGCGAAAGCGGAAAGATAATTGCATGCAGACTCATCTTTAATGTTCTGTCTATCTAGGATTGCTTCGAAAACATTAAGAAAGCAGTAATTCGAAACTTCTCATAATGTAATAGAGTATTTTTATAAAAATACCATAACAACGTTATTAAAATTCTAAACGATTTTATAGATATTTAACATTATATTAAAATTTGAGTTCATAAGACTAATGGGGTACACAATTACTTACTTTGGTTACACAGAGACCCTTCGCACATCGTTTAGAAGATTTTCCTTGTATTTACAGAAATATGTTACCTACAAATTTTGCGCTTTTAAGTATTCTGTTTGATGCCACTTATTCTTCACTATATTTCTACACCGTAATTTCCAAGACAGCCTTTTGCAATATCCGAAGAGGTAATTTAATGTAACCTCAGTCAGATGCAGATATCACTTACACCCTGCATTCCAAAAAAAAAAGGTTTCTTATAAGCACAATTTAATTTCTTGCCACAAATATGTCTTCGCCCCAACTTTACAAATGTACAAAATATGTAAATTTTCAATATTTTAAACACACAAAGGGATTTATTTACAATCAGAAATGTAACCTGAGTCAGCCGCAGATATCACTTACACTCTGCATTCTAAAAAAATTTTTCTTATAAGCTGAATTTAATTTCTCTCGGCAAATACTTCTTTGTCTCAACTCTGCAAGTATACAGAAAATGAAATTCTTAATATTTTAAACAAATAATAGGATTTATTGAAATCAGAAATGTAACATCAGTCAGATGCAGATATTACATTCACCCTGCATTCCCAAAACAAGTTTCTTATAAGTTAAATTTAATTTCTCTCGACAAATATTTCTTCGCCCCAACTTTACAAGTGTACAAAATATGTAAATGTTTTATATTTTTAACACACAGTGGGATTTATTCCCAATTAGAAATGTACCCTGAGTCAGATGCAGATATCATTTACACCCAGCATTCGAAAACAAAGTTTCTTATCAGCTGAATTTAATTTCTCTCGACAAATATTTCTTCGCCCCAACTTTACAAGTGTACAAAATATGTAAACGTTTTATATTTTTAACACACAGTGGGATTTATTCCCAATTAGAAATGCAACTTCAGTCAGATTCAGATATCACTTACAGCCTGCATTCCCAAAAAAAGTTTCCTTAAAGGCTGAATTTAAAAATTTTGCATTTTTAGCATTTTTTCTCTTGAAATGCTTTCCGAATTCCAAGGAGGGTTGTAGTCCAATCCATTTCTAAAGTTCAAAAGCCAAGAAATAGATGAGTGATACATCAGGAGATTTAGCAGAGATATGAGTGAAAGATATGGCCTTCATATCCGTGTCCTATTTAATTTTTTCCAGGAAATTAACAGTGGATTTTGACGTGTGGCTGCTTGCTTTGTCTTGATGCAGTTCTACTGATGGATGACACTGTGGGTAAAGAGAGGGTCTTTCATACTTGCAAGTTCAGTACAAAATATGTTCCTGATAATATGAAGAGTTGATGTTAATAATTTTACCCACACTTCTTTATTTTTAATTTGCCGTTAGATAAAAACTAGCAATAATTACAAATCCCTTTGTAAAACTTTCTTTAGAATTTTTTAACTATATTTCGAGAATTTTTCTCCTCTTTGATGATAATAAATAGATCGCTTTTTACTACGCAGTCAGTTAAATACACCCAAGATTTCACTATTGTGACAACATTTTTTCATTTTTGTCCGGGTAAATACTATTTCTCATACAGAATTCTGCAGCGCATTCTGCGTTCGGCGTGGAGAAAGACGATGCACATTATGTTTTTTCGCTTTTTACGAATCAAATCAGCATTGATTACTTTGTTTGCAGTTCACACTGAGCATTTTAATGATTTTGTAACTGTCCATTGAATTAGCAGTTTTTTAACGTTAAAAATCATACTTTTGGAACATTCGAAGCATTCCGTTTTTTCCTTGGATATGTATTTGGAACAATTTTTCCCTTTGATGCTAGACTTTGACGTTTTTTTCCTTTCTTGAAAATACTGCCTATCTTAGCTTCACGTATTGAAAACCTACGGCTTTCGCAGCATTTTCTAATAACTAAATGCAAACAATTTTCCTCGGAAAGAGCACAAACATCGCCTTCCATCTATTGCTTCTTTAAAAGTGCCATTTTGCATAAAAACAAAACTGTCGAGTAGCATAAGATAATTTATATCTTCAAAATATAGCTGCAGTTAAAAAAATATTTCCAAGCTAATAATTTTATTTTACAGCAAAGTAAAATCGTCTAAAAATGTACGAACAAGACTCTGTACTTTCACTTACTGGTTGAGTGTGTTTCTGTGAAAGTCTACATATTAAATACAGATGTGAAGTTTTGGAAGATGTAATTCACATTCAGACTTCCTTTACATTTCAATTATGCATCAGTTTTAATGGAACTTCATGAAAATTATCATTTTCCTAGTAATAATATGATATTTATAATTTAGGCCCAGCGCGTTATCTTACTTTCCATCCTATTTGTTTAAATATTATCAGTATCTAACCTGACCGAGAAATTTCATTTTGACTCTTTGCAGTTGTAGTTGGCACTTCCTCCCTCTCGTAGCAAACCTGGCTTTTAATGAACGAACATTCTGATCCCTTCCACTTCCCTCTACATTATTTTAGTACATCTCTGTTATCGGGATCAGATTCAGAAATATTCAGAAATATTTAGAAATATTTGCATATACGTATATATACAACCATACATACGTACTTACATACGTACAGACTTACATACATGTATTTTTGATTCTGGTTCCGAAAACAGAAAAGTACCACTATTTCTTATCGTTATGTTGGACCTCCTAGAGTACGAAAATCGAAAAAACTGTATGGATATTTTCTTCTGAATCTTTTTGCATTTTTGGCATTTTTTCTAGTGTTTATGAACGTTTTAGCGAAAAACTGAATAACATTAAACTCATGTTTAGAATATTAGAATCCGCATTTCGTCAGTAAAGGAAAATACGTTTACGTTATTTTATTACCTTCTGTCCCACTATTCGATGTGATCTAAACAAAGACTATGCGAGAGAGGTGTAAAGCTCTAGAGCAAGGATACAATAAGCATATACTAGAACAGAATATGATGTATATAAGCATTGAACTACAAAATATGAATGGGTTCCAGGATTCCATTCAATTTATTTCTTTGATTGAGCTATCGGACGAAATTCATTCAAGTCTGATACTACGATGAAACTTTTGAAATTTTCGTTATTCAGGGAAAGGAAAATTAGAGAATAATATGAGCTTACAATTTTACTCTTGATTTTTTTTAAATGAATGAACACGTTTTATCCTTATCGGTTTGTTTCGTTTGAGTATAAATGCTGTTTAAGTTCTACCTTCCTAATAGGAGATTTACGTTCTTTAGTTATTTTCAATACACTAAAGTATTTTTCATGAAAACTTTCAAATTATGTTGCATCCATACATATCTTGGGAGAAATGATTTTTCTCGCACTGAATATTTACGATACGAGGATAGCGAAATTATCTTCTTTTTCATATTTTCCACAACAACGAAGCTTTCACATATTCTTCTAGAAAATCTCTATTGTGTCTGAAATTCTTCCACATGGCTAGTTGTAAACATGAAACTTTTGCATTGAAATAAAGGGAGCTTTAATAGAAAAATAAAAAATGAATGCAGCCAAATCGATATTATCCAGAGATAAAAATTATTCAAATTTATAATTGATACTATATGAAAAAATCGAACTCCATAATTTCTGCTTATGAAGAAAATTCTAATACGAGGAAAAAATGAAGAAAAGTGGAAATTAGAGATGTGTAAGAGCCATTGCTATAAATAAATATACAAGCTTGATAAGTTTTCCTTCGAGGTGTTCAAAAGTGTAAAGCGCACCTTGTGGAAAAATTAGGAGGATTTTAGATATGGTAAAGACAAAGATGTGAAAGTTAATTTAAACTATTAACTACCATAGATAAAACGAATAAACACAGATATTTACATAATGTTCTTTTTAATTACATAAGGGTTCTTTCAAAGTCAAATAAATAATTTGTTGCCTATTTTCACATATACAGCATGAAGGTTCATAAAAATTTGATTTCAAGACTGCATTCAAAAGATTGATTCATTTTAAAAAATTGTGTAGCAGGGATTCTAAGGGATTACGAACTTCAGCAGTTATATAAGTCCAATTTCCAAACACCGTCATTTGGAATGAAATTTTAAAAAATTGTCTTTTCGCAACAAATGCAATTACTGACATTTTCTCGCAAATCCCCGTTGAAATACATCTCTATCTGTAGAAGTTCAAATGAGTGAGAGAGAAAAGGAAATATTGCGTAATTCAATTTTCGTGCAGCTCTAAGAAAGGGGTTTAGCATTTGAACTTCACACGGAGTTGAAGTGGAGAAGAATAAGCTAGAAAGCATTCATAAAAACGTATCTCTTTGTGCGCTCGTTTCCATAATGAAATGAGAAATAAGTGCCCTCAGTACCTTATTTCTTCTATAAAAGCTTTAAGTTGGATTTATGATTAATTTATCCAATTTAAGAAATTTTACTCTACTGCAAAACGTTTCGGCAATATAAATTGTTCTTATGTACACTCAAGTAAATAAAATTGTTACTATATTTCCTCGTGTATTTTCCCCTCACATTTTAAGTGCCAGTTTCTAAAAATTGTAAAGGTATTCGGGTAATTATTCCTTCTCCAGTGACTTCAGAGAACGAGCTTCCCTAAATTTTAACTTGGATTCGTCCACATTTTCCTCTTGCCAACAAAGACAAACCCTTAGCTGTGACGGTTATGCCGAAACTTTCCTTTCTAACTCTTGAACTTTATGCCAGGGAAGTAGAAGCGAAGATTTCTCGTTAGTTGTTACAATGCTAATATTACTACGTATTCCTATTTTAATGTAGCTTCGTTTAAAAGAAATAATATTATGATAGTTACATGCAGTCTGTCCGCGACTACCTATCATTCGTTATGTTACTACTGTAACCGAACTCTTCGGAAATAAAATTATTCGAGTAAATTTCCCTTCTCGATTTTCCAATGTTAAATATTAGTTACAAAAAGGGGGAAATTATGGGGGAAAATACAGTATTTATAATTACATCAAATACGAGAAACTACACACGCAACGCATAAAATGCGAATAACACTCATTTCACTTGCAAATAAATAAAATATTTCATATTATATACACAACATGAAATACGAATAACATTCTACGCATTTGGAAATTAGAATAATTATTCCAAGGTCCGTGTAACTCATTAAAATTTACCGGTAATAATAATAATAATAAAATTCTGAAGAGGTTTAGATTTTAACTGTCGCACAAAAGGGCTCTTTTATAAATTTTAATGTAGTTTATCGGCAAAGATTACCATTTTAAATGGCCCAAGTGCAATAGTGAAACACTTTATGCGATACTAGATTGACTGTGTATTTAGACTAACGTGGGATGTATGCTGTATGTACTTCAAAAGTAAAAAATATATAATGTGATTCTGTAATAATATGTAATGTTTTTCATTAGATATATCATGAATTTAATGCATTTTTATTTCAATGAATCAAATTAAAAAGCAATCAAATATCATGTTTAAGAACTACATCTATTGCTTTTAAATTGCTTGTTTGCTGATCAATCACAGACAAACTGAATACAAAAAATATTTTGCGTTTCTCCGATGGCGACAGTCTTGAATGAAATGTGGCAAAAATCAAATCGACGCAAAATCGTGTTTCGAGATTAATATCCACTTTGGGTTAAAAGTCACTTTCAATTGGAGCGTACGTTTTTTATTATTCGTACATCCTTTATATTGCAATAAATACTGCAAGCGCGATTTTCACTTGCCTTGAAAAAATATTATTTACCACAATTGTATTAAATATTCGCTTTTCGAACTGTAATGCTTTTGAAGTTATTATACAACGAAGAAAACTAAATTTGATGGGAAAGGTATTCAAAAAACAAGCACTGTTTTCAAATGTAAATCAAATATTGATATTTCCGACGTGTTCTCAAAATGATTAAACATAAGGTTTGAGTTTTATTTATGAAAAACGCATTGGAAACACAGAAAAGGAACATGGAATCAGATTAGAAGACATTTAGAATTAGTTTAGAAATGATTAACTAATAAATATTAGTCTCTGTATGATGAATTTGAAGTTTGACGCAGAACTCAAGGTCCAGCTCTGTTTTTCGCTCCCTGAAAGAAAACAAAATCTGAAAGGTTTCAGATTTTAAATTACGTCCAAAGGGGCGTTGTTTTAGCCTTTTGTGCGTTACATTTATTTATTAAATGTCATGTTATTCGCATTTAAACCATAAAATTCAGTTCAAGGGCAATAGTGCAAAATAATTTTTAAATGAGCATATCTTTCGAATTTCCGATACAGAGTCTCACTCACTGGAGATAAAAATGTTTTTTCCTGTACAACGTTCCCATTACTCGCTTTGAAATCCTGAGTTTGTTAATCAAAAAGTTTTACAAAATATGAAATCGATAATCAAAGAAATTCTAAATTTCGAACTAGAGCTTTCAGATGCTCATATTCCCAGTAGGATGACGTCATTCAAAATTTGATGACTGTAGGTACCGTTGTTTTATCACAATGCGAGAAATATATATTCATTTATGCAGATTCTTCATTATTTAATTTCTTCGACTATAATACAGGGAGGTAATATTTGGTGGCAATAATCTGAAAAGTGAAACAGACATTCAGAGTGATTCGAAGTAAAATCGCTAAACGAAAACAATAGTCTATCAGGGACAAAGACCCTTTGGACTAAAAAACTTCGGATGAGGAAGGTAAACTTCGTTGGAATGTCATCACTAATTAGCTCAATGTATTTGAATGATACTGAATATGTGTCCATGTCCTTTTTGAATGATACTGAGAGTTCCGTATGTCGGTTGCTTCCTGATTGAGAAGTCAAACCCATTCAGACAGTTGATTTTTAATTGTGTTAAAATGATTCTTCTTTTTGGTCTAGCTTAAACTTTCGTAATCACCAGTAAGCTTAAATTGTTTCCCATCCCTTAAAGCCATTCGGTCTCTATTGCCGAGCTTTCTGGATCCTCTGTGTTCGGGTAACAGAATGCGTCATCATAAACAGATAGCCATCAAAGGTACACATAATATGAGTTCCAAGTGAATGAGCTACCAACAAGGTTATCTTGATACTCAGGATTTCTGTTTCGATTTATTTGTTTAAGGCAAAGCACATGAGGGTTATCTGCCTGAGGGAAGGGATGCCTTCGTAGAAAACTATCTAAGGGAAACTGCCTCGTATACAGATTATACACGGAAAAACCATGAAAACGCCCATGCTGCCAGCCCGTTCGTCCGCATTCGATCCCCTAACCGAAATGCCAGTGTTCAGAAACTTTATCGCTCGGTTGCTGTTGCACCAAAAGCCATCCAAGCTTGCGACTGGCTGATGTTTGCATTACCGAAATCTTCGGCCTGTCACAAATCACATTTTGATATTTTTCCAATTTGCCAATTTTTTTTTTCTGGATTAAAGTCTATATGACGTTATCCGTGGAACTGGCTCTTGGACAAAATCCACCGAGACAGCAACTTGACACCATTCAAACTGTTGTATACAATAAGTTGCACTGAAATGCTGAAAGTACACCGCCTTATTTCATCCTACTCTTTTCACACATCCACAGAATGTCACGCTACGTGTTAGTATGGCCTGTTGTACCAGACCCTAAGCCAATTTCGTGATTAATCTTCTTGTTGTCCGTTCCTTTATTATATTAAATTGTCCACTTGATCCTCAATTTTGTACACCTGTGGGATGAAAATAACTGGTATCAGAGCTATCTTAAGAGTAAATATTCGTGGAAGAACATTTGAAAGAAAGTAGGTTCGTACTAACCTTACACACGAAGAAAGCCACAGAGATCAATGACCAAAATCCTTTCAGTTTCTAGAAAATAAACGAATACTTCTATTTAGACCTTACTGGTCTTACCCGCACAGCCTCCGGTGGACATATTAAGCTATACTGATCGATTTCCTCCAAAACATAAAGTATTTTTCCGCGATAAATTACCATTCTATTTCACCAGGATATCAATTACTATTATTTTGTTACGTTTCCCTTGAGCCTCTTCCCCAATATCATAATTTCATAAAATAGCCATCTATTATTAGCCTAAAATAAAGATAGCTAAACTTCGAAGTAAACCCTCGTACCGTATAACATCAGTTAATGAAAACGGTTATCTTTCGATGAAATTATTCACACTTTTAACTTCTGAAGCATAAACAAATCCATAATCTTATTACGAATGCAAATCCAAAATTCTCAAAAATATATTCATTAATCTCCTTGTCTCCAAAAATACAATAAGTAGCCAGAAACGTTAGCACAGCATTCAATTTCTACACACTCCTAGTTTCATCAGGAATTTTCGATTCAATTAACTTTTCTGAGAACAGAACAATGTCGTTGTTAATGAATAAGAAAGGGGAACAAATTGAATGGCTCTTTCCAGGTTAACTGGGAATTGTTGCATTCGACGCTGGCTTTGGAAATTTAAGTCTTTTCGTAATCTTTTTATCTCTTAATCCTTCTTTCTTTGTTCACGTGCTGAATTAGCAAAAGTTTTCTTTCCATGGAGGAATTTTGCTGTAATTTCCTCTTCGAGAAAAGAATTCGAGGCAAAAGTCCGAATCACTTAGCTTGCGAAACATTACAAGGTTTGAGTGCGTTCTCTTTAATTATACTTTTAAGTCGGCGGACTCTGAGTTTGTCTTTGCGAATCGTTTGGATAAAGCTTAATCCTTTGTCAGCAATTAGTTTTCTTCTTTTTGCAAGATTAATTCCTTCAGGACACCCCATCTAAAACAAAAATCTGTATTTATGAATTAAGTTTATCTATAAGTATATATGCAGCTTGTTTAGTGAAGTGATCGTAACAGATCTGCAAACCTCGGAACTGCCCACCAGCGTCCGACCGATAAAGTTGCTGAATACTGGTAGTTTGATTCGGATTCAAATCATGAAGAATGTGCTCTTGCTGCGTAGGAGTTAACATTGTGTTTTGGGATTATAGCATATTCAGAACTGAAAAACTCAAGATGCTTAAAGTTGTTCTTTTAAATGCAGGCTGAAACTTCTTTCTACCCACCATCGGCGGAAATTTATAACTAGATTTGTATTAAAATTCAAGTGAATGGGCTGGCTGTATAGTGATTTTGTGGCTTTTCCCAAAATTAATGTAGGTAAGAGCTGTTTGCCTTAAAGCATCCTCCTTGAAAGCAGAACACTCCTTGACAGATACCCTCGCGGTTGTCACCATTATCCCTCTCCCTCGGCTAAAAAAAATTTTTTTTCTTTCTTTCTTCGGGTGGAGGAGGGAGGACTTTAATGAAAAATACAGGACATATTTTTGGCAAAATTAAACAATAAAATTATTAAATAAAGCACTCATTTCTGCTTCCCTTAAAACAGCTGACGAAATATGTTTATAGTTATGAAAATCTTAGAAATAAACAAGTCTTGTTTCGGATGTATTGTATTGAAAAGATATACAGAAATTATTTTTTATTCGACTGAAGTAAAATGTGTATCTTATTTCTTATACAATAAAAATTATTCATTATTTTATTGAATTTAACATCAATAACATACACAGAGAGTCTATAGAGTTTCAAGACTCATTTACGAAGAACGAATACCATTATACGTGACGAAAAATAACTGGAAGCATTTATTACAATCTCGTCTGAATTCATGTTTCTAAAATTTCGTCTACTTATGGAAGAATATTCTGTGCAGTTAATTGTTTGCTTTGATCCAGTGAACATCTGTTGTGATGGATTCGAAAGCTGAACAAAGAATAACTATAACTTTTTTTCTGACAAGGGAAAAGTGACGTAAAAA
Organism: Stegodyphus mimosarum; assembly: GCA_000611955.2. NCBI lineage: Eukaryota > Metazoa > Arthropoda > Arachnida > Araneae > Eresidae > Stegodyphus > Stegodyphus mimosarum. Next base: position 59,882 of record KK121963.1, read on the forward strand.
CAACAATCAAGCATTAACACTGTAGAGACATCAGAATTTTTTGAAAGCAGGTATCATGAAAAATGAGCAATGCCCTCGCCGGGACTCGAACCTCAGACCTCTCGAATACGCCCCGAGCTTGCTAACCGCTACACCACGAAGGCATGCTAAGAAGGCGGGAGAAATACCTTACAACACGATTCAATGTTTTCTTTGATATTTGATATGGACGATTCGGTGGCGGAAGCGAACACAGAAAAGATGAACCCAGCAATGCTCCCCGCTCGCAGTCTTAAATGAATGGGGATATCATAAATTTGCTGAAAAAAACCCAGGCGAATTTTTGGTAAAAAATCGTCATTTATTTCTTGTAATAACAGCTGGTGAATTTAACATTTATAAGGGCACTAGTTAGGAAACTTTATGGAAGATCTTGAGAAATAAAAATTTTTTTCTCAACTTAAGGTTTCTGCCGCACGATAACGCGTCGTCAGCCAGTTCCTTTTCGTCCAGCAATGTCTAGCAAAGGAAAGTTGACAGTTTTCTCATCCGGTTGCCCTATTCGTCATATTCGGAACTCGCAGACTGCTTTGCTAAAATGAATTCTTATTTCAATGGTCATAATTTTAATAACACTTCAGTGATGTAGGAAACATAACAAAAGGCTCTGTACTGAATTCAGTACTGAATTCTACGAAGAAATCATGTATGAGCACATGTAATCATGTGAAAAGTCTGAGCGTGTTAGGACTGCATATTGCCTTCAATTTGGATTTTATATGAACTTAATCCTAAAACTTTCCAAATGCATTACGTATATGTGATTAACTTAGAATATTTTCAATTTTTTAATAAGTTAGGTTGTTTGAATGTGGAAAAACAAACGTTGGCTATTTGTCGAAGTGGAAGGATGCCTTTTGGAGGACTTTCCTATAAATTTATATTTAGGTTACACACTAGGAAAAACGCCAAAATCCTTTCTGCAACTATCCGATTCGCCTCGATTGGGACCCAAGACAAACCACTAATATACAACGGTCAAAACTACTCGGCCACTCGTCAAACCAAGGAGACAAAAAAGAAAGATTCGGGTATTTCTATATGAAATAAGCCAGTTTTACCGTAATTAACTGAGTACAGTTGTATGTTATTTTTTGGATTTGGGGACGTAACTGTCATTGAGATACATTGTTGTAATCAGCATTACATGTTCTGCACATAACTAATAGATTAGCAAAGCATAATTGCGTTAACACGTACTGTCACATAGGCACGGCTCACTTTACCTAATTCACTAAAAGGGTTATAATTAACTACACACGGAAAACCTATCGCTTCAGTTCGTAGTGCAAAAATAGTTACTTTGATACCTGACATTTCTATCTCTTGACAGTACTCTTATTACTTTGCCTAATGAGTTTGCTTCTTTCGCCCTCCGTCTTAAGAGCTATAATATTATTTAAACGCAATATAATTTTTATCATGGCCTAAATTAGGCTATTACAGATACTTTTATGCTTCGTGTTGTTTATGTAATAGTTTTCCTTTTAAAATTGAAACTTTTTTGGCTTTGAAAATGCATCATTTTATCGATGACTAATACAATGACACTAGTTTTGTTCTACGCAGTTCTTTTTTAAACTTTTTTATATTTATAATTTGAAACGTTTATAGCTTTGAAAATGCATCGTTTTCCCGATTAGTAATACAATGACACTGTTTTGTTCTTTGCAGTTCTTTTTTAAACTTTTTTTATGTTTATAATTTGAAACGTTTTTGGCTTTGAAAATGCATCGTTTTCTCGGTTACTATTACAATAACACTACTTTGCTCTGCGCAGTTCTTTTTTAAACAATTTTATATTTATAATTTGAAACGTTTTTGGCTTTAATAATGCATCGTTTTCTCGGTTATTAATGCAATGACACTATTTTGTTCTTCGCAGTTCGGTTTTAAACTTTTTTATATTTATAATTTGAAACGTTTTTAGCTTTAAAAATGCATCGTTTTCCTGATTAGTAATACAATGACACTGTTTTGTTCTTCGCATTTCTTTTTTAAACTTTTTTATGTTTATAATTTGAAACGTTTTTGGCTTTTAAAATGCATCGTTTTCTCGGTTACTATTACAATAACACTTCTTTGCTCTGCGCAGTTCTTTTTTAAGCATTTTTATATTTATAATTTGAAAGCTTTTGGCTTTAATAATGCATCGTTTTCTCGGTTATTAATGTAATGACACTGTTTTGTTCTTCGCAGTTCTTTTTTAAACTTTTTTATGTTTATAATTTGAAACGTTTTTGGCTTTGAAAATGCATCGTTTTCTCGGTTACTATTACAATAACACTTCTTTGCTCTGCGCAGTTCTTTTTTAAGCATTTTTATATTTATAATTTGAAAGCTTTTGGCTTTAATAATGCATCGTTTTCTCGGTTATTAATGTAATGACACTGTTTTGTTCTTCGCAGTTCTTTTTTAAACTTTTTTATGTTTATAATTTGAAACGTTTTTGGCTTTGAAAATGCATCGTTTTCTCGGTTACTATTACAATAACACTTCTTTGCTCTGCGCAGTTCTTTTTTAAGCATTTTTATATTTATAATTTGAAAGCTTTTGGCTTTAATAATGCATCGTTTTCTCGGTTATTAATGTAATGACACTATTTTGTTCTTCGCAGTTCTGTTTTAAACTTTTTTATATTTATAATTTGAAACGTTTTTGGCTTTGAAAATGCATCGTTTTCTCGGTTACTATTACAATAACACTTCTTTGCTCTGCGCAGTTCTTTTTTAAGCATTTTTATATTTATAATTTGAAAGCTTTTGGCTTTAATAATGCATCGTTTTCTCGGTTATTAATGTAATGACACTATTTTGTTCTTCGCAGTTCTGTTTTAAACTTTTTTATATTTATAATTTGAAACGTTTTTGGCTTTGAAAATGCATCGTTTTCTCGGTTACTATTACAATAACACTTCTTTGCTCTGCGCAGTTCTTTTTTAAGCATTTTTATATTTATAATTTGAAAGCTTTTGGCTTTAATAATGCATCGTTTTCTCGGTTATTAATGTAATGACACTATTTTGTTCTTCGCAGTTCTGTTTTAAACTTTTTTATATTTATAATTTGAAACGTTTTTGGCTTTGAAAATGCATCGTTTTCTCGGTTACTATTACAATAACACTTCTTTGCTCTGCGCAGTTCTTTTTTAAGCATTTTTATATTTATAATTTGAAAGCTTTTGGCTTTAATAATGCATCGTTTTCTCGGTTATTAATGTAATGACACTATTTTGTTCTTCGCAGTTCTGTTTTAAACTTTTTTATATTTATAATTTGAAACGTTTTTGGCTTTGAAAATGCATCGTTTTCTCGATTACCAATACAATGATTTGTTCTTCTCAGTTCTTTTTTAAACTTTTTATATTTATAAATTTAATCAGTATTTTGATATCTTTCAGTAAGATTTCTATAACAGGGTGCGTTTTTTGATACAATACTTTTTTATGTTTCTACATTATTTTCCGCCTTCTAGGTCTTACAGCGGGTATTATTTATTCTTCCTACATATGATAATTAAACCTTGACATTGGTTTTCTTCCTGTTTTTGAAGCAGATTTGTTTCTGGAATGGATTTCAGGCCTTGTCTTCCCACATTGGCCTAGAATACGTTCTAAAATATTTTTCAAGATTTTAAAATGAAACTGTGGTCTGCTTCCTGTCGTAGAAGTTGTTCGTTAATTTAGAATAATTCGAAGGAACAAGTTTAAATGATGAAGTTCAGCAAAAATTTTTCCTAATTTCATAGAATTTAATAGGCCATACAAGGAAGACACTTCGTGTCCAGATCAGATTTTTTTACCAGCACCGAAGATGTGAGTTAATAAGCTAAGATTGTAATTGAAACACGATTTTTACCTTTTGAAATCTCAAAATGTGTATTACTAAGCTTGTCATTTGCCTTTTCCTATTATTATAAAACGAATACTGAGTGAGTATTTGATTTTGTCATATAGCGAGGAGAAGGATAAGAATACATATTGTGAGGACCCTATGGACTGTTTAGATGTATTCCTCGAATCTGGTTTTCAAAATACGATTTAAATTTTCATTTAATGTTGAAACGAATTTTTGGATTTTTCACACATTTCCTCGCTTTATGAAAAAACAAATAATCTCAGAATTTTGCTGTTTGCACCATCGGATAAAAATGGAAAAAAAGTCTTTTAAAGGAAGCTTATTCAGAATTTTTAAAGTAATTTACCGATTTTTAGCGATTTTACAAAAGTAAACTCAAAATTTTCAGTCATGCTTTGTTACAATGCGAAGGCATACGGTAAGGAGGGAGAAATACCTTACAATTATAACAATAATCTTCCTCTTCCATTTAAAACAATAGCGATAAAAATTGCTAATTAGGCAATTTTCTAATAATATCCAGGAACACGACTTTACGTAAAAGGATTAGTTTTCATGTTTCGGTACCGTGATTAATCGCGTTGTCACGAAAATGAGGATTCACGAAGAGGATTTCGACCACATGGCTTCATTAAAGTCATACTGCTTCTGAATTTCCATTACAGAAGTTGTGGAGATTAATTTAACTTGTCTAGCACTTAAATTTTATTTTAAAGCAGCTTTCCCTTGATCCTCATTTTCACCCACGCTTTTTTGCCAGAATTTTAATAAGCTAGTGGGAGTGTATTTGAATGAGATAGAAAGAAGTTGTATAGAAGGGAAGGTTTTGGAAGGTGATTTTAGAGAGCTTGAGGCCACTTTGATATCTTGATTTACTGACGATTAGATTTCTGTGGCGTTGAATGCCATTGTTTACGCCGACTTTTACGATTTAAAGCCTTACTGAACGTTAAATTATCCAGGTTGCCGTTAGGTTATACTCACTACATAGTTCATCGTTACCTGTTTAAGTTAAGCCAGAAGTGTTGGCTTTTATGTAAGTCCATGAGAGGCCATCTGTTAACTTATATTGAGTTAATAAAGGGTTCTTTACACCCTTCTTTGGACTTGCTATACTTAAGATCTGAGGATAAATTTTTACATTGACCTCTAGGTCTCGTTAGTTTATGCTAAAGTCCTTTTAATCACAACTGCTTCCTTTTTCTACGGGCTAAGTTTTCTTTAGTATTCATTTCATTAATATCATTAGCACAAAAGGGTCGTTAGCCCAAATGGGATAATAGTATCGAAAGGGCATACCACTTTTCAGATTGTTGCCAACAAATATTATCGTCCTGTATTATATTTATAGAAATTAAATAATGAAGAATCTGCATGAATGCATGCATGTTTCTCGCCTTGTGAGAAAACAACGGTACCTAGAGCCATCGAATTTTGAAAAATGTAGTGCTCATCCCTGCCAGCATGGTAATCCGAATTTTGAATTTCGTATTTACTTTGTGATCTAATTCCTGTTCTGTAAAATTTTAATGAAATTAACAACCTCAGCGATTGGATAGCGACCAGTAGGAGCAGCGTACGGAGTAACACTTTTTTATCTGCAGCGCTCGAAACTGTCTATCGGAAATTTTAAAAATACGTGACAGAATTGAATTTTATGTGGCTTAAGTGCGAAGAACGTGATATTTAATGAATAAAGTTAAAACGCAAAAGGTAAATAATAAAAAGACCTTAAGAAAGTTTTGCAGTCCATCTTACTAAGAAAACTGAGCATTGATTTTATGAACTGAGGAATGACTGAAAACAAAATAGAAACACGTATGCCGATACTTAGCACTGTATTGGGAATTCTAAACATATGTTGCTATGCCGCTTTCAAACTTCTTATAACTTTGCTGTTGAAATATATATGAAAGAAATGAAAGAAAATGATGTTAATAATAAAACTAAAAAGACAAAAAAAGGGGGTTAGCAGGAGCGAGAGCAACAGCTGAGTGATAGGCTGCGAACTCAGCGAGAGAGCGGAGAACCTTAAGGAACCCTTTTGGGCAACCGTTAACATTTGAAACCTTTTTTTTTCAACCTGAGAGTTGATCTCACAAGCAGTGAATATTTCAGAAAAATTGTACTAACTGAGGAAAAGGTAATTTATCCTGAAAAGGAAAGTTTTACAGAAATTTTAGTTTTTAGAAAGGTAGGTAGTCTCCAAAAATTAGCTTTTTACATTCTACGAATCTATCAAAACTGAATATGTATAAGAAACTTCACTCTGCTCTGTAAATATCCAATAATAGTCTCAAAGAAATTTCGAAATGCACTAAATACTCATTTAGGAAAAATTTCTTTGCGTGGATCTTTATGAATAAAATTTGAATACCAGATAGAAAATGTAAAATATTTCGAAATCAATAGTAGCCGATAGGAATTGATAAAATAAATTGAAAGAAAATACCTACAGAATTGAAATACAAGTAAAGAAAACGGATAGCTGAAAACATTCTCGGCCACGAGAGATAACCAAGGTCCCAAATATTTTACATGGAATATATTTCCAAATGCAATACATAAAAATCTTTTTTAAAACAAAATATAAATGTGCGTTTAAAATACGCCAAAAAAAATCCCAGTTTGGATTGCTTTTGCACATTTTTCTTAGAAATATGCTTTAAACCCTGAGTATTTTCTAAAGTGGATATCATAAAGAAAAGTGCGTTTTGCTTAAAACATTTTCAGTGGAGCGGGGACAATTTTCTATGTTACTTGCACAAGTTTCACAAATATTTGACTTTAAAATGAGAAGATCCTTACCCGATTCTTACAAGAAACAACTTAAAGTTGATTTTAAAAACAATTTACTAGGTTTTCATCTACGAGGGAAAGTCAAAAACTATTCGACCTCTTCAATTTGAATTTTTTTTTCCGCAAAAATAGGGTTTGAAGAAGCATATCATTTTTCTATATAGTCTCCAAACTTTCATATACACTGGTGTGCAAAAATTAAGGACGAGACGGTTTTTTCAATATAACTTTGTACAAAAGCTTTCCAAATCAACACATTTAATACCGTAAGATCCCCAATACGTAAGGACATGAGTAATGTAAGCAACACTTACTAAAAGAGAAATCAGAGGAATAAAAAGAAGCTTTATTAAAAAAGTAGCATGGAGCGCAATGCGACTGAAGGCCGAAACATCCCCCTGACGGGTGTCCAGCAAGAAACATCCGGTCTTTAATAGGGAATATGATCTCCTCTGACTGCTAGGCAGGTTTCACATCATTTGTGCATGCTGGATATGCGGTTGTTAATGAGCTGTTGAGACACTGCTGCTCGTTCCTCTTGTAGCACCAGTCGCAGTTTCGGAATCGTTACTGGCGATAAGTTACGTGCTGCCACGGGTCTCCCTAGTAAGTTCCGTACATGCTTGACGGGATTTAGATCCAGAGACCATGCCGACCAATCCATGTGTTCAATATCTGCACTCTCCAACAGCTCTTCGACAGTAACTGTGCGATGAGGTGGAGTGTTGTCGTCCATGAAGAGGAACTGAGGACCCATAGCCCTTGTGAAAAGACGCATGTAAGGAAGAAGAACCTCGTTACAATAGCAGTCCCAGGTGACGAACCTCCTTGGGAGATATGAAGGTCGGTCCGGCTACCAAGCATTATGTCTGCTCGAACGAGAACTCCGCGACCTCCAAAACAGTCCCTTTTGATGATGTTGAAGGGGTTATTGCGTGTTCCCCGCTCTGTCCAGATGTGTATGTGTCTAGAATCGCAACTCAGACTAAATCTGCTCTCATCTGTAAAGAGTACTCGTCCCCATTCATTGTCTCTCCAATTCCGGTGTTCCCGGCACCACAGAGAACGCCTTCTCCGATGGGCAGGCGTTAGAGGTACACACCGTACAGGGCGTCGTGCAAACAGACCACCACCGTGCAGTCTTCTGGCCACGGTAAAACGCGATATCGGTCGTCCAGTCGCCTGTGTCGTGTGTCTAGCGATTTCTCCCGCTGTCTGCCGCCTGTTTCTTCTGGCCTGTAAGGCAATATACCGGTCATCTGCGGGTGTGGTTCCTCTTGGACGACCACTACTAAACCCCCGGATAGCTGTTCCTGTAGTTTGAAATTGTCTCCAAAGTCGTGAAACGATGTTGTGAGCAATTCCGTACTTTGCAGCCACACTTGTAACACTGCGGCCTTCCTCCAACTTCCCAATGATTCGACCTCGGGTAAAAGCATCCAGATGTCGTCTAACAGATTGATTATTCGCCATTTCTCGCTGAGGCAGCAACTCGGTGTCATTTTAACTGCTATACGGCGTGCAATCTCTTCGGCAGAAATACTGATCTTACACCGACAACATGCTTTATACTACTCAGACACTCCCCCATTACGTCTACCTGCATATCTGCGCATGTGCTACCGTGCATCACCTTACTTAATCTCCTGATTGGTTATTTTGTCCGCTCTGCCTCTTCGTTCAGCTGATATGCTAATTTTTCGACTTCGTCCTTAATTTTTGCACACCAGTGTACATTTGGTCCAACGGTGCACAAACTTGAGGACTCAAACTTGCAAGAAAACGTTTTTCGGTTTGTTGGGCAACCATTTATATAACACATCCCGTTCTTCTCTACTTATAGAAAATCAACATCCCTGTTAAGTACCTTTGCACAGTGCAAAGAGATGGCAGATGGGGAAGAGATGGAATTCAAAGAGATGAAGACTTCTGGTCTATAGACCTAGTACTCCACATATCATAATTCGAATAGTTTAGTGTTTCGTCGAACGTTTTGCGTCACGGAACAATTAAAAAAGTTTAAAAAAGTTTGTCTAACCCAAGCAGATGATTGCCATTTGGTTTCAGGATCATAAGCGAAACACCGAGTTTTATTTTTAATCGCAATTTTATTTGAAAACAGGATTAATGAGCAGATAATTTGCTGAGCTTTCAAATCCTTGGCAATACACGTTCACCGAATCAAAGCCTACAATTCATTGCACAGAATATTCTACGAGTAAACAATCGATATTTTAAGAAAAGTAAGTTGAAATGTCTTATTAATAAGTTATACTGATTATCGTTCGGTAATTTTATTAAGATTTATTGGAAACAAAATTAGACATAAAACTGTAACGTAATGTTCGGTAGATCTAAAGATATGCGATTAATTAAATTCCAATGTCATTTTTCTTTAGTCATTTGATATTTACAACGACGTCTGGCAGTGAAGGTGATATACCCTCCATCCCCTAACTTCTATTTAACTAATAAATTCTCTAGCTGCCCAGTTATGTTGGAAACTCGAGCCTACCAGGAACGCAAACAAGTGTAAATTAACCTGCAATTACCGTCGGGACGAGATCTCGCGAGAGCGACAACAATCTAGCTGCTAACGAGCCTTTCGCGCGTTGCTATAACCTAATCGATAAATTAATTAAGCGCGATGTTATATCTTGCCGTCCAGTGCCTAGGCTATAACGACACATCTCCTACGAGAGATAGGGTGACTCGTGGGTGGATGCATTTCCCTTATAACCAGAAACTCTAGTTTCGAAGCTAACCGTTAGACATTTCAAGACAAGTTTTAAACGATTTTAAATGACAGCTCACAGACTCTCGTTTCTCAGTATTTCCAAAGCAAAGTTATTTGTTCATTGCAACACTTATTTACAACTACCAACTTTAAATTTCGGACAAAATTTTGCGCTGTGTTTACCTTATTTAGAAAGTTTTAACGTTGCAAAATAAAGGGTTATTCTTGACGCATAACAGGAGCTATGAGCTCATAAATATTTCATTTACGGGAATGTTCTAAATTCATTTATATTGTTATATTGTAAGTTATAAAAGCCTCGAGGACAAAACAGATACGCAAAATGACTATTTTATGAAGTATTGATATTAATTAAGGAATTTTGAAGCCATCCAAGACACTTTGAAGAAGGTTTTCTGCATTTGAAATGAACTTAGACGATGGGTCTAAACCGTTCCAGAATTGAAATCATAAGAAGAAGAATTTAAAGAATCAGTGCTATCAGTACTTAGTTTTCTGAATTATTTTTTCCGAACATTTTACAATATTTCAGCTTTTAGAATTTCTGGAATCTTTCTCAGAAAGCCATTTATAATTTTTTTTAATAATAAATTCATAGTTATTTTTCGCCTCTCGATTCCATTTGTAGCCATGGAAATAACAGTTGCAGGAAAAAGGTCGCGCCATTTAGCTTGTTCAGCTTTGTAAAAGTGTGCGAATGCAGGCTGATCTCAACTATAACCTCAGACGACTTAAAAAATAAATGCGGTGAAGTCATAACGACAAGAGTTACGGCCGCTGATGGTGGGCTAGCAAAGACCTTGAACTGTCTATTTTAGAAGTAAGAGACTGCAGCTTTTGGTATGTTTGTTCATTTACCAGTTACGTTTCAGGGATTTCTAGAAATAGAAGTGCTGCCAGAATCCTGTCTGTAACGTAAGATTTCGTTTTAGGGAATAGAATATAGTTCGCAAATAAGGAAATGATTAATAAAATTTACTTTTTTTCCATAAAAATTGGCGGTTTGCTATAAAGATACAACAAAGACTTTCATTGCAAATATCACTACCTTTGTGTCAGTCTTCTCTGATATAACGAAATGAATTCTTTTGAGGAGTCACCATTATTGTAACTTAGAAGAACAAGGCATCTATTGGATTCCCTTCAAGCAAAATTTCCGTATGTATGAAAAATTCTTTGCCAATTAAAACATTTCGTCCGATTTTTATTTGCCGTTTTTAATAACAAAGTTTCTCAAACTTTCTTTTACTCGTGCAAATGGCTGCCGATTGGCACAAATTATAGTACACAGTATAAGTAGTACACAGGCTTTCACTATTACTAACAATTTGCATAAAACTTATTATTACGAACCATTTCAGATAATTCTAAGAAATTTTCCATTTCCAGGCCTTTGAATCCATAAAAACAGCTGTATAAAATATAGCTGAGAAAGCAACATTCCAGATAAACTTTAAAGAACGATATTTTGATGAAAAGAAATGCTGAAACGTGGTACGTGAGGTCTTGTTTACCATTGTTATTATTTGGCTAGGCTAAAAGAACTAGTTTAAAAAGGTTAGGCATCCACGATGCCATAAGACACTATCACAATACGATGCAGTTTCCCATTTGGCACTTTTAATTACGGTTTGCACAAATACACAGAATTATGCTCGTTTTGCATCACCCAGACGGTATGGTGGTTAGGGAAGCCGACTGCGATACCGAAGGGCCCGGCTCGAATCCCGGTGACGACATAGATGTAAATTGTCTCTCCCCTCATAAAAGGTAATGGTGGCCGCTTATTAAGTGCTTCCACGATAAAATGGCCATCACTTCTGCCCTTAGCAGTCACGAAAGCCCAAAATGGCTAGTCACCACCATTACAAAAAATGCTAGTTTTGTTATTCTCCTGTCAGTCGTACATTTGTTTTCTTTTGGGATCTCGCAGCTGACACTTTTAGGTTGCTATAGAAAATAATTCCGTGTATTTTTGTTTAAAACTGTTAATTTACGGTCACGTTTAACATGGGGGGGGGCAAAAATACACATTTTCGATAGGTTTTACTTTTTTGTTTTCATTAAGGCGAGAAAACGGCTGAGGATTACGAAGAGATATGCGAAGATTACTGTCTTGGAACGCATGTGTCAGAATTAGTTTAAAAGTTTCGTTCTGAATCAGTACAAATCATAACTAAAGCATGAAAGTGGTGTAAGCAATCAAAGAAAAAAGAACAGAATTGGCAAATAGCAAAGGAATCGTGTTCCCTCACAACAATGGGAGTCCTCACATATATTTAGCAATATGTACGAAAGTATTAGAGTTTGGTTGGAAAGTGATGTAGCATTCCCCGCATGTCCCGGACCATTCACCATCGGATTATCATTTATTTAGAAGTTTATAAAACATTTTAAATGGTAAAAATTTCAGTAATAACTGTGACCTGAAATCGCCTATGGTTGAGTTTTTGCTGATAAAGACCAGAAGTTCTAGGAGCGCGAAATCGTGAAAGAACAGGAAAGATGGTAAAGGATCATCGATGGGAAATGTTTGTTCTAGAACAGAATGGGAAATATTTGATTTTTTCTATACAAAAAAAGAACTTTCAATTCCTTTTTTGTATAGAAAAAATTGAATTTAATTTCACACTAAACAACCGAAATTACCTTCTTGCCGACGTAATAATAAACAATTATAGTATATAGAACTTCTGGTCTTTATCAGCAAAAACTCAACCAAAGGCGATTTCAGGTCACAGTTATTACTGAAATTTTTACCATTTAAAATCATTTTATAAACTTCTAAATAAATGATAATTCGATGGTGAATGATCCGGGACATGCGGGGAATGCTACATCATTTTCCAACCAAATTCTAATACTTTCGTACTTCTATTTAGTTGGTTAGACAGTTGAACACTGGTAATTCGACTCAGATCCCGATGATTGTAGGTACTAGCTTCACTAATGGATTATTCCTCTGCAACATATATAGTTTCAAAAATGAATTTTTCGGCCCGATAATTATGATTTAATCAGGCTTTATGAGACTTTTTACAGTGATAAAGGAAACTATAGATATTTCAAATATTCAAGTGAGTGAATTTACATTCAAGCTTAATTCTAATCAGTGTCTGACTTTTATATTTGGAACAATGTACAGGGAAATCCTTCGAAACCAGCAAGATCGAAATAACGGCACTTTTGAAGGTGTAAAGACCCATGAGATGTTAAAAAGATAAATATTTAAATACGGAAGACATTTGTGCTATGTTTCCTTCGCTCAACATTAAAGCTTTATTCAACCAACGAAACAAGGACATACCTAGAATTTAATGATAAAGTACCGATTCCGTTTTATATGTTGGACTGTGAACTTTGACAGTAGTTTTCATGAGTTTTATAAAGAATTCACATTGAAAGAAGGCAGATTTACTTAGTCTCTTGTTTAAAAAGATGTAAATAATATTACTATATGCTGAATTTGGTGTAAAATGTGTCCTGTGATCATCTACGTACATCAGAAGTCGAGTACTAGATTGCTAGATTCAGATAAGCTTTGCAGTCTTCGGCCTTGCATTATAATTTTCGATAGATGAATATCGACGTCGGTTAAATTTTGAGCCGACTTCGCGTTATCTGATCTGTGTACTCTTTATTTTATTTAAATAAAATTTTACATTTAATTTACTGCTACTTTAAGTTATTTCCCCACAAACGTTCGGCTGATTTGTAAGCACCAAGTGTACTTTCTGTGCTTATTAAGTTTTGAATAAACTGTCTTTTACATCCTTCTCAATTTTCAATTATTACTTTGGACTCAGCAATAATTTGCTCCCCTTCTTTCTAAAGTTTGATTACACTTTATGATAAAAGAAGAAAATTTTTGAATTTTATAAGGAGGAAAATAAAGACGATACATAGAGCAATAAATCTACTTGGAAGGAAGCTGGGGGAGTATCGCAGAGTTTCACACGATTTGTCGAGAAATGTTCATCTGTGTCAGTGGAAGATGTTAGAAATCTTATCTCTGTATTCGCACTGAATTATTAATCTTTGGCAGGAATATCTTAGCAGGTAGGCATTCAGTGCTTTACGTCATCACAATAAGAATATGTATCGTTCATGTGATATACATAAATCATTTTTCTTTCAACGGCAGGCACTAGGCATTATAGGCTTTCTTTATTACTAAAGCCGGAAGCCGTGGTCAGTTTATTATAGAGACACCTAATAGGTGGTTCACCGTTACCTCCTGTGAAGGAACAGACGGTTAACATCCCTGCCTTATCCGGGAATCGAACCCGGGTCCTTCGGCACGGTAGTCAGAGTCACCAACCACTTTTCAGTCTGGGCGGCGATATTTCAATAATAATTTCAAACTGTTGTTTAATTTTATTTTTCTGAAATATATATGTAAGATATAAAATAGGACAAACATTATCAACTTAATTGAAAATAGATCTTTTGTTTCCTAATCTCAATTTAAACGCAACCCCCTTCAAAAACTGTTTACTGCGGTATTTACGTCATTAGTTCTGCAGCAATCCGCAATGCTGTAAACTCTTGCCCCATTGCTGTTCAGGATTTAAGCAAAGTGTTTCGAGCTTATTTAGAGGCCCGGATGAAATACGCAGTCTATTTGTCTGTTCTTGCCTGCCTGAGCAACCCCATCTCTTCGCTTAACATTATCTTTTATTATGAAAATGTAATCAATATATATTGAATTGTGCGGGTGCTACTCATATCCACATGATGTAAAGAACGGGAAACACCTCTTAACAGATTATTCGTCAAGAAATAAACATATATTGCAATTATCCAGTGCTTCGTAGTTTTCCAAGAATTTCAGTTATATACGAACCTGTTTCATCCTACTCGTGCGCAAGCTACATCTCTTTGCAACATTTTGGGCATGACTGCTAGTTAAATGGTTTCATCTTCTGCCAAATTATTACACGTACGGGCTTTGATTTAAATAATTTGTACAATTTTCGAAGTTATTTATTTCATGATGGGTGATGGATTAAAAAAATATAACGTGCTGTGATATAACACATATAAATATAATATTTTCATGCTGTGATTTCTATAAATGTCATCACGAAACATTAACAACAAAGTTCCAGAAATATATATTCCATAATATAATTCTTATTCAGTTATCCGGAATCAGTGAGGCCCCATTTCTATCGGTTAAGAGACTTTCTACTGTGCTGCAATTACATCGAGTTAACATTTTGCAACTACACATCTAGCAATTTGTATTTGTTTAATAATGTTTTATTTTCAACTTCAGTTGAAGAATATTTGTTATGTTACGACCGTATTCATCAAAATTCATCTTGTACCAGGTCTTTTAAATGAGCAGCATTTCTAACTCAAAGCCCTAAAATAAAAGGCACTTCTTAAAAAAAAAAAAAACTCTAAATAAATGTCAAAGAATGACTGCGTTATGTTTTATTCACGGTACAAAAAGGAAAAAAACAAAGCCACATGTACGATTAGAAAAGATATCCATAACCTAACTAGAAGATAAAACTGAAGCTTCGCGTCTTAAAGCTAGTTTTTGCTCCCATTGCACTCTGCACGTCGAACACTTGGATATTTTTTCTCTAATGATTTTATCATGTATGACCCAAATATAGTTTTTCAAGTCTAAAAGTATTTCTGCGTTAAATACAGGGCGTTGTTTTAAATATCTGCATTTACTGCTATGTTTTAGTTTATCTGTATTTTTGTAACGTTATATTTTATTTGCTTGTTTGTCTATTTGGTGCACTTTACGTAGTGGTTTTAGTAAGTATTTGCGGACACGTATTGTGCTAGCAAACATTTTTTCATGTACAATGCTGTAAATTGTGTAATTCTGAATCCGTCACTGTTAAAATTCTGCAAATGACTCAATGAAATACAGGCAGAAATTCCGATGACAGAACTTAAGGATAATTATTGTCACATGTTAACATTTCGTGATTTTTTCACAAATTTGACGACGTTACGAAAATTTGAGTAAAACATATTTTCAGAGCCGTAGAAGCAAGTTATCCCGAAGATTCCAGAAGGTCAGACAAACCTATATATATACTTCTCGATTTGAGCCATAGGAATCAATTCAGCTTAGAGATTTAGCGGAGTGATTCAGTTCGGCGTCGGCTGAAAACATCATGCAGATACTTCGCAGACGAAAGCGTCGCTAAGAAAACAGCGCAAGGCGAAAACAGGACATCGCGGAGGAAGAGTTAAAACATCGTCGTTGAAAATATCCTGGTGAAAAGTAAAGCACATAGAAATAATCGCATGATGATAACATTGCGAACATGCGTTTTCAGGCTTTAAAATTAAATGTGAATGCAAAAAGGAATGGGGAATATTTTTACTTTTGTATTTTATATTTCTGAATTAACTGATGAAATTTTGTTGTAAAAATTAGGAGGAAACTCAAGCATTCAAAAACTGAAAATGAACAAAGAAATAGGGCTAGGTATAGCAGTTAATGAAATTTTAAACTTATATAATTAAGTAATAAAGCTCATAAATTACCTAAGCGCTTTTATGAAGTTTTTGAGTTTTTATGAAAAACATTGTCTAAAAAGATTAGAAAAGGAAGGTGAGTAACTGCATGTGGCTATCTCTATTAAAATTGTTTAATCGATTATCAACTTTCAAAATTCTGTTAACTGCTATAATTAACAATACGTTTCTACTCATTTTGAGTTTTTGAATACTTTAGTTTCTTTCTTAATTTTTTAGTAAAAATGGATTAGTTAATTCAAAATATAAAAGTAAAACTATTACTTATTGCGCTCAAAAATCATTATGCGAATATGCATTTAAAACATTTAAAGCCCGAAAAACGCATGCCTGCGATATTATCATCTTACGATGATTTGTAGGTGTTGTATCTTTTGCGACGATATATACGATAACGATGTTTGCAAAATGCAAAGTTTTTGAAAGGCTTTTTGTAGAATTATCAGCAACTTAAAAGTTGCTTAAGTGAGGCTAAGCCTAATCATTTTTCATACGGCTGCCATATTTGTTTACATTTGAAACTTAGGAAAGTAGTGGATTTGTTGCCAGTCTGGAGATACTAAGCTTCGCAATAACAAAGATAATCCCTTCTTTTATTATTGCGAATTAAACCATGATTAATCCATTCCGGAATTTATTCGAGGAAATAAGTGTTTAAGATTTACTTCGCAATTTATAATATAGATATTTTAAGTTTTTACGTATTTTTGACTTGTCGCGAAGTGAAAACTGAATTAATTGAATGAGAAATGCTGACTACTCTGTGAAAAAAAAATTTTTTTTTTGTTTTTTGTTTATGTAATTTCTTTTACACATCGTTTTAGATTTATTATAGTATTTGGACAGAACACATGGCAACGTTTAGATAATTCTCCAGATGATATACATATTTTTTATGCATTCTGATGAGTTATAAAGTGAATGAGATGTAACGCTGTTAAGTGAAGCTAGCGACAGAGTGAGTGTCGCTGTGGTAAACAAATACAGTGAATATTTATTCTATTGTGGTTTATGCGCTATTGATGAAGTAGATTTAATTTAATCCAATAAGCTTAAATGAAATGAAAAATGCGTATAATTTACACTCATGTTCATAAATAAAGGATAATAAAAAATCAGGCAAAGGAAGAGTTAGAAGCAAAACAAATTTGACTTATTTGTAAAACTTATTTATTAAACAAAAGGTAAAGAGCAAAAAAAGATGCTATATGTTTGATGTTATTAAAAAAATTAGCGATTATTTCTCCCTGGAGCAAATTACAAAAAAAAACCTATTTACAAAAAACCAGTATTACATGGTTGGTATGATTGTTAATACATTGTATGTCTCCCAGACAATGCAATACAGTACGTACAACGCCTAGGCATGCTGAGTATCAAATTATCGATCTGATCTTGGAGGATATTACACCACTCAAAAAGGAATGCTGTCCCAAGTTCCGGTTGACATGTAGGAGGAGGTTGACGGGCTGCAACTCGTCGGCCAAGCATGTCCAACACGTGCTCTGCTGGATTCAAGTTCGGTGAGAATGCTGGCCAGTCCACACGGGTGATATCCTCGGATTGAAGGCATTCGCTTACGATGTTTGCACGGTGAGGACGGGCGTTGTCATCCATGAACACAAATTGTGCGCCCATGGCGACCCGAAACAAACGTACATGTTGTTCCAGAATGACGTCCCGATAGATTTGGCTTGTCATGATTCCAATTTGAACATGCAGGTCAGTTCTGGAACCCAGAATAATTCCATCCCAAACGAGCACTCCTGCACCACCGTAACGGTGTCGTTCAAAGATGTTTTCTTGGTGGTAACGGGTACCTGGAGCTCTCCATATGAAAGTCCGGCGAGAATTAGACTGCAAGCTAAACCTGGACTCGTCGGAAAACATCACACAAGTCCACTGTTGCGGTGTCCACAATGCATGCTCTCTACTCCAGGCTAACCGCAGGCGACAGTGAGTTGCACTAAGTGGAACGCACCTGACAGGTCTACGAGCATATAGACCAATCTGCCCTAAGCGTATGTACACAGTCTGCCTTCAAATTGTCGTACCAGTGGCTGAAGAGAGCTGACGAGACAGGTCCGAGGCTGTGCTCCGCCTGTTTCTTTTGGCAGTAATTGCCAAATACCGGTCCTCATTCGGAGTTGTAACTCTGGGGCGAGCTGTGCTGTAACGTCTACTCACATTAACATCATCTTGGAATTGTTGCCAGAGCCTGGAGATGACATTCTGGGCAATTCTAAGTTCGTCATTACTTACAATCTTCCAATTGTTTTAAGCAGAAAATTATTATGAATAATATATGTTGGCTTCTCGAAGGTCTGAAATCATCGTCTGAAACAAGTCAGAATTTCAAACTTATTTTCCAATTGGTAAATATAACGAATTGTTATGCAAATAAATAGGAAATATAGGGTATTATACAGTAGAGCTTTAAATAATTCAGTTTGCTTCAATAACAAATTATCATTGAGTAAAAAAAGCATTTTATTGAACCCTCAAATGATCACGGACATAAAATGAAATTCCGAGCACCAAAATATGATTAATTTCTAGACCCCACTGCCAGTGAAAACGGAATGCAGTGAACAACAGGTTCTCATCGGGTTCTCATCACTAACTCAAATAAAAAAAGAGTTTCATGTGTATACCACATGACTTTACGGAATATTAAATTATACGCATTTTGCATTTCATATAAACTCACTGGATTGAATTAAATGTACTTCGTCGATAGCGCATAAACCGCAATAGAATAAATGCACTCTTTGAAATTCACTATATTTGTTTACCATAGCGCTAGGTTCATTTAACAGCGTTATATCTTATTCATTTTATAACTCAGAATGCGCAAAAATTATGTATATCATCTGAAGAATTATTTAATCATCAAATTAATCAAACAAACAAATTATAAGGTATTTCTCCCGCCTTCTTCGCAAGCCGTCGGGGTGTAGTGGTCAACACACTCGACGTGTAACAGAGAGGTCCGTGGTTCGATTCCCGGCGAAGGCGTTGCTCATTTTTCATCACTCCTGCTACGAAATAACCTAAAGATTCCACATAATAAACAAAAAAGAAATAGTTTTTCACAGACGATTCAATATTTCTCATTCAATTAGTTCAGGTCTCACTTCGCGACAAGACAAAAATACATAAAAACTCAAAATAACTATATTAAAAATTACGAAGTAAATCTTAAACACTTATTTCCTCGAATAAATTCCAGAATAGATTAATCATGATTTAATTCGCAATATTAAAAGAAGGCGTTATCTTTGTTATTGCGAAGCTTAGTATCTCTAGATTGGCAACAAATCCACTATTCTCCTAAGTTTCAAATGTAAACAACTATGGCAGCCATATGAAAAATGATTAGGCTTAGCCGCACTTAAGCAACTTTTAAATTGTTGATAATTCTATAAATCTTGAATGCAGATTTACTAAAGGCATAAAAAACCTTAACCGGAAGATAAGAACAACATAATTCAATCATTTTTAAAGCAAAACATGCCCAATTTATCAATATATAAGAATAAAAGAACTGAGCTTACTAAGCCGAGTAACAGAGTGGATATATATATACATATATTTATATACTTTTGATGCGGCCGATTGCAACCAAAATGAGAGGTGCACATCTGCAGGTTATAGCAGTCTTACATACAAAATTTCAACGTTCTGAGGCTACTCCTTTTTGCTAGATACATACATACACACGTACGTACGTTCATATAAACACAACGAAAAAATCTATTCAGAATCCATTTTAAATCAGTTACATAAATTTTTTTGGAAAAAAGGATCCTTTATTCTGTCTTTACGTTCAGATATCACGCAAAAACATCGTTAAATTACATTCAATAGCAATCAAAATGGATATTTTTGTTGAAATATGATACCCGAAATTTTTCGCGATTACAACACTTCCTTTTTACTTCGTACAAGGTGGTAATAAAGCAGCGAAATCGACTCGATGTATGTGCCGATCTCAGACTGTAGTTTACCTGCTCACATCCAGACATGGACCAGTTATGCAAAATTCGACAGCCTGATTCCCATCGTTAATGTGAGTACCAACAATTATTTAATTTTTACTTCATAAGATGAAGTTTATTCAAACTGTAATGGCCCTGAATTAATAAAAACAAACATATCTTTTCTTCCATTAATTGAATTAATGTAAAATTAAGCGAATGTTGATTAATGTAAAATTAAGCGAATGTCCGTGTTTTAAAAATATAAGTACTGGTAATAACATATGCCAAACAAATTGCATTCGAAGGGGACAAGTGTACAGACAAGTGGCCTGAGGAACATTCTAATTTATAAAAGTGGTTCCCACTGGAAAAATGCTTGAGAAACATTGATCTAGAGTAATAAGTAATAAACGGAAATGATACACTATTTATGGGAAACATATTTTAGACGCAATATCTTGTTTTACAATAAGCTGTTTCAGTATTTACATTTCAAAATTTTAAATTAAATAAAGACACTTTAGATGAATTTACCACAGAAAACTAAATCTTATTCCGATGAAAATAAGAGCTTGTTAAAATTGCAGATATTATTAATTGAAATCGCTGAATAAAGTCGGTACCTAAGCTTTCAAGAAGTCTTACCTGTTGCCAATCGGACGAAGTTTTTCCGAAAGCATATGACAACTCTTCAGCATTTTAAATGTCATCGCGCGAGGGAAAGCGAAATGTCTTGGGGAAATCACCGCACCTGGCCACAGCGAACCTAGACACGGTTACGGACATCTCCGTTGCAGCTGCGGGGAAAAGAACAAAGAAGCCGCTGACAAGCAGACGAGTTTGGGGAGAGGATTTGTGAGTTGTGATTTCCTTTTCGAAGGTGACGTTGAATAAAAAGACTTTGTGGAGGCGTGTGGTAAAAATAAAAGCTCCTTCGTCTTTCCTTTTTTTTTCCTTTGGGCGGGGGGGGGGGAATTGTTAAGAATTGCCTGTTTAAGGACTTTTTGAAGATTGGGAGGGAGATGAATGTATTTTTTAAATTTTGGAGTTTGAAGTTGCCTCAGAAGAAATGAAATAAAATTATTTCTGAAGTCGTTGATTTTGGCGAGGTATGGAATTCTCTGTATTTATCTGTGTGATTATTTAATGTACACTACATGATTGCGAAGGGATAAAGCAATATTGATTTTACTTGAAGTTCGCTTTGTATAATTGCATTAATTGCGTATTTGCTTAGCGAGGGGAAAAAATTAGAAGTTTCAAGCAATAATAATAATAATAATAATAATAATAATAATAAAACTGCTGTATTTACAGACTCCCATTTGTAACTCATATGCTTTAAATTTTTAATAAGGTTCATAATTTTAGCTAGCAGAAATACTTTGTTATGTGTACACTGCACGCATAAAGCTAGAAAAATTATTCCTACGTTTTACTAACAATTAGTTTTGAATTAAACTTTGTCTTACATTTCTTGGATCTGGTTACAATACTCGCGCAGACCGAAATGTTAGGCAAGTTTAAATGCAGCATTGTTTTTTTAGTCAGAAGTTAATCTTGACCGTAAGCCCAGGTTCCTTAGAGCAGTACAATAGAAGCCCTTCTAATCTGCAGTAAGGGACGGTGCTGATTCCGGATAAGAGGTTTTTCACAGAAAATTTATTATCTATATTTCTAGAACTTGCTCCTGTTTTGT
Source organism: Stegodyphus mimosarum (assembly GCA_000611955.2). Lineage (NCBI taxonomy): Eukaryota > Metazoa > Arthropoda > Arachnida > Araneae > Eresidae > Stegodyphus > Stegodyphus mimosarum. Next base: position 81,532 of record KK121963.1, read on the forward strand.
ATGCCATCTGTAGATATTACCTCTTGTAAAGTTTATTGATCGTGTTTTTTTATGTATAGGTCCCAAATAAATTGAAATTCGTGTAAATGGTTTTTAAACATATAACAAGATATTTATATATTTAATATTTTTGAAAAGCATAACTAATATCCTTCTAAAATTACCATATTTATTATCACATAAAATGTATGAAATTCTTAATACAATGGCATGTAATCTAGAATGTATGTTTATTCATAAAATTGTCGGCATAGTTTTAAAAATTCACTGTGTATACAAGGAAACTTCATTACATCATGTACGGACGCAGATGAACATTTCTCTGGAAATTTCAAGAAACGCTACAATTTGTCAACTTTCCTCCACGTAGCATTTTTTTTCTACATGGCATCTCCATCTTCCTCAACCTTCTCATCACCATTTTCTTCCTTTCCCAGTACATGCGCGATTATTTTGTCGCCATCTTGAAAGAGTGGGAGTTAAGGAGTATTGTTTACATCCATCGAAGCCTCTATTCCCTCTTCACCGAGTAACCAAGTATGAGTATATCCAAGATGTCAGACGTGGGAGAAAGACGTATTTTAAAAGCAAGAGAACTTTTATCACCTATGATCAAACCCTACGGGCCACAATTTACACTAATAGCGACGTATAAAGTAGTCCTCTTTATATCTCTAAAGGAATGAGATTATAGGGTTTTGCTCATACTGATAATGCTAAATACTCCAAAACCCTAACAGACGTAAGACTTAAAAAGATTTAAAACAACCATTTAATTTAACAGAACTTAGAATATAAATGCAGTTTCTTATGCTAACAGACTTAACTACAACTCGTGGCATTGCAACTAAAGTAACAACCAATTTCACTTTGAAACATAGAATAGTCAAAGACTACACAATTAAATTTAAGGCTAAGCTGGCTCAGAATTTCTAACTCTCATATAAATTGAAATGTCGGAAGCAATAACGCAAAGCCGAATAAATACAACTTATCAGACCTGGCAGACTAAAGTGACGTGCCGCGAAAGGCAGAAACATGTTCCGTTTTACATTCCAGAAATCACTGCTTAAACAGTGTCTGATGTCATTTACATTCTGGTGAGAAAACGGAAAGGAGAAGTTGTAGTAAAGGCTGAAATTATAAAATAACTGGCTAATTTAAATAATAATCTTATAAGACAAAGCAAATATGCATCCCCTCAGTGCGAATTGTTTCTGAAAATTCACTGACATTACCTTCGAAGTTCATTCATGATATATAAACAGGGATCAGTTTTTAATCTTTATATTGTTATAAATTCCTTGATTTACTAGTTGGACACGTCTTGATACGTCGGGCGGCAGAAGCATAAAACAAATGTTTGAAATACTTAAAATCTTATAGGCTGAAATTTCGGATTTAAATCTAGACTTCCAAAAGTACCATTATTTTTATATTTCCGGTTCATTAGGTGCCGCTTACGAGGCATTTTACTCATTTCACCTTAAGCTATTGCAGCTTCTCGGTGTTGCTACCATGCTGACAAGGTAAATCTTCCTACTGTTGTTGTGGGTCCCAACGATGAGCCTTCATTCAAACGCCTGTTTGTCTGCTGTACTCAGCAAATTGAAGCATATGAAACATAAACTGCAAGCGCTAGGACAGGTTGTCTGCAGACACCAGACATTGTAGTACTAATAAGTGCCCCGCATTAATGAGTAGTATTAAATTTGTTACGTATGTGCAGGATTTTTCCTAGGTATAAGCTTACCAATATTATTCACGTCAAATAAAATATATATGTTTAAATAACAGTAGGATATATGTGTGGTATATGTCACGATATGTATCCCTTAGAGTATGTACACGTTTTTTCTTAAGGTATATACACTCACTTCCAAAAGTTAAGCACGAAGATGTAAAATGCAAAAAATCAACAAATACTGCTTTGATTGACACAAAA
>KK121963.1:83498-96196 GCA_000611955.2 Stegodyphus mimosarum
AAGTAGCATAATTTATGCATGAAACAAAATCAATAGTTATATACAGAAATGAAAACAATATTAAATTTTTGCAAGTTATCAGATAATGACATACTGGAGACTTAAACAGAAGTAACAACAGAATTATGTAAGTAAGAATTAAGTAATTATGTAAGTGAATATAAACAGCATAAATGAGAAAAAAACATTAATAGGGTATGTGATCCCCCTTCATCCGTATACAAAGTTTACATTTTGTGACCATGCTTTCAATTAGGTGGTCAACCACCGCAGAATTAAGCAATCACCATTGTTCTTGTAGAGCAGTTTCCAGCTCAATAAGAATGGTTGGAGGTGGGAAACGTGAAGATACAGCACGGTCGAGAGTATCCCAAAGATTTTCAATGGGATTAAGGTCGGACGAATATGCTGGCCACGCCACACGCGCAATCCCTTCACTCTCCAGGTAGTCATCGACGATGTCAGCTCTATAGGGACGTGCGTTATCGTCCATTAAAACAAAAGTAGGGCCAACTGCTACAGCGTACAATCTCACAGTGGGTTCTAGGACTTCATCTCGATACCGGACAGCCGTCATAGAGAACCTCGTTTAAAGATGTACAGGTCGGTGCGATATCCTAATGAAATCCCTGCCCACACCATAATGCTTCCGCCTCGGAATGCATGATGGTGCTGTTTTGGAACTGATAGCGTGCTCGTTGTTCACGCCATATCCTTATACGCTCTTATATATTGTCATCTGGCTCCAGAGCAAATCTTGACTCATCAATAAACATAACATTGCCCCAGTCAAGCACATTCTAATTGACATGTTCCCGGCACCACTGTAATCGTGCCCCTCTTGATTGGACGGATAGAGAAACACAAACTCTATGTACCCGGGCGTACAGTCCACTCCTATGGAATCTTCGGCATACAGCTGCAGATATCGCCTTACCAATGGACGCGGTAACCATAGATGTCACACGTGTGGAGATCGCTCTGCGATTCCGCTTGGGTACAATAGCAATATATCGATCTTCCGCGGGAGTTGTAACCCTTGAGCGACCGGCTAGGGCACTTCGGACAACTGTCTGTGTGGTTTGGAATTGTTTCCATAAACGTGAAATTTCGAAATGAGGAACGCCGAAGAAAAGAGCAAGATCTGTGATCGACTGTTCTGCTTCAATGCGCCCCACAGCACCCCAGCGCTCAGAATCTTCCATTCGTCTTCTGGAAGTCATAGAACCACGTATGTCTTGAAAAGAAATTGTACGAAAGTTTTAAACACCTTCTATCAGCACTTACAATCAACTTCTGTAACTCTTCATAAAGCTGGCTTCTTATAATACTGCCTTTTTTGCATATTTCTTGACATGGAAGCGCGATTGTCTGTTACCTAACTTATTTGCATACTTCCATTTACTTCTGCAGCGAACTGCATCCTCTTCAATTCTGATTGGCTTCGAGAAATTAGCATTTTCCTCTCCGTGTTTAACTTTTGGAAGTGAGTGTTCATCATATCAAATAGAATGCTTATACGTGTGTATGGTATGCATATGTATATGTTAGAGTATGTACATGATTTTTCGTGATACCAGGATATATGTATATTTTATGTATCTGTTATGGTATTTATTTGACTTCCTGTATGTAATTGTTTTCCCAATTTTCATCGTATTTAATAGTACGCATATGTTTAAACAAAAGTAGTATATAAGTTTATGGCATGTGTATATCATGGTATGTATACGTTAGGATATGTACATCACTCTTCGTATATACCAGGTTCTTTCAATAATTATAATTTTTAATTGATGCCTAAACAATAGAAGGATATATGTATATGTCATGGCATGTATCTGATTTTTCCAATATGCATCATGTTTAATAGTATGTATATGTTTAAACAATAGTAGAATAAAATGTGTATAAAATGCATATATCATGGTATGTATAAGTTAAGTACATGATATTTCGTATGTACCTACTTTTCCAATATTTATCATATTTACTAGAATGTATAGGTTTATTTTTCGTATGTAGATGCTATTCCAACATTTCTTGTATTTAATAGTAAGTACACTGTGCCAAAAAAATGGGACAGTTTCTATATGACTCGTTCTACTGGAACGATTGACGAAACTCAAATTGCGTTTTTCATGTCTAGTAAGCGCAACTTAGAATATATATTAGATTTCTATATACCTGTTGTTCTAATGTAGGCATTTTGAAACAAAATCGGACTTAATTTGAAATGACATGCCAATTTTTTTTCCATATTTCAATTTTACGACTCAAATTGTGCCTGAACATTAAAATTTTATAAAATCTGGTACGAAATTTCCGGAGAAATTCAAAAATTTATCCTTGGCGCATTTTTTCCAGTGTGCGCCAAGAATAATTCATTTGGCGAACTTCTTAATTTACAGCAACCGATTTTTCTTTCCTTTTTTTTACTATAGAGGAGCGGAAAAAACGTCATCGTTCATAGTTTCAAATAATTTTAGCGAAGTGCATAAACCACATTTGGCGTTATTATCGCTTATAACAAATATGCCAAATTTCAGAACGTGCTAGTATGTAAGTTCACGTGTATCTTAGGCAATTTTGTCTATTTCTTTTTTTTTTGTAGATATGCTTAGAAATATATCCACTTTAAGATGATGGTAAAACTTTTATAGATTATAAATCATTTTTTTCGAAAAATTTATAAACATTATTTAAAAATGCAAATTTTAAAAATAAATCATAAGAAGTTGTTGAATTTTATTTGGCATGAATCTAAATTTCGAAATGTGGAAGAAGGAATCAAGTAAGTGTAATAAAAAAGAGATATTAATAAATACATACCAAATTGAATTAACAAAGAGGAGCTAAAATTTTGAGAACTAATTTTTTAAAATCTACTGGTGCAATTTTTACAAAACTTGGAAAGCTGGCATAATTTGAGTCGTAGAATCGAAATATGTAAAAAAATTGGTATGTTACTTCAGTAAAAGACCCATTTTGCGTCAAAATACCTATGTTAGAACAATGCTATACATAAATCTAATATATATCCTAAGTCGTGCTTTCGAGACATGGAAAATGCAAGTTAAATTTCCTTAATCGATCCAGTAGAGCGGGAGATATAGAGCTGTCCCCTTTTTTTTTCTTTTTGCGAAGTGTACATGTTTAAATAATAACTGGATCTATATGTATGACTTCAATATGTCGGGGCATGAATATGATTTCTTTCGTAAGCATTTACTTTTTTAGTTTTTACCTTGTTTAATAGTATGTATGTGTTTAATAACAGAATGTATTTAAATGATATGCAGGTGCTATGATTTGTATATGTTATGGTATGCATATGTCTGGCCAATTGTAATGTACGCAGTGGAACATAAAACCTCCACTTTCTGTTCACCCAAAAGTATACGTACGCACTTGTTTCAAACACCTAAATCTATGTAAATCTACGTTTTGTGGCAGCCCATGTATGACCATTTATGTATAGTGTTACTTTCAATAACTCCGGATGTGGCCCTTATTGAACGCCCGAAAAGTGTGCTCAACTAGACAATTGCGGGTACCGGACGATAACCAATTTGTCATAAAAATCCGTCCGGGTGTCCGGCCCTGCATTCACCTGTTGTTGTGAGTGTCCAGAATTAGCATTATTATGCCTAGGTGAATTGTTTTACGAATTTAGATGCAGCACATTCAACATAGATATTGTAGGTTTGAAAGCAGGAAACTATGGAGACTTATCAGCCAGGGTAGGTAGCTTCAGATTGTAATTTTCTTGTGGGAAATAATCATTTCAGTTTACTTTATTATTTTAAATGTGAAAATCGTTTAGTGTTTTAATAAATTGTTTTCAGGATTTAAATTTATATTTGTGCTTGTATTACATGTTAAACAATAGCAAAAGGTGATATGTCGCCAAATCAGCTTAAATAAGTTTGTGGTTAACCATTGGCTTGAACGATCAGCTTTATATTAATTGCATACCGAAGATGTTACCTTAGTTCTGGAGTACATACTTCACACCATAACCAAATCAGTCAATTTAAACAAAAACATGCGAATCTTATCACTAAAAAATTGAATTAATGACTATATTTGTCAATATATTGTTCTAAGGCCAGGGATTGGTAAATTAAAAGGAAAGCTATTGAACTTCCAGAGGATATTCAGAAATAAATTTTCTGGAATGGTAAAGCATGCGAACACATCAGCACATGCAAAGTGTGGCTTTTCGCAATCCTTTGCAACGCCCAGAGCAAGGTATATGAAATGATAACAGAGTCTGCAGTACTAGCAGTCAAGAATTGCCATGCATAAATTGTTTACAGTTACAACATCGTTGCTTGATATGATGCATTCCTGGCAGATGCCATCTGCAAGGAATGCATCGGTATGATAGTGTTGTTGCTTGAACAATAGGAAACAGTGGTATACAAAGCATAAGCGCTTTCTATCGCTAACAAACAATATCATGGAGTAATACGGTATTAAATAGCATAGAACCTATGTTAAATAAAGTAAAATTTCAAGCGGATTGTATTAATGAAAACACATTTATTGAATACTGAAAGAACAGCAAAAACAAACAAAAAAATTTTAAAAAAGATCACCAAGCCAACGCACGCAGTTGTTTAATCTCGCCATATAGCTCCAGCAAGTTAATTTGTGTCAGCCTGTGGTTGCCATCTAGTTTTGAATATGTGTGCCTAAACATCCCGCTCACCATTGAAACACAGTTTCAATTAATTACAATTTTAAACATAAACTTTTTCAGCATAATAGAATGCAAACATTTTGGAAGCTGCTAATCAAAATCATTCTCAAGAGTCTATATCAATTAGCAGTTTGTATTATACTTAAGAGTTTGTTTTATGGTGCAACAAAATACAAAGCTTAATGATAGGTGTCTTAAGTTCTGCGTGTGCAGTTCATACCGTTACCATATGGATCTTACGGTCACTTTCAAGATGGAGTCTAACGATTCTTCCGATACCTCACAACAATGGTGAAACATTTTCTTCTTTGAGTAAAATAAGATAGTCGACCTGAGAGTCTCTTTGTGGTCTTTGCCACTTAGGGCATTGTTGCAGCTGGGAAAGGTACTGAACACCTCTGACCGAAATGCTGTAGGACGGATTGACGGAATTGCCATCTTTACCTATAGGAGATAGGTTCTTGCCAAAGCTCCTGTTCTGGTAAAGTAGAAACTCGAGATCCAATCAGAAAGTGGTTCAGTGTGAAAACTTCAAAATCTATAGGATCCTCAGACACTGTTGTCAATGGACATGAGTTCAAGCAGGACTCGACCTTAGTGATAAGTGTTTTGAATTCTGGATATGTTAGTACTGCAGGTCGTACACTTCGACGAAGGTGATATTTCATCGACCTTGATGGCGGATTCCCAAAAAGCGCCCAAATGAGGGACTGCTGGAAAACTGAAGATCCATTTTATATTTTCGGAGGTAATATAAGCTCGAACTGATTCATCTCATTCATAATTTGAAAACAGTTCTGGATCTCTCTCTCTATCACCTGCTTTAAAATTAGTATCACAATCAATAAAAGTCTTTACTGGTATACTTATTCTCACAATGAATCGTTTCAGGATTATATAAGTACATTGAGAAAAAAATCTTCGACGACCTCTAAATAGATAACAAACAGCATACAAAAATGCATATGTATCATTTGAAAGACCTCTGACCACGTCCAGTTCGGTGTTTGATCATAAAAGGTCCAGTAAAGTCCACACCAATACGATAAAATAGTCTAGTATATGTAATACGTGGGACAGGTAAATCGAATATAATTTGTGTGGCAAGCTTGGCTCTAAATATGTGGCACAGAACATATTTGTTCAGGACTTTTTGACTGGAATATCCAGAAGATATCATCCAGAAACTTTGCCTCACATTAACAACTGAGGTGCAGAATGTAAATATTTTAGGTGAAAATATGTAATGATCAGTTCGTTGATGAAATGCTTTTTAGGAAGAAGTGTTGAATGTTTTCCACTTTCCGGAATATTAGCATTTCTTAAGCAACCATCAACACGCAAAACACTTTCTTTGTCTAGGAATGGATTTAAGCAGAGAAGCTTGCTACTCGTCTTCAAGAGAGTGCGGGTAATCTAAGCAAATGCAAAATTTCTTCCCCGAATTCAGAGCGTTGAATCACCTTTGGAACTTTGATTTTTGCTATCGTGAGCTCTTCTGTAATTAGGAAGTCTAACGATTTCTTCTCAGGATAAGAACTGTTATTCACAAATCTTGGACACTAGGCCAAGACTCGAAGTAATTTGGACCACGAAGAATATTTTGGAATAACAGCAGGTTCTTGAACTTCTAAAACACTGATATTAAAACACTTCTTTTCTTCTTTCAAGGAAATTTCAGAAAGGGAGGGTGTCTCTAGAATTTGAAAGTACTCTATTTCATCTATAGGTTTGCTTAAACAGTTAGGACCTTTGAACCGTTTATTACAATTTGCTTGTTGAGAAGGTAAGATACCTTTAGTACCTAGCTCCGGCGGATAATCGATTCCAGAAATATGACGTCATTTCACTTGAGGAATCATCGTCTGAATCTTGGACACTCGATTTGCGACAAACGACTGTCAGCGATAAGGTTCCCGAAAATAGCCACGCCAGCGTTATGGTTGGATCTGTCCAAGCTATGATGCATTAAACTGGTGAAAGGAAGTCTCTTAAGACTCCATGCAACAATTTGCGAGCAATAAAGCCGAACATAATTCTAGACGTCGCAGAGATTGGGTTTTCAGAGGTGAAACCTTTTTTTTACAGCTATTAAAGAAACGTTTATATCTGAATTTTTTTAAATACATCTCACGTAAATCTCGCTACAATAAGCCTTTTCAGAAGAATCACTGAATGCATAAATTTCTAGTTCAACACTTTGGGCTTTTAATACTTATTTACGTATTTTTACTTGTTGGATCAGAGGAAGTTCCTAGCAAAGTGATATCCATCTCTTTGTTATGTCTTCTGGGCTGGATTGATCCCAAGTTGTTTTTCCACAGTTCTTGAAGAAAGGTTTTCGTAAATATCACACAAAAGGATAGGAAACCCAAGGGATCCAAAACACGTAAAACTTCTCTTTTTGGAAATGTATTTATTTTGTATTTATTTAAATGTATTTATTTTATTACATTTATTTAAATTTTGTATTTATTTTATTACATTTATTTAAATTTTGTATTTATTTTATTACATTTATTTAAATTTTGTATTTATTTTATTAAATGTATTTATATTGTTCGTATTTTCTATTGTTGATAAAAAGAATTCTCCAAGTATTTTAAAGTGCGGAGGGCAGCTGCCTTGGAATCACGGAGTTGAGAAAGTGAGGTATGGAAGAGCAACCTCACAACATACCTTAAATCAGTATCTTTAGAATGCTTAGATTTAAAGTGCTGTTCACAAGCTTTTTCATCGTGACTCAAGGAGCTTACGACAGGTACCTTGTCTAGTTCCCAAAATTTATATAACAATTTATCATTGACTAATTGAATGTTATTAACCTGAATAATTGGATTTTTCTCACATGAGGGAAACCTGCCTGAAATTAGCCATACTAATTGAGATCGAACAGCAAAGAGCTTTCCTTCTCCCAATGAAAGTGTCTTACCTTTAAGCGTTGGAAGTGCTATATCCAGACCAAGAAGAAATATCTACACCAGTCTTGTGAAAGGTTAGATCCACTAAGATAAGATCAGTGAACTGTTCGGAACAAAAAGGATCGAAATTAACGCTCGGAAGCTGACCCACTATTTTATTGAAACACAGACAGAAGTACCAAAGAAAGGATTTGTCAAAAAATGAGGAGTAAACCTAATTTGAGAAACACCATTTGTACGACTGTTATATGCACTCAAACATGAAATTATCACATTTGGTTTCCTTTTTGACAAACTCAGCCTTTCTAGGCAATCGCTTGTTATTAAAGAAGACTGGCTTCCTGTATCCAAAAGAGCACGACAAGTAGAAATTCTACCAGAGGAATCCGTTACGTTCACTAGAGCAGAGCATAATAGCATCTGGAATGTAATGGAATTTGAAATAATTTCAAAATATGAATTTAAGTAACTAGATTAGAGTAACTAGTAGAAGTTTTAGAACTGGAAGCTTCAAACACTCTATAGCGTCCACAAGGAAGACCATTTGGATTAATTGTATTCTTTGTTGGAGGATCAGTGGTACTCTCAGTGGTGTCGTGAAATTGCAATAACGTGTGATGGGCTTTCTTACATTTACGACATCTATAAGAACTCCTGCGAGTTGATTTAAGGTGAAATTGTGTTAAACAATTGAATGCAAATATTTTTCGATTTTACAAAACTAATTCTTTTTTGGACAGACAGCTTCAGAAATGCATTACATTTAGTCAATACGTGACTTCCTGTCAGTAAACACACTGTGATTGAAAACCCGAAGCGACTGGTGTAACCCGCATAGAAAAAGTCTTCTTTTAATCTGGTTTATTAGTAATTAACAACCTAGCATGCTTTGAAAGAAATTGCAATAGTTCACTCAGGGAAAGCATTTCATCATCTATAATGGACCGCTCCCACCAGCCCGTTGGAACTGGATCTAATTTAAACTACACAATAAACATGAGAATAATATCTGCCGCGTTTTCAATTTTCACGTCCAAGTACTCTATTAATCTCAAAAGTTCCAGAATCTGATCATGAGATTAACAAGTTAGAGAAGGCAAATTCAAGAACTTTTTTATCAAAGAAGACAGTATCTCACGTATATAAAAAATATCTCTCTGAAAGGAGATCCCTAACAATTCAGAAATTACTGTCAGTAATAAAAAGCGAGTATACTATCGTTTGAGCATTTCCTTTTGGAACCCCTTTTAAATACTGTAACTTCTTCCACTTTCTCCTACAGCTGCCTGAAACAAATCGGAAAATGTTAACCATTCATCAATAGCACCAGGAAATGTCGGTAAGGACAAAACAGAAAGTTTAATTTCAATGGAATCAGATGCTTTCGTCAGCACTGTTTGTGTTGCTACTTCAGAATCAACTCTACTTTCTTTACATCTTAAAACTGCTGTATCTAAATTAGTCAGAATTTCCTCATACGTTCTAAGCAGTTCCTCTTTCTCTACGCAGTACATCTCAATTTCTTCATCTTTGCTACAGAATGCAATTATTTTAGGGAAAATAACATTTCATTCCTCTATCATAGAATTAAATATATTTCTTCTAACATTTAAGTTAGCAAAATTCAATTTATTTATTTATTCTAAGGTTTTTTTCTTTAAGCGGGTGACTGAGGATGTAATTGCCTTTTATGATTAAGTAAAGTTATTAAACTCTTCGTTATGAATATACAGTATAACCAAGAACACGAAATTGCATTAAATAAATTACGAACTATAAATCAACTAAATGCACGAAATCGTATTAAATGAATTATGGACTGTAAATCAATTAAACACATTAACTGCATTAAAGGTATTATGAAATCACCACAAGTCGAAAGAATCACAGTGGAAAAGGAGTTTACCACAAGTTGAAAGGAATCACAATAGAAAATGAACTCACCATAATTTGAAAGAATCACAGTAGAAAATGAACTCACCACAGGTTGAAAGAATAACAGTAGAAATTAATCCAGCGATACGAAACTAAGCGAAATTTTGCTGAATAACACCCCATAAAGCAAACTCAAAAATCAAAAACTCCATAGGTCCTCCAGCGACGACGGACTAATAAATAGTATAGAACCTATGTAATAAAGTAAAATTTCAAGTGAACTGCATTTATGAAAATATATTCATTGAATATTGAAAGAAAAGAAAAAGAAATCTGAAAGCTTTCAGATTTTACATTATACCCAAAGGGGCGTTTTTTTAACGTTTTGTGTAATACCTCTATTTATTAAATATAATGTTCTTCGTACCTGAGTCCTAACATTCAGTTCAATATCGCAAAATAATTTTAAAATGAGCATATGTTTAGAATTTCCGATACAGAGTCTCGCGTTCTGGAGATAAAAATGTTTTTTTTCACCATTGCTGTCTTTGAAATCCTTGAATTTGTTAATCAAAAATTCGTTAAAGTTTTACGAAATATGAAGTATATAACAAAACAAATTTCAAATTTGGGCTTTCAGATGCCCATATTCGGGTGGGAACGTACGTTATTCAAAATTGGATGGCCCTAGGTAGCCTGGTTTTTATTCCAATGCGAGAAACATACATATATTTATGCAGATTCTTCATTATTTAATTTCTTTAAATATAATACAGGGCTCTAATGTTTGGTGGCAACAATTTGAAAAGTGAACAGATATTTATAGCTAATCAACGCAAAATTCCAAAATAAAATTAATAGCACTTCTAGGCTAACGCCCTTTGGGCTAAAAATAAAAGATCATCAAGCCAACGAACGCTCTTTTTTACTCTCGCCATATAGCTCGAGCAAGTTAATTTGCATCAGCCTGTGTTTGCCGTCTGCCTAAACTCGTATGTTGAAAGATGACCTAAATGACCTGTAATCTTCAAGCTTTGGAAGAAATATTAATAACGGAAATGACGCCAACTTACACTGACAAAAGTGTTTTGTTCGGAAGTTGTTTACTCTATTTGATTAATAAAAATATTCAGCAACAGTTGTTCTTAAACACAAGACGCAACTGAACAAAGTGCGGCATACTGCCACAGCTCTCCAGACAGGCTATCCAATGAAACGCGAAATGGCACGAACTGGCCAGGGTATCTATTATCAGTTTACAAAAGGCACTTGTACAGGATACCATGCTTCGAATCTCACTAACACAATGTGGTTGACAATCCGTAGCAGAAATCAATGATAGCATGAGCACTAGTTTGCACGTCCTATTATGAAATCGCAGGCGATTGTGAAATACCATATTTTGCATGTGCTGTTTTGTTTACATGCGTGATCTTACCCGAAAGTTTCCTGGCGATTGTGACCTTGAAGTGTCATAGTTCTCCTTGTAGCGGTAAACAAATTGCTATGATGGCACTCAATTAAGAGAGGTAAGGGCACTCTTCCATCCTTACATTTGATTTAGACATGCAGCAGAACAAACAAAATGAAAGAACACTTGGTCACCTCAAGATTAGCTATTAGCCAAAGTCGAATCTACCTTTTAAGAACAAATTATTTTGAGCCGATAACCGGTTGCAGTTAGTTCAATTAAAAAAAGTGTTTTACGACGACAAAGTTTCTTAAGTTTTGAAGTCACGAAACGGAATCGAAGCATAGTATATATTAGAAGTTATGTCAAAGCAAAGTGATAATTTTCTAATTCACGCGGACGTAGATATACTTTTCGTGTTACCGTGAGTACTGATATCTTTAAGTAATTCAACTTAATGGATCAAATCGGTCAGACTTTCTCAAAATCTTTCATATTTTGTTAAAGAGGAGAAACAAAAAAGAAAAAGAATTACCAAATTCCGTGAAAAGCACATTCCGGCCATTTTGCGCTCATGAAACATCCAAAATGAAGCCAAATTAAAAAAAAATCAAATCCCGATAGGTGTTAACAGACTATCGGGGGCAGTAGCCAAGCACTAATTTCGTTTTTCCTAGCTTCAGTTTTTATTTATAGAAAATGTTAATGACTCTTACTCAGTAAACGAGTTAAAATATAAAAATAAAAGTTCCATCCACACAAAATTTGAAATTTTTGTAAACGATTAGACATAAGGCAACACACTCAAAATTTCAATAAACTAAAGCATAAAAAATAATAAATATATTATAATATAAAATAGAAAATATAGATAATAAAAAAATATACGCAGTATTCTTGATTCAATAAAAGAGAAAAATATGTGTGCAATTCTTACTAAGATATTTCATGAATGAATTGTTTGGATACTCATATCTTTGAAAAATATTATCTTCAAACTGTGAAAATGCTAAAATCCCCGTGTAATTTCCTTACAATTTTCAGAATTCTTAAAAATCTTAAAATTAAATGATGACCATGAAAATTTTTTTAGATTCAAAATTTTTATTTACTCACATAGATTTGAGAGATATGTATTCTAAGTTTTGTTCAATAGCTTTTGTACTAGGGAGCTGCCTGTTGTACATTGTCAGGCGTTGTACGCTATTTCTCTGATGAGAAAGAATATTCGAATTTATTTTCTTTGACTCAATATTCATGCAGCTGAAAGTCTTGATGAGAAAAAATTTAGTTTTCTTAAAATCGTCTGAAATGAAATAACAACCGCAGCATTTCAGTTCATTCCAAGTCTGCTAAATTAATTCACTTGACAACGAGACGTTCGTACATCTCCATCTACAAAGAAATGTTTCGCCGTTAGTGAAAATTTAGCGTCCCAAACTACCAGAAAATATTTGATTCCTCATAGGCGAGAAGAAAAAGTCTGAATCTTATCTTCTTTAGCTGTTAACCACCATTCGAGTTAATTGGAAATTTTATTTGTGAATAGCAAAAGAGTGAAAGTACGTTCTCCCCAATCACTGCTTAAGCCGCCAAGAACTTCATTCGTTACGACGAAACTATAACAAATCTCTTTTACTTCCTCGTCTATTTATTTCTCAGATTAATCCCTATCGAAAGTGAAAACCATTCTGAAAGACAACCCTTCAGGGTAGAAGGCTGGAACAGACATTCCTATCTCTTATTTTCTTCGTTTTTCTATCCTTCTCTCTCTCACTCTTTC
>KK121963.1:99834-111216 GCA_000611955.2 Stegodyphus mimosarum
GCTACGAAATATTTCACTACCAATACCAGCAGACGAGTTTATCTGCATGAATTTATTAAAACGTAAGACGTTCTGAACACGAAAAGATATTGGGAACAATATTACAGTGCAAATTATATAGAGAAGCTTCCGTTCTTTTATTGTTATTGCATTCATTTAAATTCTAATTCAGCAAATTTTTGCATATGTATTGACAGTTTGTACCGTTCCGAGAAAAGCAAAAAAACAAATCATCCTTTTTCCAGCACGCCTACGAAAACAAATCTGATGGGGACACTACATGACTTTCATGCACGGTCTATTAAATTGTACACATTTTTTGCTGCACTTCATTTAAATTTATTGCCTCGAATAATATTAACTTAATTAAACGATCCCTCAAGGCAAGTTGAAAATGACTTCAGAAATTGCAAATTTTAAAATTAAATTTTAAAGTCAATTTTTGTCGTACGTGAGTCAAAGTTCTTATAATTTTAATTTTTTCTAACGAGAATGAAACTTTACGGTCTGTTTCAGATGATCTCGGCCAGAAAGAGTTTCTTACAACACCGATTTTCGTGCATTCTGGCCAGAGGACTAGCTCATTGAAGTTTCTGTAATTTTAAGAACTTTACTGCACCATGTTGTCTATAAATACGGTGCAGCTCTAAAGTAGATTTTATTCTCCACTATCTATTTATATAGACCTCAACAAGTATGCGACGCAATATCCTTCTCTCAAAATTTCCCGGATCTTCTTCATCACATAAAGTTAGCGCCTACGTTTCGGACGCATAAGTCTGAACAGATCTTATACCACTCTCGTAAAGAAGTAATTTAGATCTTGACTTGAGAGAATTGGAGTTTAAATAGCTCTTCGGGCCATGAAAACATGTATTTGCTGGAGTGAGGTTTTTAAAGTACTTCAGAAGTTATCTAGTTTTTACAATTCATCTCCCCTCACAGATAAGTAAAACAGTAGAGCTTTTAAAATCTATAGCTACTAATTTCTAAATGACTAAGTAGTAATTCAGATTTTAAACATGTCATACATTTAATTTCATTTTCTTTAACAGAAATATTAAATCTTTTTGCGCTTCTTTCCAGTGCCTGTTAAAGAGCAGGAACTGTACGGAAGTTCTATCAAAATTATTTCCTCTAGTATTGATTCCAAAAACTCTAATAACGTTTTCATGCGCAAAATTAAACAGGAGGCATGCCAATAGAACCGCCCTGTCTCACACCATTCTTGACTTCAAGTTGTTCCGTAAGGCCACATTGTAACCTAATTTGTATCACAGTTTTCTTACAGTCAAAGCTACCAGTGCAACAAGTTCTTCTGGAATATTTTAGTTTCACGCATGGGATTAATGAGTAATTTCCTTTTAATGCAATCATATGCAGCTCTGAAATCGATTAACTGATTGTGTTTTTGGATTCAAAATTTTATGCACTTTTCAGAAATCTACTTTAGGTTGAAAATCTGCTCAATAGTCTATCTTCCCCTCCTAAAGCCGCAATCATAATCGTCGAGCGTGTTATCAAAACGTAAAGTCTGTTTAAAAGAATAATTGAAAGTATTTTACAGGATGTGCACACAGACTAATTCCTCAATAATTACTGCAAAATGGTGTATACTTATACTATAACTTTTTTTCACCTTTCCTAGAAGATAATTTTTCATATATATATATATATATATATATATTATATACATATATACTTCTAGGCAAATCTATTGAAAGGTCCTAGTGCGTTCCAAGATAAATTCATGTGTGAAAGACAGAATACTTCGACAAAATTCCACTTGATGTCTAGCGAAGTGCTGAAGTCTAGAACTCAAGTTTTCAACTCAAAGCAGCAGCTGGGTTGCATAACAGTCCTGCTCGACCAATCACTCGATTATTTAAAGCCATAAACATTCCTTTCTCGTTTTTATTAATTATTTTTCCCTGCAATGTATCGGAAGATTGAAGCTACTAAAATTTTGAAATCAAAAAAGGGATTAAGAGATTAATTAATCGCAGATATCATGGCTGTGATAAGACACAGCTCTTAGATATAAAACTGAGGCATCAGAAAAATGGAAAATGATATGATCGTAGACTAATATATGTAATTCTGTGAGAAGTATCCTTAACTGGAAACATTAAGTTTACGAAGAAAGAATATTCTGAGAATGTAAATTCAGCTGACAGCAGTTTTCCAGTAAACTGGCAAGTGCTTAATAACATATGCGTTAGGATAATTATGGGCTAGAGACTAGTTGCTGAAATGGAACCATGGCAAGATGCAATTTGAAGGAATAATATCAAATAACTTGGATGGAGTTTCAGTTTCGACATTGAATTTTAATCAGGATTTTAACATACATAAAATGATTCTGATTTTAATTACGAATTGATAATTTACTTTAATTTAGTTTTTATTATTAGATTTCTGACAATTCAATTACTGACTATAATTTATACACTGAATTATATTCATATAAATTTTACACTGAATTTACTTTGAATTCGACATTTTACTTTGAATTGGCGATTTTCGCTAGGAGTTTGCATAATTATTTTGATCCTGCATTGACAACTTATGTGAATGAAGAGTCTGAACTGACAGTTAATTTTGTTTCAAATTCCCTACCTTTCCAGAATGTACGACGGAATAATTGAAATTGCAAAGTAAAATGGGAAAGACAGGAAACTAAAGAAACAATAATAAAATTAATTCTGAGTAATTGCTCTTCGAATATGACGATTTACTTTGACAGTCTATTTTGGATTTCAGATTTTGATGTTGAATTTTAATAATGACTTTGACACTCAAAAAATACTCACCTCTAATTTTATTTATGGAATACTGACTATTCTATATATACAAGGGCTACATATTTTAAGACTAATTATAGTTAATACAATGTTAAGTGCACGGCTGTTCCTGCATTTTTTGACCATTTTCATTGTATTTACAGAAATATTTTACCTAAAATTATTGTTTTTAAAGGTTTTATTTGATACCCCTTGTTCTTCTCTATCTTTCTACATTGTAATTTCGAAGACCTAATAAAGCCTTTTGTAATAAAGTCTTCGTAATAAAGCCGTAATTTTTAATTTGTCTTCGTAATAAAGTCTTTTGTAGTACCGAAAGAGGTATTTTATATCATTCCTCCCTAACAGCTTTCCGAAGACAACTGAGGCTTGTAGTTCCAAGTTTTGGACAATCCGCTTTATAAATTCTGAAAGCGCATTAATCCGTAGGTTACCCACGAAAATCAGCATTAATCTGCAGGTAATCAGGAGATTAAGCAGGGATATGGCTGAAGGATAGGCTGAAGGATATGGCCTTGATACCCGTTTCTTGTTCTATTTTTTCAGGAAATTAACAGTGGATTTTAACGTGTGGTTGGCTGCTTTGTTTTTATGTAATTCTACTGATTGATGGCCCTGTTGGTAAAAAAAAGTATTTAATATTTAAAAATTGGGTTTAAAATATGTTTCTGATAATACGTGAAGTTGGTTGCAACATTTTTCTCCACTCTCTTTATTTTTAGTTCGCCGTTATGTGAAAAAACAACAACAGTCATAAATCCCCTTGAAAGATATTCTTTAAATTCTTTGAACTATGTTTTAAATTTTTTTCTCTTCTTTGATGATAATAAATAGATCTCTTTTATCTCCTTCATTTAAATACATCCAAGATTCATTTATTGCGACAACATTTTTCCACTTTGGTTCGGTTAAATGATTCTCATAAAGAATTCTGCAGCGCGTTCTCCATTCGACGATATGTCGTGAAGAACGACGACTCACATTACGTTCATGCGCCTTTTCAAGATTTCAAACCAGGATTAATCACTTTGTTTACAGTTGACACTAAACATTTTAATAATTTTGCATTGATCCTTTGAGTTAACGGATTTTCTTTTAACATTAAAGATCTTACCTTTGTGACATTCGAAATAATCCGTTTTTTCAATTGGATAGGTATTTGGAACAATTTTTGCCCTTGAAACCAAATTTTGACGTTCTTTTCCCTTTCTTGTTGGCAATATTATCAGTCGTAGCTCTAGATACCAAAACACCATGGCTTTTGCAGCGTTTTTAAAAACTAGACACGCATAATTTTCTTGGGAAAAGACCACCAATATAGCCCACTATCAGTTGCTTGTTTAAAAGTGCCACTTTGCATGAAAACAAACTGCCAAATAGCAGACAATAATTTATACTTTCAAAATCATAGTTGCAGTTAAAAAAGTCTATGTAGACGACTTCTGTTTTACAGCACAGCAAAACCGTCTAAAAATTTTGCGAACAGTCTGTGTATCAATGCGCAAACCACACCATCGTTCGAAGCATAAAACTGAAGCACGTCGCAGGAAATGTAATCAAATAACTTTTGTAAACTTTTTACTAAAGATATATCATTAGAATGACTTCTGTTCGCTCTGCAAAAAGACTTTAAGTCGGATGTCATGTGGATGGAGAATAGAGCAGAGTTGTTGAAATGAAAAGGAAGACTGAGTGTCGCTATGCCTTTCCATCTTTGACATGTGGATCAAAATTACCTTAAACTCAAAGTCCTACATCGATCACTTATACATTAAATAAATATTTTAGGAGTTTGCCATGACAGCCATTCATTTGCACCACTTCTGTTTCTTTGATGCTCTACAAAGTTTTGAATCGCACTTTCTGAATCTCTGAAATTTCCGAGATAATACATGTGCTAGCTGCTGTCGCTGTTCTTACTTTACCATGGCAATACCTTATCTTATATTTAATATTGTAGGACTATATAAGTTTCTTTTTAATGTAATAGTAACATTTCTTACATTTAATTTAAGATTAGAATGAAAAGTAAGGCGTTTTTGTACAACTTACCACTATATCAGCAATAGTTTCTCGAGTATCAGTTGCATCGTCCAACGGAACTGCAAGAAAAGTAATATATGAAGTTAATGAATGAAAAAAATACTTAAATTCACATATCAGTTTTTTCTAAACAAATTGTACCTAATACTCATTTTATAATTCACCATTAACCTTTCTGCCCCTTTAAATGGAAAAAAAAGGAACGGGATTTAATATGTAGAATACCTTACTTGCTAATATTCCTTACTTGCTAATTACTTTACTTTTAATACCTTCCTTGCATTATTCAACTATATTAAAACCAAAGACAGGAGGAATTTACATTATTTTAAATACTCTACTGATTAAATTTTGTTTGACATTTTCCTAATATTATTCGCTTTTCAGAACCATTTTATAAAAGATTGTAAATCGTGAATTACACAATTTATTAACTTGATAATATATTCATGGCTAATATAACAGTCACGCAAACCTCAGATGCAGAAACAGAAATACAGCACCGAAACAAACTGATCGCTATACACATACGAGACTGAGTTGATTTCAAATGACTTTATTTCAAGTAGCTTTTTTTAACTTACAGATTGTACGACAAGCAGATGTGAGGAACATTTTTCTAGCATAATATAGTCTTGGTATGGTAGTATAGTTTTTGTAGTACACAACTATGACTATTGCATCACAAGCACGTGTGAGGAACGTCTTAGTAGCATAGTAGGTATTATCGTAGTCTTAGTACGGTAGTATAATTTAATTGTATATAGTCTTAGTATAGTAATCGCAAGTATGTCTACTAAACCACAAGGACATTTGAGGAACGTCTTAGTAGCACAGTAGGTATTGGTATAGCCTTACTGTAGGTGATATAAATTTAGTAGTGTACTGTCTTAATGCAGAAGTCACAACTATGATTGCTGTATCACAAGAACATGTGAGGAAAGTTTTAGTAGCGTATTAGATACTATTAGTCTTAGTATGGTAGTCCTTGGCATAGAAGTCGCAACTATAGTAAACATGTTAAAATATTGTTACGAAGTTTGTATAATGTAACATGAACGACCTTAAGAAAGGCGCAGCTTTGATGAAAAAATAAAATTACAAGGGCAGGTCAATTTAGCATTGAGGTAAGTGGCTATCTCGCTAAATAGCCGCGATATCGCCAAGTTGGCGATGGTTTGGTCTCCAAATTTCACGAGAAATCATAAAAAGTCGCCAGTCCTGGCGATCATTTTTTCGCGATATTTGGGTGAGATGCCTGTATAACTATAGCTGATACTGTAACTGAAGTTGATCCCTATACGTAACTGTAACGGTATCCGGCCCTTATATGTAATTTAAGCGTATATGCCTTCCAGTAATTTCGAGAAAATGGAAGGTACTAGAGTTTTTTCTGTGGGCAGGGGGGGGAACTATGTACGACCGGAGAAATCATCAGTTCTCAGTTTTCCAGTTCAGAGTCGGCTTCGGAGTATTGAAAGATCTTCGCTTTTAGACGCGTTTAGCATTGCGTTGTGTATAACGTTCTTAGTAGCATGAAATGGTAACTACTGATTGTGGCCTGTCTTACTCAGGAGAGGTGTACGAGTACTTTTGTGGAAAGTTCCAGAACTGTAAAGTGATTCTTTCGGAAAAATTAATTTAAAGAAACTACCGTCGGTTCTGTATGTATTCAATCTACTACAAACCCCTACTCGTAATCAGTATTTATTAAAACCGAATCTCATTCCCAACATATATTTGAGTTCCAATTCTTTAACTTTATTAAATATCCTTTTTATATCAGGGGCTCCAAATGGGGTCGGTATTGACCCCTGAGTGTGGATGAAATTTTAAAAAAGGTCAGAGATGATCGAGGGATGAACTGGACGTCGATAGCCGAATATTCAACGGCATCCAATTGACCACAAAAAATATTAACAAAATTGAAAATATTGTTCATTGATATAAATCTGTATGACGAAATAAGCAAGAAATCATGTAAAATAAATATAAGGGGAAATTCATTGAAATTATTTAATATATTTCAAAAGCCAATAAAAGTTTTTTAAGATAGATAATTTTTATACAAGTGCGATATTAAAAAAATAGCATAAGTAAACTGTAAGGTTTATCCTAAGATTATTAGCAGTTATTTTAAGTTATGCTTTTTTCCTATTTATTCTAATTTCAGCTTACAATTTCCTACCAGAATGCAATTTCAGAAACTCAGTTAATACAATTGAGTAAGAGTACTATTTAAGTCGATATTTTACCGACTTCGAGAGAGAGAGTCTGATTTTCCTGACTAGCGTGGGTTTGCCTTTTGGCTATGTTCTCTCTGAGCTACTAGGCTCAGCCATACTTTAGGCCCTTGCTTGGCTTCGCCGATTAAATTAATATTTTGGGGCCAACTACTTAAATTTCTGATAGCTTCGGCTATACCTTTCAGATAGCTTAGTTAAGCTAGTTCAGTTTAAGTTCATAATTATTCACAAGCCCAAGTGGAGGCTTTGTGTATACTCCAAGTTAGGAGTTGTTTGTATTTATGAGAAATAAAGGGTAGTTCATATTTCTTAAGTCTTGTGTGTTTATTCACACACTTAAGCGATTATTCCCTTGTTAGTGTTTGTGGGGTTCTGCGATTGAACAATGGAATTAAATTAGTAAACCACGCAAAACAAATTAAAAAAATAAGAAGAAAGCAAAACTGTTATGGAAAACAAGAAACCGGTGAATATTTTTGAAGGAGTTGATTTAAGAATTAAATTAAGCAAGCGTAGAGCCATTAGGTTATTTTGAAGCAGAGGTTGTGATAAATGTGTAACGCCCTCTACGTGACTCGAACCTGGACAACTCGAATTCGCGCCGAATGTGCTACCATTATACAACGAAGGCATGCCGTAAGGAGGGCGAAAATACCTTACATACTCTTCCTTAAAAGGCCAATGGGGACTGGGTGATCCATTGGTGAAATCCTAGTAGTGAAGACTTATCGTTCACCATCTTTTTAGTTCGGGCGCCATTGTACAGTCATTAGGTTATTTTGAAGCAGGACACTGAAACATGTGCAGTACCCTCACGGGGACTCTAACCTAGACCTCTCGAATACGCGCCGAGTGTGCTACCGTTACACCACGAAGGCACACAGAAGTAAGGAAGAAAATACCTTATATAATTTTATGCCAGATGTTTAAAAAATGTGTCAAGTTAATTAAAATCGAATTTTTTTTGCAATTAGTGTCTGTGACTTTGTTTCTGAAAACTTGTTTATACTTCTGAACTTAAAATGTAAGAATAATAGCAACAGCAACAAAAAATCAATAAATAAACAAGCATAAATCTAATAAGTCATTTTTTATCAAAACGTTTTTCCATATTTTAAATCTAACTGACATCTTTAAGTTATTTATGTGCAGCTATTTGTATACTGTATATTATAGAGAAAAACAGACGAGGGTTGATGAAGAAAACGATTCTTTTAAAAGAGTTGGATACTAGAAAACGTTTAGGAACCCCTGATGTATATAAAACGCATCGTAACTAAATTTAAAATAGTACACACCGAAAAGTAATAGCGCCTTACGAAGGTTATTCTCCTTAAATTGCTTTCTTATCACATCGAAACTTGACAGCAAACCCCGTAAAAGTATTACGAATGTTGACATCTGCCGACGATCCTACTATCACTAGATTGCCGGCAATAAACACAGAATGCGCCTGCGATGAAAAAAAACGTTGCCACTAGATGGCGCTATTTCATTCACGCTTCTGGCATCCGGTGATATAATTTCGAGGCCTCTTTTTTTTCCCCTTGCAAAAGAGGGAACGGAAAGAAGACGAATTGCTGCAGTTAGGTGCAGAAAACGTCGGCTGTTGAAATGAGATTTGACTCTCTGACGAAGATGAAATGCTCTCGCACTAAGAAATATCACACCTTTGCTTTGGCTTCTAGAGGTTGTGACACCCTTTGGAAGATGAATTTTTCTTGTGTTTGAGATAAAGACGAAAAATTAAAATTTCGCACTCTCTCTTCGCTATTTTTGAAACTTTTCTAATTTATCTTCGGTTCTTCTTGATTTTTTTCTATTCGGTTGGGAGAAATGGAGATAGATTTGAGCTCCCGCTCTGCGTTAATGCCGATCGCTGTCCAGACTCTTAATGGAAATTGATTTCCACAGTTATTTTGTTTTTACCAGAGAGCTATTCATTTTGAAATTTTGTCTTTTTCTCCCCCGCGTATTAAACGTCTTTCGTTTAAAGACGTGTTTGAAGAAAAGCGTTATTTGAAAGAAATAGCCTTTGAAAAAAAACTAATGTGGTTGTTGCAGTTCTTTGAGCAAATTTATAAGCTCGATTAGAGTTAAGGAAATTTTTTCTTTTCATGGAACCCTTTGCAGATAAAAAAAGCATTTTAACTCTAAAAACGTACATTTCTAGTAAATAGAAGGTTTAAGAATTACCTTAAAGCATTGTTTTTAATTCCTTAGTCTCAATGGGGAAATTTCAGATGTTGTTCTGTTGATGATAGTTAAAAAAGTCTCCGTTGGTAAGAAGAAAATTTTAAATCAAACAAATATTTTCTTTGTCATTTATAATATTTGCTTTATTTAATTTATGGTATTTTTATTTACACCCGCAGTTGATTCAGTTGAGAGCCAATCATACGCATTGCTGTAAATATTTTGAATTTGCAATTTGTTCCGAAAGAATGCTGGAAATATGAAATATGTTATTCCAAAACTACAGTCTGTTATTTTAAAATAGATACTTCGAGATCTTAGCAAACCTTCCCTCATTACCAATCGTAACGTTTATCATCATTACCCGCACAGAAGGAATTAGAGGATTTTACCAGATTACAGGAATCGACCTTTTTCCCGCAGCGAACGTTGCCATGGTTATGAGTCATGATTTGCGGAAAATATTACTTGAAGTGTCTATTCTAAAGTAAAATACTTTAGCAAGAAGTCGAAATGATTTAATTGCTAGGATGCGATGATTAATGTCGGATTAAGAGGTTAATTTGTTTTGAATAATGACTGAATTTGATTCGAATCTTATAATAATTCAAAATCATTTACCTATCTACCTCTTTTATTTGATATTAATTTTACATCAATTCAATATCATTTATCAATAGTTTGTTATAAAACTCAAAACGATAACATTTAAATTTTATTACAAGCTATTTGATTTGATTTAAGTCGAAGTATTTAATTTTAATTTTATAACAAATTGAGAGCAGAAGCGCTTGGAATAAAGTTAACGGTTCTCGGATAGAGTTGAAAGAATTTCAGTTACAAGAATTTTATTATCTTCGTGTATCTATTATTAATGGATAAGATGCCCAAATGTAATCCCACATGTGCTTAAAGTAAAGTTTTTAAAGGCGTTTCATTTTTAAGCTCATTGAACTTAACGAAAAATTTTTCCAATAGCGACTATTCTAAGAAATCATGCATGCAGGAAGAGAAGCCAAGGAATAAGAAAAGTACACTACATATTCTATTTCCTCGCGTATCTTCCCCTTTTGTTTACTAATTTTATCATCCGAAAATCGAGAGTGGAAAATTATGAGAATAATTTGCCTTCTGAAGGACACGCTTACAATAATAACAAAACAAATGAAAAGTTGTCAATAATCTAAATATTTTTAAAGAGCCTAAATTCTATCAAGAATAAATAGAAATATACATTGCTGTGCAAAAATTAAGGACGAAGTCGAAAAATTAGCATATCAGCTGAACGAAGAGGCAGAGCGGACAAAAAGACAAATCAGGAGATTAAGTAAGGTGATGTACGGTAGCACATGCGCAGATATGCAGGTAGACGTAATGGGGGAGTGTCTGAGTAGTATAAAGCATGTTGTCAGTGTAAGATCAGTATTTCTGGCAAAGAGATTGCACGCCGTAGAGCAGTTAAAATCACACCGAGTTGCTGCCTCAGCGAGAAATGGCGAATAATCAATCTGTTAGACGACATCTGGATGCTTTTACCCGAGGTCGAATCATTGGGAAGTTGGAGGAAGGCCGCAGTGTGACAAGTGTGGCTGCAGAGTTCGGAATTGCTCACAGCATCGTTTCACGACTTTGGAGATAATTTCAAACTACAGGAGCAGCTATCCGGGGGTTTAGTAGTGGTCGTCCACGAGGAACCACACCCGCACACCGACCTTCGTTTCTCCCAAGGAGGTTCGTCACCTGGGACTGCTATTGTAACGAACTTCTTCTTCCTTACATGCGTCTTTTCACAAGGGCTATGGGTCCTCAGTTCCTCTTCATGGACGACAACGCTCCACCTCATCGCACAGAGACTGTCGAAGAGCTGTTGGAGAGTGAAGATATTGAACACATGGATTGGTCGGCAAGGTCTCTGGATCTAAATCCCGTCAAGCATGTACGGAACTTACTAGGGAGACCCGTGGCAGCACGTAACTTATCGCCAGTAACGATTCCGAAACTGCGATTGGTGCTACAAGAGGAACGAGCAGCAGTGTCTCAACAGCTCATTAACAACCACATACAGAGCATGCACAAATGATGTGAAACCTGCC
>KK121963.1:111387-123393 GCA_000611955.2 Stegodyphus mimosarum
GATGTTTCGGTTCAGTCGCATTGCGCTCCATGCTACTCATCAATAAAGCTTCTTTTTATCCCTCTAATTTCTCTTTTAGTAAGTGTTGCTTACATTACTCATGTCCTTACGTATTGGGGATCTTACGGTATTAAATGTGTTGATTTGGAAAGCTTTTGTACAAAGTTATATTGAAAAAACCGTCTCGTCCTTAATTTTTGCACACCAGTGTAAACATTACAATATCTAATAAGATATTTTCCTTTCTATTTTGCTACAGCTCGAATCTGGCCGTTCTTATTGCTGTATCTGCTACTCTTCATGTCTCAATCATCCATAAATAATTAGAGCAGGTGAATGTGCACCCAACTCAGAAAAATAGTGAACTGAATATCAGTTCGTGTTTGCTTCGCTTTGATGGATCAGTTTCTGTATTAGGCTGACATAAAGTTCAACAGTTAAAATAGAAATTTTTTGGCGGAAACTTCGCAAGCATTTTGTGAGACTTTGTTTGCAAGAAGAAAACAATGACTCAAAGGAAGAATCCGTTTTAAAATTTAGTAAACTCGTTCTCTAAACGCATTAAAGAAAGAGAAAATTACGTGAATTTTTTTTGAACCTGGTGCTGAACCTTGAGGGAAAAATAAGCGAGGAAATATAGTATTTTTCAAAATAAAGATCATTGCTAACAACTTTAAACAGACATTAAAATAAAAACTTTTTACTTAATTCACTGAGCCACGAAATAAATACCTGAATGCATGCGAACGCGAAAGTTAAAACTTCAGAAAGCTAAAGATGCCCGCCAGCGGCCGAGCGGTAAAGTCGCTAAACACTCGAAATTCGGTCTGAGGTTCGAATTTGGCTGCTTTCGTGGTTTTCCCCATGCGTATAAGAGCATGGGGTAAACCACGAGCATGGGATAGCATGCTTCTTCGTGGTTTTCCCCATGCGTGTTACCCTTAGAAAGTCCTCCACGAAGGCATCACCCTCCTTAAGCAGACTGCCCTCGAGGCTTTGCCATAATCACATATACCATTACCAGAAAACTAAAGATTTATTACATCGCTACCAAATAAATATTTAAATATATAAAATTATATATTTTTTAGTATTGGAACTTCCAGAAACAACGTAATTTTGATAGAATTTATATTTGCAATCATACTACTTTTACCACTCTTCACTGAAAGAGCTTGGCTTTTGTGTAAGCATTGTAGTGAAGGTCGGGAAAAGAGCAAATCACAAATTATGATCACGCTAGGCTTTCACTAATTTCTCGAGTGAAAAACGAGATTAAAGAAAAGCAATTTTCTTTTCTTTACCAAAAGAGTACCGGATGAAAGGAAGTTCAAAATCTTACGTATCACAAATCGAATTCATTCAGCGTTAGAAAGTATTGCCAGAAGCAATACACTAAATTGGACTCCCTTAACGATAAGAGAACCTTATCTTTTTCGAGATAATTTTTATTTTCGCTCCTTTTACGTCTGGCTATCAGAGATAAAAAAAAACTGCGTTTACAAACTCGAAATTCTTTTCCCCGTATATTTTTGCTCAACTTTCATTTTTCGGTATTTTCATATTTGCTCCCAAGCCTCGAGAAAAGAAGTTCTTTTCAGCGTTCGAAGTCAGATAAATGGATGGCAGATCTAAATTTACTGGCTGAACTATCATCGATCAAATGCTGCACAAGGTCTCAAAACCCACGGATAAAGGAAACTGAGTCAGAAATCACAAGGAAAAAAAAGAGCTTAAAACTCTGGTTTTTATAGTCTTAAGGGCGTAATGGCTTTTTCTTGTACTCATTTCTTTTCGTAAAATTTGGAATTAAATTCCTGATTTTGCTGTTCGTCAGGATCAAACTCCTGAGTTCAATATTAGATACTCACCATTTAGCTTGAAAATTTTCAGTTATCCTTCTTTGTTTTTTCTTATGCATTAAAAAGTAAGAAATTTCATTATTCAATTTCTGACTCTCTTATTTTAGCAAAATTTCGACGAAATCCAATTCTTAATATTACAGATTTTAATCACATCCTTGTGTAGTTTTCAATTGCGATACATATTGAATTAGAATGCTCAAATTTTGTAACAAAGGCCTGACTAATATTGCGTCGGATTCTGAAAATTAAACAAAAATCTCCACAGCATTATCTTTATCTAATCATATTAGGAGCCTATATTGTAATATATAAAGGAACCTAATAATAATTCTAAAAAGAATAAATAGATATATTAACATTACAATATCTAATAAAATATCTTCATTTCTACTTTGCTACAGCACGAATCTGGCCGTTCTTACTGTTGTATCGTTTACTCTTCATGTCTCAATCATCCATAAGTAATTAGAGCAGGTGAATGTGCACCCAACTCAGCGAAATTGGGAACTGAATATTGCATTGGAAGTTATTTGTTATTTGGAAGTTATTTGTGTTAGGTTAGAAGTATAATAATGGCATTAAAATTTTATGGCAATTTAAAGTCTTAAAAGTTTCATTGGACTTTTAAATAATGTTTCCTCTTTTATTTATAATCTATATACTGCAGATATAATGGAATATCTATACACTGCATGTAGTATATATGCATTCACTACATATTGTAATAAAATTTAAAGTTGAGTTTTATTTCACTATTAATGACAATTTCCGGTTTGGACGAAAACTCAAAAATAACTCAGTAAAAATTAAAAAATTAATTTTAGAGATTTTAAACTACGAATATTGATACAAGGGAAACTAATGAATCTAACAAGATAAAACAAAGCAATAAGAAAGACGAAAATAATTTTTTATAACTAGGAAATCCTTAAAAATATTGATTCCTGACGATTAACCAAAACTGCAAGAACTAAAACTAGAAATGTATTATAAGTTGATTACAAGGACTAAGAGTTATCTAAAAATGAAAAAAACATCTTTCGAGCTTTCATTTATATTTTTTCGAGCGCCATTTTGGGACGTAATATTAAAATTACAAACAAGTTAGAATATTTCAATAATAAAAGGTTTCGGAAATGCAGAAGAAAAAGAATTAAAAGTATTTATAGGAGCATAAATAATGGGAAGAACACGGCCGGAAAACTCAAACGAAATCCTTTTGCAAAATTTCTATGGAGTAAATTGAAACGGTAACAACGTTCAGTTATTAAAAAAATAAGTAAAAGCTTTTATAGTGAACTGCATTACGTTCATAAAAGTTCATTAACTTAATAAAATTGTTAAATCAACTTTCTATCATGAAAACAATATCCCATAACATAGAATTATGAGATTAATTAATTACATTATGCATGAAAAAAGGATTTCATGTATACATTATGCACTTAAGAAAATGATTCGTTTAATAAAACAATTTTACATTAATATATGCAACTTTTTCAATAATCCGAAAGATTGGCAGTTACGTATTATTTATTTTGCTATCTAAACTAAATAAATTATATCTATTTGAAGATGAATACAAGGTACTTTTGAATCCGGCCTAAGTGCGTCGGATATAAACAGATCCGAACGATCTGTTTCCAGATATGAAATTTAAAAAAATCTTACTCTTAAATATTAAAAATTGTTCACTTTTTATCCGGATTTGAGCCATAGGTCACCTTGGAATAATTGTTACCGGAGGCTAACTAGTATTACACCAAAGCTGAGTGCGAATCGGCTAAAATGAAAGGCTGCAATGTTTATGTTTGTGTTCTTCTCCTACTCTGGCAACACTGATCGAGTGTGGCGCACACTTCGCAACGTTATTGGCGATAAGACGGCTAAAGCCCAATGGGTCTGGCCATTTCTGACATGAATGTGTCAGACGTATGTGGCTGACCATTTCCGGAGCGAAAATTATTCCAGAAATAAATGTTCATTTGTTATGTTGTTTTTGTTTCAAATGGCCGAGCACATGTAACTTTATGTGATCATTGAGAACAGCTAATACCCATCAGTCATTTTGTCATCTCATCACCGGATCCCATGATGGATCGCAAGGGACAACCGTATGACACCCATGAGAAAAGAGAAATTCTAGCCTAATTTTAATGAACAACAGTTCGGGGGACGAATTTGAGGGTCTCTAACTCGTCGTTAATCTCTCTCTCTCTCTCGTTTTAACTCTTTGTCGAGACGGACGAGATAGCTCGTCTTCCAAGATTATTCGCTGTGCGCTAGGGACGAGCTGACTCGTCTTCTACATGTTGTTTTTCTATATTGTTGTAGCGCGTCCAGTGACTTAATAACTTTTCAGCGCATCCCAGTTCATATTATTATGTCTTCACAAAATTTCTATAAGATCGAGCTTATCACACAATTTTAGAGCTTTGGATCAATTTTCGGATTCGCACACCTTGTTACGCTTGTCGCACGCTTTACATACTTTTTACGTTTTTCGAAAAGAAAAATGAGGAAAAGGAAAATGTTAACGAAAGCTTCTTTAAACTGACCAGCGAATAAAATATCTCAATTCATCTCACGAAACGTTTATTGACGATATTCACTTAGATAGGGAAAGCAGTTGTAAACTTAGCGACTCTGTTTCCGATTCAAGTACCAAAGATGAAAGTCACGATGTCGAAGAAATTGCAGAAGGAGTGATGCAAATATGGAGTCACTCCATTGCTCCTCAGGTTTGAATATTGGCGTTGATAGAATAAAAAGTATTATAGAAAGTAATGAAAGTGAAACTGATCATTATCAATAGCTTCATCATCATATGAACGGCGTAGAGCGAAGTACGCACCGACTAATATTATATTTCAGGGGAGTAGTGACATAAATGCACAGACCTCTCGACCTTCTCACTGCTAATAGTTTTTTTCGTTTGGTTATGACTAAAGAAATTATGAAAATCATTATCAGAAACCAAGATACGTGGAGCAATGTGTTCCTGAATCAACATCCAAACCAAACAGTCGTGTGTGCCGTTGGAAATCAACCAATGCTGCAGCAATGGAGAAATTGTTAGGACTTACATTTGCAGTGGAACTTATGAAAAAAAACTACCATAAATCTTCTGATATGTCACGAATGGAAGGCCGATATTATATGGGCACCATACCCTCAACGTCAACTAAAGCTTAGCCAACACGGAAGTATGTCGTCTGCAATTCCCACCAAATTCGACGAGAAACATGGTATCTGTTCAAAACATGCATATCAGAACTTGGGTTATGTATTGTGTCTTGTTTTGAGAACTATCATAAATTAGATAAATTCTAAACTTAGGAAAAATGTAGGATTTTTATTTTATTATTTTTGTGTTAACTCGTTATAGGGATTTTTATTTATCATTGTTGTAGGAAGAGATACGCATGTAAGGATATTTAATTTAAGTACAATAAAAATGTTTTAAAGGAATTTGCATTTTGTTTTAGCTTTAGCGCTAAAGGGAGACTCATGGCACAAGAAGTAGGAAGGCTCCTAATGAATGTAATAAGTGTCCCCATCCCGCACTTATAAACATTGAAACCTTCTCCGGATTAAAATCTGGCCTAGTCATATGGCAGCCAGAATAGCCAACATTCATTTTGGCATAATGTTTTAATTAAGTATTTTTATTCTTGAAATATTACAAATGTCAATGACTTTAAAACTTTTTCCTTCGTAAGCACATGCATTTAACTGCATGATTAATGTTTCCTTTTTACGAGGAAAGCTATCGTACTTTTATCCTGTAACCGTCACAAAAGTTTCAGTGATTTAAGCATGTGAATAGACTAGCAAGTGCGAAGCGCGGTGTTTCACAGTCGTCTACGGGTCGTAAAATGTGGTTTATATTTGCATCCATGGATTAACAAACGCAGTATATCTGTGAAGTTTGAGACATTTTGTCATCAGCAAGCCCCATGTTATGCGCCTTTCGGAATTTGATGGACATCTGCTGCTGTATTCGTGCCATTTTATGTTCCATTGTATCTCCTGTCTCGAGTTGATAGACAATTTGCTATGCTTTATTCAGTGTTGTCTTGCATTTTCGAGAAAATTCTGCTGAAATCTTTTGTTCCTTCTACAGGATAGACAAGTTCTTAACAAAGGGTTTGCCAGTGTACGTTAAAGCCGTCTCGTCTGTTGACTACTTCTATATAATTTCAGTTAATAATATCTGTACGGAATCATGAAGATTATTAGCTATGTATATATGGTTTAATATGTTGACTATTCCAAGATAATGAAGGCTTCCAATTATGGCGCCTTAACTACGTTGTAAGTTGCAGTTACTTTATATTTTCAGTTATGTTCCCAACTACGATAGGAATGGGCGTCACAATATACACCCTGCTCTGATCGTTGAGGGCAATTCAGAATGTCACATATTGCACCTGTTGTTAGTTTAAGATGTTTGAATTACTGTTCAGCCGGGCCCAGTGTGTAAGAAATTTTTATGTTGAAATTTATTTTAATCGCCAAAGTGGGCGTAAATCTTTCCGGTGATATAACTTCTTGTCTTTGGGTCTGGCAGAGCCAGTTGAAACCTGAATCATAGTGTTCTTTTGTCTTTGTGATGTGAAGATTGTGTGTGTTCTTGATCAGTATCCTGAAGATTAGATTAGATTAGATTAGATTATTTTATACACCCTGCTCTGATCGTTGAGGGCAATTCAGAATGTCACATATTGCACCTGTTGTTAGTTTAAGATGTTTGATCACCACTGAAAGTTTCAAAGAGATATTTTCGTCGGGAAGCGAAATAGCTTTCTTCTTGAGACTGTAAAGTTAATCTGCATGTATGAAATGGTCTGGTTAAGTAAGGTAGGTGGGTTTAAGGATATTTGAGACTTGAAATGCACCTATGAAACATTGGGGAAATGTTTGAGGATATAGAGGAAACAGAAGAAACTTTATTGAATTCGCTAAGATTTTTTATAGGAATTCTTCTGTCAGTGTTTTTAATCTTATTGGAAATTGTGTAATTGTTGCTAAACATAGTCAGAACTTAAATAAGATGGCTGTGGATATTCCCCCACAAAAGAATGTATGCCGATATTTTACGTACTTAGTTTATCCCACGTTACTTAGTTTAAGCAATGATCTTTCCTATATATGATAATTTTTATTATATGAACTCAAAATATGATGCGCCTCTCAAAATACAAGAAGCCTTCATGACATGTTTTAATGGTTTCTAATCCGAATATAATTTAATCAATTTTAATGAGATAAGAATTAACCTTTGTCAGGTACTATTCATATTGAGTTAAATATGAGCGCCATTTTTCAGCATCAAAATCTCTTCTGGCATACATGCAATGGATTATCGCATCCCCCATATACGTGCGATCACAATGAAATGTTTACCACTTCTAACTAGAAAATTCGTAGATCCTCGGTTCGAATTCCGGTGGAACGGCAAAGTTAATTTTTCATGATTCGTGCTTGGGAAGATTACAGAGTCTATATAATTCTACCTATATTACTTACAGTCTAATATTTGAAATATATACCCCCCTTTTTGTACTAATTTTATCGACCGAAAATCGAGAAAGGAAAATTATGTAAACAATTTAACTTCCGAAAAACGCGGTTACAGAAAGAACATAAAATGAAAAGTAGTGAACAAACCTACTTTCCGATAAGAACACACAGTAGTATTAACATTAAACTATCTAATAAGGTATTTTCACATATATCCCTGTAACTTGAATCTTGCCCATTCTTATTGTTGTCTTCTCTACTCCTTCGGCCTCAAATCATCTATAAGTAATTACAAACGGTGAATTTGCAGCTGACTCTGCGAAATCATGTATTGAATATCAGTCTGTGATTGCTTCGCCGTGATGGGTTCTTTGTTGTGTTAAGTTGGTTTAAAATTCAACAGTCAGATTGGAAATGTTCGAAAGGGCTTTCCCTTTTAACTCCTTCTCATGTTGTTTGTGAATGTTTATCTTTGTCAATAGGACAAAAACGTTCGTTATGCAGTTGAATTCATTTTTAAAATATAGGGGAGCCCATTTTCTGAACGTATTGAGAAAGAAGGATAACCGGATAGTTTTAAATTTTCAGAACCTGGTGCTGTAACCGCTAAGGGGAAGAAGCGCACCAGTAAAGAAAACTTAGAAAGTACACCGAAAAGACAAAACTGAGAAGAATAAAGGAAACAAATTGTATATTTAAACTATCAGAAGTCTGTTCGAAGAAAAATTGTAACATTTACAGTCGTTTCGTCATTTTTCATCCTCATGCGCTTCATTATAGAGACTAAAACTAATAATCATTTGGGCACACCTCGGCAAAAGAGTGTCCAAATGATGATTATTTTTAGTCGCTTCGTGATTTTTAATCTCTTTCTAAGCTAATTATGTATTTTGATTTTTATAACAAAAGTAGTCTGATTTTACATATAAAGTGTATACTATATTAAATTGAATATGGTATGCATTTTATATATGGACTACGTATGTTAAATTAAATATAGTATAGTTTTTTCTATAACTATACTAAACTAAATACTCTCTTTACTACGAGTTCGACTGCACATGTGGCTTATTTTTTTTAGATTTCTCTTTCTACACACGCAACATCAACATCAACATTAAGAAAAGAACCTTACTGGCTCCTCCAGGTAAGAGACTAATTACTTAATATTAAGTAATTATCTCCGCCTTTTATTCTCTCTCTTGTTTCACAAAGTAGGATTTCTAGAACTGATTGTAAACTAATATTGCATTAAAAGAATCTGTAAGGTTAACAAATAAGCAAAGTTACTTTCAATTAATTATTAAATTGTGTTAATAATTATAAAACTAAGTATTTATGTGTCAGTGTTCTAATACAAAATCAAGTCAAGTCACTTTGCTCAACACTCAAAGAAATGAAAGGAAACAGCCATAAAGGACATCCTTCCTTTCAATTACACGTTATACCTTGTAAACAGCTGCTGTAATTTCTTAGAAATGTCTGTTACCACAAAATAAGGTGTAACGGTCAATCTGGCCATCGAATTATCACCAGCAGAATATCTAATCGATAAACAAACAGACTCAAAATTAAAATGCTTCAAAATTATTCTACTTCACCATTTCTGAGTGTTTCAATTAAAATACAAACATAAATTACCAAACACGTTGAAATGCTTTCAACACAAAGCTTCCTTTAAAAAATGGATGAAAAAATTAATATTTAATCTGTCCTAGGCAAAGACTAAAAGCTTACTTACATAGCGACGGAGTATCGAACACCCACAAATTTACCAAAGAGGATCTAACCTCAGCCTAATGTCTTCCAAGGAAGCCCAGCTTAGCGTCGCCAGTAGTTTTTTTTTTACCGGCAGAGCTACGGACCGCAGGCCAAACTGTCACATTCCTATTTGTAATAGTAAAATTGCTTGTTCCCAAAATCTACATAAATTGTAGAACGAGCGTACCTCGTAACGAAAAAAGTTAGAAAGGAAAGAATGAAATTAAATGGCATTTCGTTAGTGAATCTTCAACATAAATGCCACAACCTTGAATATTTTAGAAATAGTAAATTCTAGAATTAGGATTTTGACTACAAAAATTATCTTAAAGACAAATATTGGAAAACACGCTGTAACAGCTGGCAGAATTACGTTCCTTGACTATAAAATTGCATTCTTTACTTGCCCATGCGAGCGAACGCGAATCTCAGAGGAAACGTGAAAATTCAGCCCTTTTAAAAACATGCACTTCCGAAAGATACCGTTGCAAAATGTTAAAAAAAATAAAGCGCAAGAAAATAACAAACAACTAAAAAAACCCTTTACTTAAAAGCCCTTGAGCGCAAAAATTGGACTTAAGCGATGAAAACTTGCAGCCGGATCAGAAATTCTCACGCTTTATATATGAAAAAAGCAGTTACGTCGAACGTAAACATAGAATACAAAAAAAGTGTTCCGTATATGTAAAATATCAAAGGAAAAGAAGTGTATTGGCTGTCGCAACATATAAAAAAATTCTACTCCGAGAGAAAGTTTGGTAAATGGTAATACGGATGAAAGGAGAACTTGGAAGGAAGAAGGTAGGAGCCGTAAGCTATAAACTACTAGAGAGAGAGGTAAAAGAGAAAAAAGAAGCAGCGAGATATAAGACGAAAAGCTTCGATAAAAGAATTTTAGAAAAAGAGTTGTTGTCATAGGATACGAATGTATCTTTTTTTTTAGTTCCGCCTTTTTATTTGTCATTTTTTTCTGCTATTTTATGATTACAAAACCAGCGATTGTTTAGAGATGGGAACATGGATTCTGGCAAAAATAGGAAGACGTACTGATTCATAAGGTTCATCTCTGAGTTATATGTATTTCTATGGTAATCAGAGAATACACTTCAAAATATGAATTCTGCTTGGTATACTTAGTTTCGATCATTTCCGTTTACAAAACTAGGGTTCTTTATTCAATGGCTAAAAGTTTTTCAAAATAGTTTAGGGAAAATGTGAAGTTTTCAAATATACTCCAAAACTCTCCAGACTGGAAATGGTACTGAGTGTTTGAACTTAAGCCAGACATAGTAGTATTTCCCATTTTGCTCAATCTCCTTCTGTCTGACTATCTAAACTTGCATTCAGGGTTTTACCAGTTTTACTTCAGTAATTTCTATTGTGCTGTTACTTTATACTTAGTCTGAAAGAAACTCGTTGAGTCAATTTTTCGTCTAAATGCATACTAATATCGTTTTCTCGCAACTTCTTAATATTTAAACATTTATTTTTATAGTTATTTTGGTTATATATTTTCTCCACTTTACAAATATATGTCTTTCCTGGAAACGGTAAGAAGAAATTATTATTAATTTATTTACAGGAAAGACTCATAAGATAAGCCAAATACATTACCCAATGAATCATTCCAAATTAAGCATTAAACCTAGAATAGTATAATAAAAGCAAATATGATGAATGCCTAACCTACATAAATCTGTATATAAAAAAATCATCAATGACTCGAAAAGAATTTTTTACACATTTTTTATTTTTTTCTTATTTTAGATCCGCTACCTATTTCAACATTTCGAGTTTGCATTTAGCTATGAAATAATTCAAGTAAATTGGACCCTAAGAAAGTAAGCAGTTTCGTAATGCTTACGATGAGAAAAACTTAAAGAAGACTGAATATTGAAGTTAATAAAGCAACAGGAATTAGTGTAAGTTGCGTAAATTTGCAAGATCGTTTTCAAACGTTTTTCAAAACTAGTGTTGCAGGTGTAACTTAGCTGATTCTTGTCACTATGATATCTTCGACGCTTTAGTTCGTAAAAGACTTGCCCTTTTTTCTCCAGGCTTCATCGTCCTGAAATTATAATAGTTTTTGCTTCGAATTCCAGGAACATATAAATTCTTTTATTTTTTCTAAGCCCAGAAACCTTTTCTTTGCGAGAAAACAAATTTTCCTGTCCTTTGTTTCCAAACAAGTCGAAAACAGAATATTTATGCGATATGGACCTTGACCTCCGAAGAAGTCAGTTTATTATACAGCAAAAGTAAAATTATTAGATATGTACAACCCACTTTACTTTTCAGAATTTGATAAACAGCAAACCCGCGAAATCTCAGAGATGATGTAGTTATGGAAGGTTGTGGTTGGGGAAGATACGAGTGACTGAAATGTGGAAGAAAGGGAAGGGAAAAGACAGAAAATGAAAGATTTGTTAATATCTCATCGTCATCTGAATTCATCAAGACAGATCATCTAACTTTTACAATTTTTGAGTATTTGTAGAGTCAAAACGTACACTATCTCTGTAAAAGTAATTATGTGGATTTTACCTTCGCAATCACTGACCTTAGACTTGAATTTTAGAAATATTTTAAATTCAGCAAATAAATGCAAGGCACTTAACTGCCGTCTGACAAATATTGCCCGAAATAATTAATCTTAAAATTTTTTGGTATTACTATCTCTGTTGGCTTTCTTTGAGAAGCCGATTCTTTTAAAGTAATTCCAGGTTGACCTTCACCACTTAATTTCAGTCAGTGTTTAGTCTTTGTAATTTGCTCCTAATATTATTTGCTATTCTTATAATTATACGAATTATTATAAGTATTATAATATATTTTTTATAATTATTAAATTTAT
>KK121963.1:123427-141619 GCA_000611955.2 Stegodyphus mimosarum
AGCTCATTACCGATACGCCAAATAAATTTTTTCACAAGTAATTTGTAAGGTATCAGTGGCTAAAAATGCGTTATTAATATTCTTACGCAGTTATTCATATAAATTAGTAACACTGCAACAAATTTCATTAAATTAGAAACATTTTTCAGTTTTAATTTATGCAAATAATATTACGAGTGCCAACACTTGAAGCCTGCCATTGTTTTCTTAAACATGAACTCTGAAAAAGTCTCAATTAGATCTTCTTTAATGAAAAAATGCACTGATCAGACCTTTTCACCACAGTCAAAGAGTAAAACAAATCACTCACATCATAAACGTTTAATCAAATTCTTTCATTTTCAGTTACTAATTTTCAGTTTTAAAATTAAATATGTCGGTCAATTTTCATCAAAACGGAATTAAAACTTCTTGCGTTTTATTTCTGAATATACATTTTTAGTAAATATGGGGAGAATTTTTACACGGAAAGGGAAAATGCGCTAAGTTTTAGATGTCATCATTTTTACAAAACTAATTTTTGAAATAAAATATGCATCATTTCAAATATTTCCATAATTTGAAGAATATATATAATAGATCCTAAAATTTCGAGCTATATGTTCTACGAAAGTAAATCGAGAAACATTTAATAGTATATTTTTCAGCATGATTTTCGTGTGCCTACAGTAGTAGTCTAGCGTGTACCTAGAGTAGAGTGTTTTAGAATTCTTTGTAGAAGGAAACATGAAATATGTGCAATGCCTTACTGGGATTCGAACTCCAGAACTCTCGGGTGCTTGCCACTAAGGCACGCAGTGAGGAGGGAAAAATACCTTACATCCTTCTCCACTCATTAAGCGATGAGGGAGGAGAGAATCCAGTCGTCAGATGTCAGCATTGGCGAATTATCATTCACCACGTTATAAATTGTAGCCACTTGTGGAACTTTTAGAATTTTTTTCGAGAAAGAGGCGTGAAAAATGTCCTCCCGAGATTTGAATTCCGGATCTCCCAATTGCTAGCCCGACATGCTTCCAGCTACACCTCGAACGCAAGCGGTAAAGAAGGGAGAGGAATACCAAACAACCGTTCACACTGGGGTTTCTCTGAGCTTTCACACTTATGCTTCACCCGCAACGAGCCTCTCGCTACTACTTCTTTGGCAATGTAAACGCTCACTTCGTTTGAATAGAAGAATAGGGAAGATGAGTCAGTGATTACATTTCTACTTCGAACCAGTTGAAAATCTATCCAGGCAGTAACTGCGAGCAGTGTTCGCAGAGACGTAGTGCCGAATTTTTCCGTCATGTCGAAAATGCCGAAATGGAGAGATAGTCAAACTATGGCATTTTTTAATGCATATGCATCTCCTGAAGTATTATGGGATTCTTCACTACTTGAATATCACGACCATTGTTTACTAATATCTGAATATAAAGTGGATATAACTACTGATCGGAATGAATTTAAATTTTTGATATTGCAGAAAAGAAGTAGAAGAAAATTAAATTAAGGTATCGAATTCAAAATATTTATTTGAAACATATTTATTTCTGAATTTTCCTTAATCAAAAAACGGTTAAATTATACGTTATTCGACTATCCAATAAAATACAGTTTTCAATTAAAAAAATAAATGAAAGGGCAAACGTTTGATTTTATTGATATAAATTTCAAAAAACCAGTTTTTACTCATGTCCAATTACACCTAATAAAATATAATCTAAAATTTTGTTTATAGACTTTCCTTTTTATTTGAACAACAAATTAGATTTTATTTACAAACGATCAGTTAGAAACATTAAAATAAAAATCGCCGACAGAAGGCGTATGAGGATATTATGAATATGCTGAATTTTGAGGGTTTTGGAGTTGGAGGGCAGTTTTGGAGTCTAATATAAATAGACACCTCTTTTATATTAGAAAGAAAAAGAAGTAAGAAGAAAAGATTAAAAATTTTCGTTCACCCTCATATACAGAAAATGGCCTCAAACACTTCTGGAATAAATATGCTGATCGTTCATTTTGACACTCGAAATAAATATTGCAGAGAACTTTAGGAATCACCCGTCCCTAGAAACCGAAGCGCTATCTGCGTTTTAATTTTGCTAGCAAAGCATCTCGAAAGAACATTTTTTTTCTTTGAATAAGTGGAGTGACCATTTTCAATAAAGTTTCAAACTAGCCTTCACCCATTCTGATGAACTTTTTGTAACTTTGGATATCCTCTGCCCGAAGTTCATTTAAAAGTTGATTTAATGCTCCCAGTTCGTATTGATTTCCTTTTCTTCTTGTTCTTCCTTTTTTACCCCAAGAATAGAGTTTAATTCGTTAGAAACTGCTTCGCAGCTTCAAGCACTGTAATTGTCACGTCGTATCCATTTTGCAAACAAACGGAGGCGCGTTGCCAGTCCGGCTCTGGTTGGTGTAAACAATCTATGAGATTACAGGTCCGTTCACTTGGTTCTGAACGCCGTTATGAGGGGCTCGCCAAATGTCACTCGGAGAAAAGTAAACTCTCCTTAACGCAGTGAGTTCCATGTGTCGACTAGCTCCGCTATACGTGAAGCTCATGTTTTTGAATTAGCTCTGTTATGAGAAAGACTGGTTTTTGGAGCTGCGTCGACTGTGTCAGGTGCCCCCGTTAGCTTACGTAAACAACAGTATGAACAGCTTTTAATTTATTTCCCCTCCTCTTTACCACGTGCATTTGAGGTGTAGCTGGAAGCATGTCCGGCTAGCAATCGGGAGGTCCGGAATTGAAATCCCGGGAGAACTCTGCACATTTTTCAAGCCTCTTTCTCAAAAAAAAAAATTTAAGACTTTACAAATGGCTTGCGAATTACAACTGATGAATCAAAGCTAACGGAGACATCTGGCAGAGTCGACGCAGCTCCAAAACTAGTTTTCTCCATTTTAGAGCTAGTTGAAAAACGTGAACTTCACGTATAACCGAGCTAGTTGATACATGGAACTTACTCCGTTAGCTCATACAAGCCCCTGTGTGAACGGCCGTTTACACGTCGACACGCTTTTCTCAACATTTAGTGAGCAAATCTGTGCCCTGGAAAAATTAGTCTGACAGTATGTCCACAAAATGTTTAATAATTGTTGTTTTCCTTCCATTACCATCATTAAATCTCCTTTCATGGTTGTTATATGAGGTATTTCTTCTGCCTTCGTGGTTGCAGTGGTCAGCATGCTCGACGCGTATTGGAGAGGTCCGTGGTTCGAGTCCTGGCGAGGGTATTTCACATCTCTTACTTCCAAATAACCTAAAGACTCTACAGTTAGACTTCGGTTTAGAGAGCAGATAATAATCCCTTAGAGTTAATCGTGGAATGTAAGCGTGGTTTTTCGAATCCATATTATTGTGTTTTACTTGCATTGAGACATTACTCTTGCTGAATTGTTGAAAGAAGTCCGAGTATTCATCTTGCAGAGATTTTTTTAGGTAAAAATATTGATGAAGAAACTGAAAGTAATTCTTTTAAATAGACCTAATCTTGCTACTGTCTTCTTGACTTTTAATATGTTATTACGCAATATTTCCTCATGGAGATAAGTAATATTTGCGGAAGTAAAGGCCTGGAATAATCGAACATTACGAAAGTCAACTCTTGCGAATTGTTGGCCCATTTGAAATTGATTGACTCATTCTTTCACTGTAGAATAAGAAGGAGACTAATCAGCATACACGTGATCTAAGCATTGTTTCATCTTTTGGAGGTAAAGAACATGTTTAGCGGAAAATTTAATTACAAAACGATACACATTTTTAAATATTTCAGAACAAATTAAAACACCACTTCATTTAATAAACAGTCAGTAAACAGCGCATACGATTTCTCTAAAGAAACCTTCAAATGCATTCAATTAGTTTTGTTATTACATGCCT
This sequence comes from Stegodyphus mimosarum, assembly GCA_000611955.2. Lineage (NCBI taxonomy): Eukaryota > Metazoa > Arthropoda > Arachnida > Araneae > Eresidae > Stegodyphus > Stegodyphus mimosarum. The sequence goes on from KK121963.1 coordinate 127,308, forward strand.
TTGAACAGTTTTAGGTTTGGTTTATATAATTATGGCATAGCTCAGGAAGGCTGTCTGCCTAATGGAAGAAATGCCTTCGTAGAATCCTTCGTAGTTCCTTCGTAGTTCATTTAAATACGTGCGCTTGAAGAAAGAATACATTCCATTACAAAATTGAATAACCTTGTTCTTTCCAAAAGAACGTAACGACTGTAAATGAAATACGTTGAACCTTGGTTCACGAATGTAATTCGTTCATGAAAATAGTTCGTTATCCGAAATAGGTTTTAAAATGGGAATTAACATAAAATGAATTAATCGGTCCCCGGATCCCAATGATTGCTTATTAAACAGTATTGCTTTGTGAGTAAGTTCGCAATGCAAAAGCAATGGAATTCATTAAATATAGCACATACGCACAATGTTTAGCACACTGCTAAGCATACGAAAAATAAGAAAATTTGAATTAAATTTTACCGTATCTCTACGAAGGAAAAATCGACGGCATAAATAAAAAACGATGAAGAAGCTAAAGGTACAAAATGTTATTGTTTGAAAGGAAGATCCTATTTATTAAAAATACCAAGTAATTGCTTTCCTATTTTTCCCGCCGCTCCTTTTGCTTTTCTCTTTGTCTTAAGTTTGCTCCCACTACTTAAAAATCGCTTAGCCTTTATCCCATTAAACGTTTTGCGACTGTGATTTGTTTCTGTGTATGTTTTAAAACATTCTTAAAACAAGGCATAGCATTATCATTTCATACATTTCTGTTACGATTGCTACCAATTTTGCATAAATTTTGCCTATCAAATAACTAGAAACATCATCGCTTCCGTCGTCGTCTTCTGAAGACATTTCCTCCACTGCATTATTTGCACTTTAGTGTGTCAGTTATTGTCGTCTTAATTGTTTGTATCTCGAGACACGGTTCGTCATCTAAGATAGTTTTCATTCGGAAAATTTGTTGGTGAGCCAAGACGTTCGTGAACCAACGTTCCACTGTAAACATAATTTCTAGAGCAAAATAATATTATATCCAAAATTTTGGACAAATATAATAAAAGTAATTCCTTGAAACTCTATCTAGGATATAAAAGAAACCCAGGACAAAAGTAATTTTTTTTAAATTTTATTTATTAAAGTCCTTCTCAAACTTCTTCAAGAAAACCTCATCTGGCTCTCACGAAAAGCGAAAATTGGGTGGGTGAAGAAAACAACTCAACAATAGTACTGTACCCTCCAGATATAGTCATATCAGCGAGACAAGTCTTTGACAGCTCGGTTGCGAAATGTCTTTCAACGCGAATGACGCTAGAAAGCTAATACGTATAAAGGACGAAGAAAAACATGAGAACCCATGCATAGAACAAAAATGAAACAAAATAAAATAAAATAAATGTCAGAATGTTTCTTCAGCCGGACTTGCAAGTTCTAAAGATTTATTTCTGGAAATTATACCTTGCAAAACATTCACAGGCAGCCAGCTTACTGTACTGTCATTCTTTTTAGTGTCACCTTTGAAAAGAAAGAATTCAATACAATTGGATAAATATATTTAACTATAAATTATTACAATTAGCTATTACTTATAATTATGAATAAGTAAATTGACTGCATGAGTTCTTTGCTTTCTTTCTATCTTTTTTTTTAATTATTTTTTTGCAGAGATTACTTTCAGTCACACAAATTTTCCTAGATTTCAAATACGTTAGAAATTAAAAATAAGAATTGTTTATAAACGACATCGGCGAATTCAAGATATCAGATATTTTTTACTTCCTTGTATGAAGTAAAGGAAATATTGTAATCACGAAAAATTTCGAGTATCATATTTCAACTAAAATACCCATTTTAATGATTTCTTTGCGTCACATCCGAACGTACCGACAGAATAAAGGACTCTTTTATCCAAAACAGATTGGGAAATGGATTTAAATTGGATTCAGAAGAAACTTCGTGACATCTGTAGGTACGTATGTATCTCGCATAACTCAAAAACAAGCAGGCATAGAACGTTGAAATTTTGTATATGGAATTGCTATAACATGCAGTTGTATGCCTCTCTTTTTCGCTACAATTGACCACAGCAGACATATGTGTGTGTATATATGTACACACACACACACACACACACACATATATATATGTACACACACACATATATATACTGAGCTCACTGAGCTCAGTATTTTTATTCTTGTGTGTTGTAAATTGTGCATTTTTTTGGCTTTAAAAGCGATTGAATCATGTAGTTCTATGTTCCAGTTAAGATTTTCATGTCTTTAATAATGGTCCCGTGTTTTTATTTAGTTAATGTGCATGCAATAGTTGTAGAATCGCCAACAATTTAAAAGTTTATGTGTTGCTAAACATAACGAGGATGTTATTTGTTTATGTTTGAAACTCTTAGCAGAACAGTGAGTTAAGTCAATTGGTGCACCAGCTTCAGAGTGTTTTACTCAGTGTATCCAAAAGTTAACTTCAATTCGGGGCATCGAAAATTAGGTCCTCTCGCTCGTTGGCAGAATTGCTCGCTTTTAAGTAGAAACTTTAATTTTAATTGTAAAAATTATTTTTATTGGTTTTTAACTGTAGGCGTTTTATGTTTTTCTGTAATTTTTATGAAGATGTTTTGAGTTTTGATGTATTTTGCCTTGCCGCGCAATGTGAACTGAATTGATTGAATGGTAAATATATCGATAATGAAATTCGAGGAAATAAATTTAAATGAAGAACAGCAAAAATGTGTATAATGTAATAACCGTACAAAGAAGTTATGTGGTGTCCACATCAGATATTTTTAACTGAATTTGCAGAGAGCATTTATATTTATTTCTGTGATTATAAGGTATTGAGAGCGATTCATTTAAAATACGCACTTGCAACAAATCTCTTGCTCTTTTTGAGGGGAGAATTTTTGCTTTGGCGATTTTCCAAAATAGCGGATGTAAAGAACAATGGATATAAAGAAATTTCTGCTATAGCAAAGATTGTGAGGAGACACTTTATTGAAAATATGATTTGTCGAGTGCTATAAGTTCAACTAAGGGGAAGAAAACGTCGAAAATGAAACAGGCTTGGCAGACCTTTTGCTTCAATTAATGAACATGTTGATGAAATCAGATATCTGGTGTTTAATGATCGCAGTTTAACAGTTAGGGATATTTCTGGACATGTTTTCTTCAAAGAAAAAAGGGCCAAGAATAAAGACAGTCGTAAAACCACAGCATAGTTAGGTAATTAGAATATAGATGCAGTTCATGACCAATAATGGGAATTATGGTACCCCATAGATGAAACTTCTGAGTATTCATAGCTTCGTCAAGGACAAAATACGCCTCTTCTGACCACAAAACTCTCCAACGCCATGCATTGCCAATGGATATTCTCATCAAAGATCGACAAAAAGTCATTACGCTGATATGGGTCTTGAGGAGGCAGTTTTTGAAAGATATGGATCTTACATGGATACAAATTTAAAATGGATTACAGAAACTTTTATACCTTAAACCAGAGATAAGCAAATTATGTGACAACGCTCGAGCCCTCGAAGAATATTGGGAACAAAATGCTCTATCAAGCACAGCAAAAGCGACTTTTTCTACAGTTAATTTGAAAACTATTTTCCATTGTCTTTCCGGCAATACACCCAACTGCTCAATCTTCTTAAATTTAATTATCATATTTTTTCATTTTTTTATATAGGCCTTTTCTACAAGTCTTTCGGACATTGGTATTTTCGCAGTGCACATAAACTGTTTAACTTGGTAGGTTTCTGCTGTTTCTACATGCTTCTGCCTACTACACTAATAGCGAATCCTGTAGAGCCTACTAGACTCGTATCGAGCTATCGTAGTCTAAAACAAATCGCTAAGTCTAAACATAAGGTTAAAATAACCATCTTATTCAAGTCTTAAATCCACTATTATCGAAACTCCACTACTTGAGGGTATTTAAATTAACATGCGATAACCTTAAAGGCAAATGTAAATTACGTAGTCTGAGACTGCAACACAAAATAACTTCCTTAAGCTGGCTCAGATGGCTTAATGGCGTTTATTTAAAGCGTCGGTTAGCAAGACGCAAAAGAGGAAACATAACTCAGGCAAAGCTCCCGACAGTTAAATAACAGCAAGACGCTTACAGCCAGAAACTCTCATCTAAAGATTCAAAACCTTCGGCTTATTAAACAACGCAAAACTAATTGTTGCGTATGTAAGCCAAAGGAGGTGGTGAGGACTACAGAAAGGAGAAGTTAAAGTAAAGCTCATAATAATTATTTAATTTAAAATACCCTAGAAGTGTACTTCTGATAAAACAGCTTCGCCAATAAAGCTCGATCTTTCTGCTCTAAAGGCATGGCAATTAATGATTTTACGGCATTAGCAACTGGCATTTTATAACAACATTCCTAATTTTGCACTACGTCCATTCTACATAGGATGAAAAGTACTATCTCGAGACATTCTTTATCATTATTAACTTTTATTTTATTTTTGACGCCAAAAGCGCCTACAGTATTTCTATACTAAAAATACTGAGATCTGTTGTCAATGTTGCAGCATGTGATTTTTATCTTTAAAATTAGAAACGTATGTAATATATCTGCTACTTTCAGCTTACATTTAATAATCTGGCAGTGTGAAATAAATTAGAGTATTCTTAACTGATCAAAGTTTATTAGTATCTTCGCCATGACATCAATCAGTAAAAGATATTTCTTACACTATTATCTGCATATAGTTCGTTACTTTTAGCATTGCTAAACTTCATTGGAATAATAATTTTTAATGTTGAAAATAATAACTACAGTATTTCCTCGTATTCCTTCCGTTTTTAGCCCAAACGGGAAGTGAGTCTCGAATGGGATATTAGTCTTGAGACGGCATTTTGCGTGGAAGCACTTAAATGCTTTCTACCACTTTCCAAATTGTTGCCGCCATTGTTGTCGCCTTGTATTACATTTAAAGGAACTGAATAATGAAGGATCTGCATGAATGTATGCATACTTCTCGAATTGTGAAAAAACAACAGCACCTAGAGTCATCAAATTTTTAATAACGTAGTGCTCCATCCGAACATGGACACCTGGAAGCTTGAATTTTGAATTTCGAAATCAATTTATTATGTATCTCGTAGTATCTCGTATTTTGTAAGACTGTAGCAAATTTTTGATTAGCAAGCCCAATGAATTCCGAGCGAGCAGTGGCAACACTGTATGCAATAAAAAATTTTTATCTCCAGCATACGAGACTGTCTATCGAAAATTCTAAAGACATGCTGTTAAATATTTTTCCGTTGAATCGAATATTATGCGGCATGATATTTAATAAATAAGGCAAACACATAAAACGTTAATAGTAAAAAGATAAGAAGAAGTTTTTTAAAGCCATCTTAGTAAGAAAATTGAACATTGATATGATAAACTTAGAAAAGGCTGAAATAAACATAAAAATGTTTATACCAACACCTAAAGCTGCATCTGGAATTCTAAACGTATACCGCTATGATGCTTTTAAGTTTTTTATAATTTTGCTGTTGAAATGTATATGAAGTAAGCGGGAAGAAAATGACGCTTAATAATAAAGCAAAAAAGAAAAGAAAAAATCTGTATGGTAGGAGCGAGTGTAGCAACACATTGGTAGAGCGCGTATAAAACCCCTTAATAAACCCTTCCGGGCGATCATCAAAATCTGAAAACTTTCAGATTTTTTTTATTATTTTATCTTCGGGAAATCGACAGGGAGAAATTTACGCGAATAGTTTTTCCGAAAAATGTGGTCAGAATAAAAACATCTAGGCACGTAATATAAGCTAGAGTCATGTATAAACTACATGGCTATCCCAATATTAGTTATTTCTTCAAAAGAAACCTACATTTTAATAAGAACACATAGTAATACTAACATTACACTGTCTAAGAAAGTATCTTCGTTTCTACTTCTATGTAACTGGAATCTTGCCCCTTCTTTTAGTTGTGTCTGCTACTGCCCTCAAATAATCCGTAAATAATTAAAGAAGGGGAACGTGTAGCTGTATAAGCGAAATCGTAAGGTGAATTTCAGTTCATGCTTGCTTCGCCGGCACTGGATGGATTCTTGTCTTAGGCGAGTTTACGTTTCTCCGAGTGACTTGGAGCGAACCGCTTGCTACAGCGGCTCGAACCGAGTGAGCGGACTTGTAATCTGATAGATTGTTTACACCAGTCAACGCGGACTGACAACTCGCCTCCGTTTGTTTACAAAATGGATAGTGACGTGGCAGTTGCAGCGCTTGAAGTTTGCGAATCAGTTTCCAACGAATTAATTTCTGTTCTCGGAAAAAAAGAGAAAAATAGGAAATGGGTACGTGACTGGTAGCTCACCGTGATGAATTAGGAGCATTAAATCAACTTTTAAATGAACTTCGGGGAAAGGATATCCAAAATTATAAAAACTTCATCAGAATGGATGAAGGATAGTTTCAAACTTTATTTAAAATGGTCTCTCTACTCATTCAGAAAAACAAAATACGTTCTTTCGAGATGCTTTGCCATCAAGATTAAAATTGCAGACAGCGTTTCGGTTTGTGGCGACGGGTGACTCCTACAGTTGACTACTATACGTACTTAGAGTGCAAAAATGCACAACCAGCATATTTATTCCTAGAGTGCGCGATTCCATTTCTGTCTATGAGTTGAGTGAAAATTATTAAGCTTTTGCTTGAACTCTCGAACTTCGATACACTAAATATGAACGCGTTAATAATATCCTCATACGCCTTCTGTCGGAGATTTTTATCTTAATACTTTCGACTGATCATTTGTAAATAAAATCTAATCTATCGTTCAAATAAAAAGAAAAGTCTTTAAACAAAAATTCAAAATTTTAGATTATATTTTATTAGTTGTAATTGGCCATGCGTAAAAACTGGTTTTTCGAAATTCATATCAACAAAATCAAAAGTTTGCCCTTTCGTTAATTTTTTAATTGAACACTGTATTTTATTGGATGGTTGAATAATATATAATTTAATTGTTTCTTAATTAAAGAAAATTCAGAAATAAATGTCTTTAAGATAAATATTTGGAATCCGATAGCCCACTTTAATTTTCTTCTGTGTTTTTTCTACAATATCAGAAACCTAAATTCATTCTGATCAGTAGTTATATCCACGTTATATTTAGGTATTAGTGAACAATGGTCGTAATATTCAGGTACTGATGTATTCCATATTTATGAGATGGACATGCATTAAAAAATGGTATAGTTTGATCATCGCTCCACTTCGACATTTTCGACGTATTTAATTATGTCATGATGAAGAAAATTGGGCACGACGTCACATTGCTTGGAGTTATTGATCGGACAGATTTTCAACTGTTTCGAAGTAGAAACGGAATCGCTGACTCATCAACCCCTACGTTTCTATTCGGGCGAAGTGAGCATTTACATCCTGAAAGAAGTCACAGCGAGAGGTTCGCTACAAGTCACTCAGAGAAATGTAAACTGGCCTTTAGATGGCATCTAGCTCAGCAGTTAGAAGGGAAAGTTTCTGTGTGATCTTCTCTGGAAGTTTAAGGCGTCTTGTCTTTCGTATTAAGACGAAAGTAGTCACTAAGCAGACGAATCCACTTTAAAATTTAGGGCAATGCGTCCTCCGAACGAAATTATAAAGGGTAAAATTAGGCGAATATTTTAAAAATTTTTCTGAGCCTTGCGTTGAAAAACTAGAGGGGTGTTGAGAATGCGTAAAGAAATGCAGTAGTTAAAATAATATATCAATACCTAAATGATAAAATTTATAAATGTTTTCTTTATTAGGTAACTAATGAGTTATTTCTAGTGCCATGGATCGTATACCTCTGCTGCAAAATGAGTGTATGTAGCATAAGTAGATAGCCAAAGTAGTCATTTATAATGCCGCTATTTAACACACCTACGAATTTTGTTAATTTTCATTTATTCAGTTTGTAACAAAATTTCTATTTCTTAAGAATCTTACGAATTTCAGTAATACATTTAGTTTAAGCACTGTACCGCTAATTAAAGTTAATGAAATTAATTTGTTTCATCATTACTACGTGAGCTAATTATATATTTAGTCTGAGTTAAAATAACACGTTGAATAAAGATTATTGGAAGTGATAATGTAACAAGAATCAGCGTAATATTCATAAATCTGAAGGACTAAATTCGAAGGTTTATGCATACAACCTTCTTCATCTGCAGGAGTGTAAATGAGGAAAGAGAAGCCTTTGCTCAGGCGATAACAATGAGAGGGAAGGAGTTAGCAGCGCCATCTATTCATAAAATTGAAAACAACTTTGCAATAATTTTGTGGAACACTTCTAGAAAACGTAATTTGCCAGCCGTTAATCTTTTCACAAAATAACGCCTCAAACGATTGAAGTTGGTGAATTAGATTTTCTAGAGGTGTCCCACATTCATAAAAATCTTTTAGTTACCGGTCTCAATTCCAATCCGTCTTTAGCTTCAGCTTTTAAGAAAGTATTTCACAGTTGTTTTCATTTTTTATCTATAGATGACCCTAGTACTTCCTTCCTATCACTGTTATCGTCTGAGCGCAAGATTCTTTCTTGTCATTTGCACTCCAGCACCTGAAGCAGCTGGTTCTATATTTGAATCTTCGAAACCAGCCCTGAACATTTATGAATATTATGCTGACTTTATTTTAATTTTATTTATGTATTTATTTTGCCTTAGCATAGCCTGTACTCTTGTGTTTGCCTGTACACTTGAGAAGTAAAGCACCCGCCTAACATTGCAGAAATCATTGCCAGCCTAGCACGCGCATAGTTTGAACTTCCTTTGAAAGCCCAAATAGTAAATATTCTACAAGGTATGAAAAACTCTAGTACAGTCTATGATAAAAAGATCCGTAAAACATTACTTGTGTCACCCGTATAAGCGTATTAGTAGCGGAATTCAAGTTCTGTTAACAACTCATTATACTCGGAAACTTGGATGATGCAAAAAAGAAATCTCAAGAAAAAATATTACTGCACAAATATAGCTTGAGCGAACTTTCACGGTTTGAGGGACATTAATTAATGTTTAGCTGTGTTAATTAAATTCCTCTCGTTGTCAGCTATCAACCATTTTTTACCTTTCTCTTTAATCAACTTTTATAGTCAATAAACCAGAGAGCACCTTACACATATTTCTATAATACCCGTCGTTTATTTGATAACTACGAGAGCAGGACGTACCGAAAACTGCTAAAAAAATTTGCTGTAAATCACCTAATGTGGAATTCGTTCGACTCCTCAATAACATCCTAGGGTCAACAATAAAACCGCCATCTTTCCCTTTCGCTGTTATTACCCATCGTCCTTTGCGCTTTTATTCGCTGCTTTTGTTTAGTCTTTTACTTTCTGTTTCGGTGCACAGGCATTTTTCAAAATCTTTTCCTGCCCAAAACCTGTCCGCCCTCTTTTCACCAAATTCCGGGGTTCCGTCGGCAATTTAATTTTCTTGTTGATATAGATGCGTAACTTGTTCTTTTTGGCTAAAAGCTGTAATTTACGTGTCGCCCTGGCTTAACAAGTTCGTTTTTCCCAGCATGACTTTCTTTTTTTTGTTTTTGTTTTGTTATAGTTTTGCCTTTTGTTCGTTGGGTTGTTAGGGTTAGTGCGTGTTTTTATTTAGAGCTGTTGTCACAATTTGTGTAGTGCCACCCACTTTCTTAAGTGATATGTTTTATAAACTTTAGAAAGAAGTATTAGATTAAATATATCATTTAAGATTATCGAGTGCTTTATTCGCTTGATAATCTTAAATGATATAAGTGCGTTATTCGCTTTTTAGTATTTTGTACGTTTCTGTTCTAAATAGTTTTATCGAGCGTTATGTATTTCATTTATTTTGAGGAAGATAATAAATGAGATTATTGGCGGTTATTTCTTTGGATATATTATAAAACATTGCTCAAATTCTGTGGAAAGGATCTTGGTGAGATTTCTTTTAGAACTTACTGAGACTTTCTAGATGTAAAAAGAAGTAAAATTTTGCCTGTAATTTAAATCGTATGAATAAAGCTATTTTGTTCTTAAAAAAGAACGCAGACATTTTATTTCAGGTTATTCTGATAAATATTAGAATAAAAGTCTTCCAGGTAAAATCATATCTGATGTGGACACCACGTGACTTCTCTGTACGGCCTGTTAAGATATACACATTTTTTTCTGCACTTCATTTCAACTTATTTCCTCGAACGATTCCATCTTAATTAATCGAACCCTCAAGGCCAACTGCGAAATGACATCAAAAAATGCAAATTTTGAGATTAAATACCCCGCTTAAATTTTGTCGTAAGGGATTCAAACTTCTTACATTTTTTCCCCGTGAGGAGTATAAAACTTTAAACTAACTTATAAATATAAGTGTATGAACCGAGAAACAGCATTAAAAGTTAGATTTCATTATTTGTCGAAAATTAAATTTTTGTAAATTTGCCGAAATATGAATATTTTCGTCATTCTGAACCCTTCTATAATTGGAAGTATGGGACTACGATCAAGGATTGCGAAAATGAAGGCTAAGTAAGACTTTTAAGCCGGATAAAAGAGTAGTGTATTATACGTATATCTAACGAGAAGTGCAGAACTAGATATTATAGCAATACAATACACAAAATTTGGAGACAATACAAAGGGATTTTAAATTCATTATATAATCCGTTTCGGAAAGGATCAAGAGTCCTTTATTCCGTCTGTACGTACATCCACGCCAGTACCGGGATCTTCGTCCTGGGGAAGCCTTTCGAAGTTTGTATTATCCAGGTCCTGGAGGACCCCTCAATGACGGCGCAGACCCCACGGTCCCTGCCCGGCTTTATACGTCGCGATTAGCGGCAAGGACGAGTATCGTGGATACTAAATTAAAACACTGGACATCTTTGCCTCGGGCACCATTCCCTCGGCATCAGAAAAACGCTTGGTGCCTTGCCTCACTTCGTCAGTCCCCGTCACTGGGACCGGGAGGGCCAAACCCCCACCGAGAAAGCCCATGATCTATGCACTATATAGCTCCACCACAGCCAGAGGAACAGACACGACAGTACCAGTACGGTCCCTGCCAAGTATGAACCAACCTGAGAATAAACTCGGGCTCTAGTCCTGTGAAGACAACTTATTTGCCCCTGTGGTTGAGACTGTCTAAGTACAGATCCTAGCCAGTACTTCCCAGGAATTCTCCTGAGTCAACCCCCGGGGGGGGGGCGTCTGTACGGACAGGCGTGAAGCTGAAAAATTCTCCAAATGGATTCGGGTACGGTCGAAATAGATATTTCTGTTGAAATAAGATCCCGGAAATTTTTCGCCATCGCAGTATTTCCTTTACTTTGTACAAGAAAGTAAACATGAATATTGTCTATTAAACAATAATACCTACATAAATTATAAGCATCCTTAAAGATTTAAGTTTATAAGGTATTTCTCCCGCATTCTTCGCATGCCTTCGTGGTGTAGCGGTCAGCATGTTCGGCGCGAATTCGAGAGGTCCGTGGTTCGAGTCCCGGCGAGGGTATTGCTCATGTTTCGTCCTCTCCTGCTTCAAAAATACCTAATGTCTCTACAGTGGCGCTCGAGCCAAAAAAAGTTAGTGAATGATGATTCTGCACCACCAGGATTTGGCGATTGGGTTCCCTAATCCCCAGTCGCCCTTTAAAAGGGGGTATATAAGATATTTCTCCCGCCTTCTTCGCATACCTTCGTGGTCTAGTAGTCAGCACGCTTGGCACGTTCGAGAGGTCTGTGGTTCGAATTCCGGCGACTGCATTGCTCATTTTTCCTGTCTCCTATTGCCATATAAAAAACTAATGTCTCTATGAGTTAAAGGGTAGATTTCAAAAGGAAATATTCTTCTAAATAGAATTCAACTTTCTGGGCGCTTGCGCCATCTTTATCGTTGCGCGAATTATGATTTAATTTTTGTTGTTAAATATTTTAAGGGAAAGTGTTTTGTGGGAATGAAAACAATTTCAGTATTAGTATAACTCCAATGGAAGTGCTGCATGTAATCTTCTCTTCGAATTGTAGATAAGTAAAGGAAAGCTAATTTTTTTGCTATTGAGAAGTTAAATTCAGTGACCTCCCGGTTAACAAGTGTAACGCCAGCGAGCTTTCGAGATGGAAAATAATCAGACCAATAGTCTTTTGAATGTTTATTTTAAGACTTAAATAAATATTTCTGTTAAGTTAAATAAATAAAAATAATTGCGAATCAGACAATCGCATGCTGCGACTTGTACCTACGGCATTTCTCAGACAAAAGCCCATTCCTTTCCTTTTTTGTTTGCGTCGCAAGGAAGTCACGCAAGGGGGCTATCCTTAACAAGATTTTTTCTTTTTTTTAAATTTTGTATTAGTTTCCTGTCATTTAGCCGACACTTGGTGTTCTTTTCCATAAGAAGTCCTTAAATTTAAACCTGTTGTTTCATCAAACTGCAGCAATTGTACCTCTCGGCCATTGGTGGCAACAAGCTCATTAAAGGAACTGCTTTGTTTGATAAGATTTTAGACACTTTGTTTTATAATTGAACATCGAAAAGACGATGATGAATGAAAGCATAGTAAATTTGTAATAATATCTGAAACATTAAAAAGTTAACTAAACAGTAAATAACATTAATAAATATAATAAATGCTATGAAAATTAATAAAAATTACAGATTTTATGGTATTAATGTATTATCGAGTCGACTATGAAAATTATCTACCATTCAACCAAGAAAGTTGGTGGAGATCCTGCCGAAGTTGCGCCAGTCGTTCGTGCGGAAATTCGGAAGAAACTCGGGCATCTTTAGTTAATAAACAATGAGTATTCGGCCCGCTTCATTTTTGCTCTTCATAAAAAGGATTGCTTCGATTTCTATTATTCTGTTAGGCCTTCCGATTGTACCGGAAGTTCTCTTTAAAAAGGTATCAATGCAAAAATCATTCTTACTCTCTATTTCTGTCTTATCGGACATATCCAATTGTTCTTTTACCTATTTAACAGATGTTCATTTCCTCGAATAAATGCAGACGAACCGGAGAGCATTCACAAATATTGCATCGCCGCTGCTGATTCGTTTCCAGATAAAGTACAATATAACGTCCATTATTACTCACTTTTCCCTTCCTTGCACGAGGTAAAGGAAGTATTGTAATCGCGAAAAATTTCGTGTGTCGTATTTCAGAGAAAATATTTATTTTGATCGCAATCGAATGCATTTGAAAGATGTTTTTGCTCGAAATACGTACGCACTAACAGAATAAAGGACTCTTTTTCCCAAAACGGACTGTAAAATGGATTTAAAACGGATTCAGAAGAGATTGTTTCGTGACATCTGTACGTATGTGTGCATGTACTTCGCATAACTCAAAATAATAGCCTTAGAAAGTTGAAACTTCGTATATGGGACTCATATAACATGTAGTTGTGCACCTTCCTTTTTGGTTGCAATCGGCTGCACCAAAAGTATATAAATATATACCGACTCTGTTACCCGTCTCGGTGAGCTCACTTTTTTATTCTTATATGTTGATAAATTGTGCGTTTATCCTTTAAAAGCGATTCAATTATGTTGCTCTTATATTCCGGTTAAGGTTTATGCCTTTAATTAATCTGCGTGCATTAGTTATAGAATAATCAACAATTTAAAAGTGGAGCACTAAATACTAAGGAAGCCGCCGTTTGTTTACATTTGAAGGTTTTAGTAGAATAGCGAATTAAGAAAGTTTCTGCATTTTCAATGTCTTTTTGCTGAGTGGGACCAAAAGTAATTTTCAGTTTTGTGTACCTAAAAACCCACCTTCTTGTTCCCTGGTCAGATTGCTTGTTTTGAGTAGAAATTCTAATTTGTCTTGTAAAAAGTTTTTAACTGTATTTGGTGTTTTATGTTTTTCTGTATTTTATAATTTGTAATCACGTTTTGAGTTTTTATGTATTTTTGCTTTGCTCGGAAGTGAGAACAGAATGAATTGAATGAGAAATTTATGTTTATTGAAACTGGAGGAAATACGTTTAAATGAAATGCAGCAAAAATGAGTATGATTTGACAAGCCATGTAAGATGTCATGTTTTGCCCACATCAAATTTTTTTGTGACAGTATCCCATAACTTCGATAATAATCCGCTGCTTACTGTTCTGTAGAAAGCAGGTCTCTAATTTTTTTATAATTTGTTTTTTAAAGCGCAAGAAATGGTATAGGAGTAGAAATTAATTTGTATCCTTGTTCATAGAAACAAAAGGTGACTTATCTAGGATGAATCGGAATTACATAAACGGAACTGCAGATGTTACGAGTGTATTATGAAATCATACTTTTATGCAAACTATCACAAAAT
>KK121963.1:141663-167129 GCA_000611955.2 Stegodyphus mimosarum
ATAGTTTTGTCGACGGTATTATACAAAAGTACATTTTTTAAGCCTAGCGAAGGCTTATGAACGATTTTGTAAGTAGAATTTCAAGTAAATAATTTATTTTACATTAATGTAGAAAATACGAGAAACTTTTAGCTTAGATTTATTTTGAAGAAAGCCTATCCATGTATTCGGCTATTATTAAATTTTTTTATTCTCTGAAATAAATTTAAATTCCTCACAATAAGATGACTTTAAAAGTTATAAGGTATTTCTCCCGCCTTCTTAGCATGCTTTCGTGGTGTAGTGGTCAGCACTCTCGGCGCGTATTCCAGAGGTCCGTGGTTCGATTCCCAGCGAAGACAGCGCTCATTTCTCAGCTCTCCTGCTTTAAACAAAATACCCAATGCCTATACAAAGTAATAAAAATTCAATTTGAATCTAACTGTCTATCCTATTTACGCCATAATGTGCATTTAATGCGCGTGAAAGTGGAATCAAAATCCATCTGGAAAGATCTTTCTAAGCAAAGTCCTTTTGCAAAGTGTCATTGATATATTTTTTAATGAAGTGGCAACAACGATGCATAAGTAATGACATCCTCTGAGTTACATTACTTAATGATTAACTTGCTGTTTTTGCTAAGGCAACAGGTCGTAATGGTAGCTCGGTGAAAACTGTCCATAAACTTAGACTTCATATATTTAACTAGTGAAAATTAAGACTCTTCCTTTCTTTTTTTCTTTCCTTTTTTTTTCTTTTTTTTTCCCCAAATTTTCAGCAAAAATAATGTAACATAGCGAGTTACAGAATGTTAATTAACTTGTGTTCGTAAGTATTATAAGACGTTATTTTCCCACACGGATGAATAAGTCTAAAACTCATAAGTATCGGAAGAAATTAAAGGAACCGTAAAAAAGTTTTTCGACGGATATAAAAAAAAGGATGAAAATTAAACAAACAGCCGAAAAATTTTAAGAATGCAAATATTATGCATAATTTCCTTAGAACACTACAAGCAGTTTCTTTTGCGTGTCTCCTAAGCAATAAAATAGCCATTACGTTTAGTTTATTAATTATCTTTTCGCTTCATCGCGTTTCTTTGACGTCACAGGCAATTAACCACTTACGTTACGCTATTATTCTCTTATGCAAAGCTGCGTCCGCTAACGAAAATGTTTGATGAAACGTCGAATATTTAGCGATTTTTTTTTATATTTCGTAGAATAAAATGGCAGCAGAAGCACATTCGATTATTTGTTTCGCTTTGCTGCTTTTGCGACATTTCCGAATTTGATTTGAATTCGCTGTGACGATAATTATCTTCTGGAGCATTAAAAAACTTCATCACGAAAACTTTTTGTAATAGCTCATCAAGAAGGACAAGACAAAAGTTCTATCTATATTTTGTTTTCGAAATCGAAATTACGCTGAAGGCAAATTCGTCTTGTTTCATCTGAAGGCTT
Source organism: Stegodyphus mimosarum (assembly GCA_000611955.2). Classification (NCBI taxonomy): domain Eukaryota; kingdom Metazoa; phylum Arthropoda; class Arachnida; order Araneae; family Eresidae; genus Stegodyphus; species Stegodyphus mimosarum. Next base: position 143,106 of record KK121963.1, read on the forward strand.
TTTATGATGGTTTCAATCAGAAAATTCATGAATTTATTTAAAAAAGGCCTTAGGCTTAGAAAAGACCATTTAACATTTTCATCAAATTCGAACAAACTATTCACTTGTGCGTTGAAGGAAATCTGATTAAATGTTCTAATCTAAATTGCGTTCATGAAAATTTCGAAATTACTACTACGGTGCGCTAAATGTCCCAAAAAGAATAAAATAAGCAATAAAATATTATATCTGTATTATGATAATTATATATGACTTTTTAAATTTACATTAATACCCGCATACATTCGTTTTGCTTTTATGGATGGATAATGGCACAGCTATTACTACCAATAACTCTGATTTTAAGGTTTCAGGACCATGAGAAAAAACACTGGTGATATTCTATGAAGTACTGCCGAACTTAGTTGCGTTTTGAAACTTTATAATTTCTGTAAAAAAAGTGAGAAGAAGATTTGGAAATTTTTCAAAAATTCCCTCTTCAGGAGTCGGTAAAAGAAAACTAATTCCTAGTTAGTGGATAGCTAACAGATTCAGTACTGTCATAGTTTAATGAAATTACACTCATGTCCATAAATTAAGGATAATTCGGAGTGACGCGAAAATCGAACTCTAAAATAAAAATATCTTCTGTAAAATCACTACACACATCTTCAATAATCATATGCAAATTTCAGGAAGTAACCAGATGACACCGATGGTACGTCACAATGACCAGAGTGTAAGAGAGTGATATATAAGGAATACAGGCAAAGAAGTAAAATTGTTCGCAGGCGCTTTATAAGCATTTCAGTGCAATAACCGAATAGTTATGACACAAAAGACGGATTTGGATGATTTTTTACGTGGTAGAATTATCGGCCGTCTGGAATGTGGGCGTACTCAACTGGAAGTATCAGACGAACTTGGAATTGCCCAGAGTGTCATCTCTAGACTTTGGCAACAATTCCAAGATGATGGTAATGTGAGTGGACGTTACCTCACAGGTCGCCCCAGAGTTACAACGCCGAATGAGGACCGGTATTTGGCAGTTACTGCCAAAAGAAACAAGCGGAGCACAGCCTCAGACCTGTCTCGTCAGCTCTCTTCAGCCACTGGTACGACAATTTCAGTAGTAGTCGACAATTCAGACCTGGAGTAGAGGGCATGCATTGGGGACACCGAAACAGTGGGCTTCTGTGATGTTTTCCGACGACTCCAGGTTTAGCTTGCAGTCTGATTCTCGCCGGACTTTCATATGGAGAGCTTCAGGTACCCGTTACCACCAAGAAAACATCATTGAGCGACACCGGTACGGTGGTGTAGGAGTGCTCGTTTGGGGTGAAATTATTCTGGGTCCCAGAACTGACCTGCGTGTTCAAATTGGAACCATGACAAGCCAAATCTATCGGGACGTCATTCTGGAACAACATGTACGTTTGTTTCGGGGCGCCATGGGCACACAATTTGTGTTTATGGATGACAACGGCCGTCCTCACCGTGCAAACATCGTAAGCGAATGCCTTCAGTCGGAGGATACCACCCGTATGGACTGGCCAGCATTCTCACAGGACTTGAATCCAGTAGAGCACGTGTGGGACATGCTTGGCCGATGAGTTGCAGCCCGTTAACCTCCTCCTACATGTCTACCGGAACTTCGGAAAGCATTGCTTTTTGAGTGGCGTAATATCCCCCAAGATCAGATCGACAATTTGATACTCAGCATACCTAGGCATTGTACGGACTGTATTGCATCGTCTGGGAGACATACAATGTATTAACAATCATACCACCCATGTAATATTGGTTTTTTGTAAAAATGTTTTTTTGTAATTTGCTCCAGAGAGAAAAAATGGCTAATTTTTTTAATAATATCAATCATATAGCATCTTTTCTTGCTCTTTACCTTTTGTTTAAGAAATAAGCTTTAAAAATAAGTCAAATTTGTTTTGCTCCTAACTCTTCCTTTGCCTGATTTTGCATTATCCTTAATTTATGGACATGAGTGCATTTATTAACTTTAAGCGTAGATACGCCGCCGAAGCGGTATAGTGGTTAGCGTCGCTGACTGCCGTGCCGAAGGGCTCAGGTTCGAATCGCGGAGAAGGCATGGATGTTTGTAAATGCATAGTGTCTGTGGCGGCACTCTAAATATGTAGCGAGCCGAAAGTCCTCTCGTGTGGTTTGGTGGAAGGAGAGAGGGTTGGGAGACCATCTGATCCGTCCCCCCCCGGGATGCTATCCATCAAAATTGTCGGCGGAACTGAGCCAAATCGCACTGTCACCTGTTAGGTGCTCAAGGCTGTTGCCGACGACAACTGTAATCTTGCGCTCTTTGCCACAAGGAATTTCTTGGACTTGAGCTGACTTCGTCAAACAAGTAAGCATAAGCAACAACAACAACAACAAGCGTAGAAACGTATATGCGTTTTTACAAGTTATATTCCATTTGAGGTTTCCTTGAGGCGAGTCCTATATTTCAGGCTTTACAAGTTGAGGCTTTTTCTAAACTCTTCTCATTTTAGCTTTTCTAATAAGGATCAATGCTAAATCCTGAAACGTGACCAAAATTACAGGGACTGGGAAATATATATGAAATGTATGTTTTGGCCCTTAAATTTTCGCATTAATATCTTATCTAAACATCCTGGAAATGTTTGGATATCGAATTTCTAAAAAGGTTCGTGCCGCTAGAGCGAAAAGTAAAATTCAAATGGCAGGTTTCGGCCACACTATCAGGAAGACTCCTTCTTTATTTCTTACTTCACGAACGTTTTTGGATGCTAAAGAAACACTGATGTGATATATAGTATAGTAAACACGATTTTTTTAATAGCCGATATTTACATAAAAATTCAGTCTCACATGACGGTGATATATAGTACAGAAAACATTATTTTTTAATAATTTGATTCAAAATTCAGTTGTGGAAGCGTATTATGAAGTTGCTCAAATTGCACCTGAGTGGGGCCTTAATCAGCTAAGTAACAAATTTAAGCCTCTGAGGGTACATGACTTTGACAAGCTAGCAGGTGAAATTTCAAGAACGGTGAAGAAAGTGTGATAAAAGTGAGGAGAAAGTGATAAAAGTGAGTGTCTCCTTTATTGCACGTATACTAATCAGATGGAAAGCGACGAGAGGCAAAGTCACTCTGCGTTTAACTAAGTTTCATTAATGTAGTACATTATAATTGTACCACATTGAAAATGGACTCTATAGGGTCCATTTTCAAGTCATCATGGATCAACTTGTTTCTTATCGAGTAATAAGCATGCTGCAGTTTTTTTCAGAATATAATACAATTCAATGTTGTTAGTAGCTTGAGATATGACACCGTCGATTTCTGAAGAATAGTCGTAGCTGAAATATTTTTAGAATTCTGTACCATAAATGAAAGCGAAAGTTGAAAACTATTGAGGATTCAGGTAATGTTGTATATAAAATAAAGGTGTAGTACTCCAAAGACTCATAAAAATAATAAATGATGCTGCTACCTAAATTTTCAAATAAAACATGTTCATGATTTTTATCGACTAATTTTTGAAAAATGTGCATTTCATCATTGTAAAGAATGTTGAATGGTATACAGAGTAGAGCATTGTCGTTAATATGCTATTCAAATACAGAATGTAATCTCCTCTTTAGGATGAAATAAGTGTTTTTCATCCATCTTAGAAAGCCCTAATTTTAGATTTTTCTCTTTTAGCACGCAATTAGTTTCCGATTATTTAAAATATGTGAATTATATCTTTGAATTTCTCATTCGAAAGCAAACGCTGTGCGCGTTTTCTCCTTCATAAACAGTTGATTGCCAAATGAAGAACAGATTTGATGCAGAGCAAGTGAAATCAGTCTGGCATAGGCACACAATTGCAATTTTAATCTATGAAGTGCTTTAAGAGCTTTAAGAACAATTATTTAAAACAAATTCTTCCATGATGTGAAAGAGAGACGAGAAGGCACGATTGTTTATGTTCTTATCCCGAATACTTGCAGAAGGAAAGGAAAAGCCTGAAATGGCACGATTTTGGATACCACTTCCACAAGGCCTGAAATAGAATATAATGGAATGAAAAAAATAAGCGACTTCATTTTTCCCGCTGATGTTGAGAGGGAGACTATCAAACTTCTTGCCCTTCCAACCCCCTTTCTATATTTTCTCCTTTGTTATAGTGGTGGAGAGACGGGAGGGGGCAGGTTTCGAAGGAAGAAATTGAGCGACGTAGTTTACCGCTTATTACTGCATCATACAACATTTTCATGTTCACTTTATTAGATCAACTACAGTGAAAGTAATATTGTATCTAAATAATTTCTGAACGTGTGAAGTATAAGGGGAAACGCCGCTGTGACGTCATTTCGTACAAATCCCCCCCTTCGCTCCCGTCGCATTTTCGTGGAATGTGAATGGAAATGCTCAAATAGTTACCCCTCTTACCTATCCTAAAGCGTCTGAAATAGGACGGTTTTCAGAAAATCACCATCTTAGAAATCCTGAAGTGGAACATGACCTTCTTAACGTAAACTTAAAACGAAAATTTTATTTTATTTTAAAACAGAAATTGGAACGTGCTTTACCAGTTTGGCTTAACATATTTCTGACGTTATTTCCATAAACACTTTCACGTTAACAGGGAATATTTGACCCTGAAAACTGAATCAATTGAAATCGCTCTTCAGTTTTTCAGCAGCTTAATGCGCGAAAACGCTAGGCGTGTTTATATTTTGTTTTTTAAAAAATTGTCCACTTACCCACTTACATAGCTTAAAGTCATATATTCTCAACCGTTGGTTGTATTCATATACTTCCAATTACAGAAGTGTTTTAAATTACGAAAATATTTATGTTTTGGTAATGCCAAATTATAGAAAATTAACTTTCGACAGGTAATGAAACCTAGCTTTTTTAATGCAATGTCCGGGTTCATATACTTAATATATTTGGGAAAGTTTTATATTCGTTATTAAAGAATAAAATTATAAGAAGTTTGACTATCGTACGACAAAATGTTGACTTTCAAAATCTGCAGTTTTTCGATCCATTTTTAACTTTCCCTGAGGGATTAGTAATTTAAGTTAGAATAATTCGAAAAAATAAGTTTAAAAGATGTGCAGTAAAAAGTATGTAATTAAATAGAGTGTAGAATGTATGATGTTCACATCAGAATTTTTTTAATTTCCATAAAACAAAACATATAATCTATTCGTATTCAGCTGTAATTAAATTAATATATTAATTTGCCGCTGTAAAACAATTTTGCTAACATCATGTCGCATATTATTCAGTTTTCTGCATGTGTATCATGTATTTAGTTTATCATTTCAGTAAGAAAAATGGATTGTAGTGTGGTTCTCAATTTGTTTAAATCAACCGCGATTAAGAACATGTAAATAATACATTAACAGTAGATTTAAATGTACTTGGCTTAAAACCAAGAGAAAATGATTCGTATAGTTACAACTTCGGATACTTTGAGTTCAGATAACTGGTATTCTACCGTACTTCGGTATTTAAAAATGTTTAAAATAATTCTCCCATTTTTCTGTCCGTTCTTCAAACTATAAATGGAAAAAAAAGAGAACATTCAGATTTTCAGCGTTGCACCAGAGGGTATGATAAGTTTTAGATTTTTATGCTCTCGCTGTTTATCAATCTTCTGCAGGGCTCAGCCTTTCAGCCCTGTTTAAACAACATTTTTTGTCTTTTTAACTTTATTATCAAACATCACTTTTTTCACTTACGTATATAAAATTCAACCGTAAAATTACAAAATTTTTAAAAGCGGTGTATCTTTAGAATTCACAATAGAATGTTCGATGTTGCTATACATTTTTTACGTTCTCTATAGTATTTCTTTAAAAATAACGCGTGACGATAGCATTTAATGAGAGCATCTATTATTTGAAAAGTGGTACGACAAAAAAGTAATTCGAAGAAAAAATGCGTCGGTCGAAACAATTATAATAAACTGAAATTTAAGAATAGTCTTTTTTCGTGTTTTGCAAATTCTCCTTCGATAATATTTACCTTCTGATTTCTTGACTCCTGTTTTCGCATTAAGCCATTTCCATGCCTTCTTTACTGTTGCAGACAGTTCAATGTTATAATAAATTCCAAAACCTGAACCGTTTGAATCAATTATTCAGATTTCAATAAGTAACAATCAAAACATGATGAATAATGAAAAGTGTTTTGAACAAATCAATACCATTTTGATAATTTTATCTGCAGTGATGATCCTAAGCTTAATTTCATGAAGCTCATTTATTAACTGTTTCAGTTTGGAACCCATTCTGCAGCTGACAACAGTCCGTGATAAAGCACGAAAGGGAATATCAGCGAGCACGTGGTTCTGAATTTTTATGGATGGATCTTCGGAGTTCATTTATTTGAAACGGAAAATTTGAAATATTTAATTCAAAGAAACTACCTTTGCGGGTAACTGATTCGAAATAACAGCAACGAAGAACTATAACCGTGACAATCTGAATATTAATTACGACAGAGAACGATGCGTATGAAAATTTATTCGTATTGTTGTTTTAAATCGAAGTATTTTTTCGTTTGTCAGAATGTATAGCACATGCGACAGTAAATGTGACTAAATGGTTTCAGACGTGAGTGTAATTTCTACATACTGAAGCCATTTAGTTTGAAATATTTATATATATATATTGCTGAAATGATTTATTTTATTTATTTTTTCTAAAATTTATGTCATAAATTACTAAGAAATCCCCGATTCTCTAACGGATCGAATAAGCAACGTGATACTCTCTAAGGTACGACCTGCAAGGAAATGAAAATGGGAGAAGGAAAAGGTAGAGGATAAATCCAGCTTTTCAGTTGTAAAAACCTTTTGAGACTTAGCGATCAGGTTAAAAGAGGATTAAATGAAATTAAGTAATATATGAGTAATATTAAATAAAGATTAAACTAAGGTGGATCAGTTATTAGCGCAAAAGGCCATTAGTCCCGAATGGTATATTAATCTTGAAACGGCATTTCGCGTCAAATCTCTGTAAATGAGGTATCACTTTTCAAATTGTTGCCGCCAAAAATTACCGCCAGGTGTTAGGTATAAATAAATTAAATAATGAAGAATCTTCGTGAAAGCATGAATTTTTCTCTCATTGTCGAAAAACAACGGTACCTAGAGGCATTGAACTTTGAATAACGTAGTCCTCCACCCGAACATGGGCACCTGGAAGCCCGAATTTTTAATTTGTTGTCTTATTCTGGAGGTATGTTGTTTCTAAAACATTTGCGATTTTGCCGTTAAATCGCATTTTATGTGGTGTAAGCATCAAGAACGTGATATTTAATAAATAAAGTAAACACACAAAATGTTAATATTAAAAAGAGAAAAAAATAAAGGCATCCAAGTAAGAAAACCTAACATTGATACGATGAACTGAAAAAAGAATGAAAAAACAGAAAGATGTAGGCCAACAACTTAACGCTGCAATCTGGAATTATAAACGTATACTGCTGTGCTGCTTTTAAAATTTTTGTAATTTTGCCGCTGAACTGTATATTGCGTTAGTGGAAGAAAATTTTGATTAGTAATAAAGCTAAATAGACCAAAAAATGAAATGGGTTAGTGAGAATGAGTGTAACAGTGGACTGGTAGCCTGCGAGCTCATTGAGAACGTATAAAACCTTAACAAACTCTTTCGGGCGACCGTTAAAATCGAGAATATTTCAGAATTTTTTTGTTTGTTTTATTATTTTATTTTACAACATAACATAAACTGTGGGCAACAGTGAGCAGTATAGTTAACAAAAGAAAGAATCAACTCATGAAATGACTTAAAAACTTCACTATACACAAAACTTCGCGTAAAAGCATTGTTAAACACAATCATTCAACGGCTGGGTGCGTTCAATATAAGCTGAACAGCTGATTGCATTCAGTTCCTCTTCTAACAAAATATGTAACCTAAGAAATGAAGTGAATCCTAAAAGGTTTTAAAATATATGTTTATTTCACTTTATTTTCTGAAAGACACAACATGGTGCATAAGTGAATAGTTTATCATTCACTGCTGTTTTGACTCCCTACCCTGAAAAATGGTTTTAGGAGCTAAAAAGAAATACTACGAAAGGCGTTGAAAAGTATTTCAATAAGACGAAAAGTTTATTTGCCCAAATATACCGCCCTAAATTTTATCTCTTCGAAATGCTTTTCTGTAAATTGTATAATACTTCCTACTGACATATCCTAAACCTTAGAAAGTATAATGAAATAATTTATTACCTATTTCTAACAAGAGAAAATAAGTAATCGTCTTGGTTTTGGTTCGAGACACTGTGTATTGGTAAGATTCAGTTACTTGTTGCGAAACACCTTGAGATTATCGAGGTCATCTATAAGAAATCGTCTTACATGCCAGACCTATGTTTTCTCTATTGTAGGTGCCCAAACAGATATAAAATTTTTAGATTGGCTGAGCATTCTTTTCCACATAAAACAACAGCAAATAAACTAATACATAAATAAATTCACTAATAAAATATAGTAGCGACAACAAGAAAAAAATGCTTAGAAATTATCTTTAAAAATGTAAGCTAGCGGAATGATAACATAAACGAATGTACAAAGATGTTCCACGCGTAGAGTTTGTATCGATTCGTAAGTTATTGAAGTAGGACTCTGATTGATGAATACTGTAAAGAATGAATTTAGGCAGCAAATGGAAACAGGAAACTTAAGTGATTTAGTGGCGATAAAATGATCGATGCTGGAATCATTAATCAAACTCAGAAGGGATGACACCTTATCCGAAAGAGTCGTAAATAGGTAATATTTCATTTACGGAACTAGAAGAAATTTTCGATAGTTATCAAAGGTAATTAGTTGAATTGTATTTAAAATATTACTTTACAATTTTATACGGGTTATTTTGTAAATGAATATGATGCATAAAAAACGATATTTTTATTATGAGGGGAGCCGATATGAGTAGAAATGACAGTAAAGGCAGAAAATATTAAGGTAATTGGTTAACAAACGTAAAATCGATACAATAAGCTATTAAAAAATATTTTTTAGAAAGTACATTTTATATCGTGCGTAATTAAGAAAAAAGGTCAATTAACAATGCTAGCGTAATAATTAAGAACGCCCACCCTTCAATACGTGACATTAAAAATTAGAGGTAAATCGAGCAAGATGAATATATGTGGGTGGAGGAAACTAGTAAAAATAAATTATAGATCTATTTATAGCCAGTGAAACTCAAAAAGCTTCTTCTTTCTCTATCCATCTATATATATTTATATATAATGAAGCAGAAGCGTCGATAGCGTAAATGTAGAAATACTGCCTTTCATAGATTTTGATCCATCATGGACAGCAAATTTGCCGGCCGTGGCAGAAAATATTCATTCTTCTTTATTTCAATAAACCTTTTGCTGCCATAAACTAATTGGTACACTAGTCGCGCCTTTTCGAAACATTTATAATTTTGATATCATTGTGATAGGAAGAATCCAGCGAGGCATCGTCATAGCAAGAACATAGGTAGAATGAAAGAGCGTGGTTATCTGGTATGGCGGCTCGTCGAGAGAAAGGTTTCGGTTCTCGAAATTTTGAGTTAAACTCCGAATTAGCTACTTCTTATCGTTCCGTAAAAGTCACACGATAGGATTAATCTAGAAAAGACGGAAAAGTTATTAAGATTTTTAGAATGGAGAGGGGAAGTACTTAAATTAAAATGTGAAATTAAGGGGCATCGCTAATTTAAATTATAAATTATAGTAACGTATCTTTTTATCTTATATGCACTCGTATACACTTGTCTAAAATAAGTGCTAAAGGAAAAGGTATGAATGTAAAAAAGGGAATTAGAATATACAATTTACATCTGAGGTAGAGTTTGCTAGGTAGTCTAGTAATGTCACAGCAACCTCTGGGATCCATTTCTCTCATATTCATTAATTAATTTTTGTTTTATTGCGTGTTTCGCCTTTGTTGCTTATTTTTTGAGTGTATGTGTATATATACAAATATACATTCTATAACAAAAACATTGACGCACCAGGAAGGAATCACCCGATTTGTTTGAAATTTTGTACGCATAAATGTTTTGACCAAATATGCAAATTATTAAAATTTGGTGTCCAATGAATGAATAGTGCGATCTCTAGCGCATCGGAACTGCGCATCCAGCAGATGTATACAAGGAGCTGTTCTTGAACTGTTGTTAAAAATTTTTGTTCCATTGCCATTTAGAATACCTTTCAACGACTGAAAAAATGTCTCTCCGTAGGGTTTGAGGATTTGTGAGCAAGGTTTTGAAAGAGGTCGTATCATTGCATTGAAAGAGGCAGGTTGAGCAAATCGGAGAATCGCTCGTCATATGAGTCGAAGCAATGATGGCAAGAATGGGTGGATAATGCAGGTTTCAGCATCAGGGTAGTAGCAGTCGACCTAGGGCCACAACACATCGGAAGGACAGAATGATTGTCAGATCAGTTGTCACAGCGCCTGATTCATCGCTACCAACCATCAGACGTGCAACCCGCACACGAATGTCCACCATGACCATTCACAGACGGCTGATAGAGCGAAATCTACGCTCGTACCGACCGTTAGGCCACCTGCCACTCACGCCTACACACTGCCGAGACAGATTACAGTGGTGCTTGGCTCGATCAGATTGAAATGATGCTGACTGGGGACGTATAGTCTTTAGCGACGAATCCCGCTTCCAACTTTGTCGTGACGATCATCGAAGACGTGTCTGGAGACGCCCAGAGCAACGTGCCGATCCTGCTTTCACTATTGCACGCCACGCAGGCCCTCAACCAAGAGTTATGCTCTGGGGTGCCATTTCCTTTGCTAGCCGGACACCTTTGGTCGTGATTAGAGGCCCACTTACAGCACAGAGGTACGTCGACGACATTCTGAGACCTGTTTTGCTACCGTTCCTTTTGCAGTACCCTGGCCTTATTTTTCAGCAAGATAATGCCAGATCACATACGATACGTGTTGTATGAACTGTCTTACGGTTTGTCAAAGATTTCCTTGGCCAGCCAGATCTCTCTCCCATCGAACATGCCTGGGATATGATGGGAAGGCGACTGCATATACCAAGGAATGTTGATGACCTAGCCAGACAATTGGAACACATTTGGCAAGAAATACCTCAGGAGACCACCAGTAAGCTTTATCAGTCTGTGCCACGCCGTGTGACAGCTTGCATTCAGGCTAGAGGTGGGTCAATACCTTATTCCACTCGTGGTAGCCTTCTAACTACGCAGTCAACCCTTGCTACGCGATAAACCATCTCCAATCTGTTATAGCCATCTACCAAATCTATTACATATATATAGCATTTAATAATTGCAGCAGCGATGCGGATTAATAACAATAAGCAATGGATTATATTAAAATGCGATTTTATTCTCAAGCAAAGAAAATTTGCGTTGCTAATCCAGCTAAAACAGAATATCTACTCTCGACTCCAAAGTAGTTACGTGATTGACTTAATAAATCTGCGTTCGTAATAGCAGCGTCACCTACTAACATAAATTTAACAATAACAGTATTGTTTCAAATTTTGTATAAATATATAAATAATTTGAGTGAAACTATATGTGAAAATGTAGGGTTTTTTTCAGTCCAAAGGGGCTTTGTTCCTGAAGGACTATTGTTTTCGTTTTACAATTTTGCGTCGAATCACTCTGAATGTCCGTTTCACTTTTCAAACTATTGCCACCAAATATTATCGCCCTGTATTATATTTAAAGAATGAAGAGTCTGTATAAATGTATGTATGTTTGTCGCATTGTGATAAAAAGACGGCACCTAGAGCCATCGAATTTTGAACGACTTAATCCTACTGCGAATTAAGCATCTGGAAGCCCAAATTTGAAATTTGAAATTTATTATCCATTTCATATTTTGTAAAACTTTAACGAATTTTTGATTAACAAACTCAAGGATTTCAAAGCTAGCAATCGCAACCCTGTATAGAAAAGCATTTTATCTCCAGTGCGTGAGACTGTATCGGAAATTCTAAAGATATGCTCGATTTAAAATTATTTTGCGATATTGCTCTTGAACTGAATTTTATGGATTAAGTGTGAAGAACATGATATTTGATAAATAGATGTAATACACTAAATGTTAAAAAAACGCCCCTTTGGACGTAATTTAAAATCTGAAACATTTCAGATTTTCTTTTTTAATTTTTATTATTATGAATTTTTTTGTTTTTTTGTAAAATACGACATTAAAATCTTAAGAAGAGGAACGTTGCCGGAAAAGTAACAATAGAAAGGCAAGTGTATCGAGCTGGCGATATTTTAGTGACTAATTTTTGGCGAGAAGTCACCAAACTTGGCTGTGACCATTTGCTGACATTTTGGTCCCGTCCCTGTATAACTGTAGTGGGTACTGTGATTAAATATCTGTAATTGATCCTTATGTAACTGCAACTGTATCCGGCCCTCATACGCCTTCCAGTAATTTCGAGAAACGGAATTGACTAGAAATTTCTCGGCGGCCGAGAGAAAATTGCGTATAAGACCGGGGACAGCATCAGTTTCGGAATAGTAGTTGTTAGTTGAGAGTTGAATTTGGAGTATTGAGATATGCGTGAGAGCTTGGCTTTTTAGATACGCTTCGCATTGCATTGTGTTTAACGTTCTTGGTAATTTGAAGTGTAATTACTGATTGTACTCTGTGATGCCGTGAATAGCTGTACGAGAAAATTCTAGAATTGTGAAGTGTTTCTTTTGGTAAAATAAGTTTTATCAAGCTATCATCAATTCCGTGTACATTCGATCTAATTCAAACCCATATGTACGCAACAGCGTATTACTGCAAATTCACGAATTGCTTTGTGTTAAACATCAGATTCTTTATTAAAGATATAGAATTAAATAAAAGAAAGGTTCTTGGAAAAAAATCATTTCAAACGTTCAATTAAATGAAGTTTAAATTTTGAGTCGGTATGCTCTATAAGAACTTTTTATATATTTTATATACATATGCATATTTTCTGTCTCAAGCTTTAATTGTGAGAAGTTGGTACTCAATTTAGCAACTTCTATTTACGCTGCAAAATGTCAGTGATTCCCTAAGTAGCATAATTAATTACGAAGAGCATTGTTGCATATGTTTATAACATAACATTTGGAAGATGAAGATAGTTTCCTAAACGGGGGTGGGGAAGGAAAAAAAATTAATAAGATGTATTTGTGAGGAAAACAGAATTTCGCGGACTTAAACTTCTTCAAGGAAGTTACTAATTAAGAACCCAGATGCATTGTTCGTGTTAGCGAATAAGATGCTTTGATAGCTCATTTCGGTTGAAAAGAAAAATGCAGATTTCAAAATTAAATTTCGAAGTAAGTAAATTTAATTAAAGTGCTTACTTTCTTTATGTGACATTAGGTTTTGGTGCCATCTGATTTTTAATAATTCTATTTGGTACTGTGAAATAAGTTTTCATAAAAAATAAAAATAGGATTATTTTGTGTCGCATTATTTGCATTTAATGTAAGCCATTTCCAAAACAGCTCTTATGTAAGGCTATCAAAAAGCAAATCTTCAAAATTTCTTCTCCGAAATGAAATTTTGGACTGATTACATTTGTTTAATCAAAACGAATGTACACACTTTTGCTAAACGATTATTATTTTCGGACCATTCATGAAAGCAGATCCATTTCATAGCCAAAATTTCTATCCGATTACACAAGGGTAGTGAGTACAGAAAAATATGTTATAGAATTTATTATATATGTTTCAAAGTTGAAATATATATCTTCTCTTACGTCATATGCACTATAGTATACAGATAAAAATAAGCTTATGCCTTTTTACTTCCTTGTACGAAATGAAGGAAATATTGTAATCATGACAAATTTCGGGTATCTTATTTCAACGAAAGTATCCATTTTGACCACTTTCGAATCCATCTGAACTATATTTTGCGTGACATACGTACGTACGAACAGAATAAGATTTCTTTTTTCCAAAAACGGGTTGCAAAATGGGTTTGATGGATTCAAATAGACTTTATCGTGACGTCTATACTTATGTACATATGTATGCATCTTGCATAACTCAAAAAAGATTAGCCGTAGATGGGACTGCTATAGATTGCTATAGCATCTAGTCGTGCACCTCCCTTTTTTGTTGCAATCGGCCACACCAAACATATAGATATATATGCGTCCACCATCATACCCGGGCTCGATGAGCTCTTTTCTTATTCTTACGCACTGATAAATTGTGCACGTTTTGCTTTATAAACGACTGAATTGCGTTGTTCTGTTTCTTTAAGGTTTTTATGCCTTTAGCTAATCTGTATGTAGTAGTTACAGAATTATCAACAAAGCATCGTTAAGTTAACTGCTACTTTGAGAAAACTGCGGTTTGTGATCTTAAAGAAGAAACCCCATTTATCTTTCGGAATATATTCAGCTTTTTCGTTTAAAATCAATGCCAAGCAAAGAATGAATTTTAAACTTGATGCTGTTCCATTTCTGAGAATATATTTTATCAGAAATTTTGTTGGAAATCAAACATTTTCACCCTCAATTATTAAAGAGACATAATTGCAAAAAATAAAAAATGTTGGAAAGTTCTTCGAAGCAAAAGTCTCAAAAAATGCAGATAACTGTAAGCATCCGATGTTGAGAACATGTTTTGAATTTATAATATATCCGTTTATGTGTTTTTCGTCTGATCATATCGCCCAGTAAATATCGATTTTCTTTGCGAGCAGTTTTACCGACTTGCGATATTCCTTGCTCAGGAGAATTTTACTACGCTCTTTTTCTCCACTAATCTGTTACCCTGCTAATCAATGTCCATATTTTAGTCAATAAAATTTCGACTTCATTTGACCCAGTTCTTTAAAATTCCTGTTACTTATTTCATTTGTTTCATAGAAACATCTGATCAAGTGTACGGATCTGAGGAGTGGCTACCGGCATGCCCCTTACGAATGGCAGTACGACATTACCCAGTTAAATGAAGGGGTTCAAATTTCTCCCGACCCTCCCCCTCTACTACCAAACCACTCGGCTATTTTAATTATTATTATTGCCGCAGAGACGTACGATTACAAACATCTGAATTTTCTCCGGGATTCGAAACCTGGTCAACTGTAGGACAGCCGGCAATGCTAACCAATATTCTGAACAACAGAGTTCATGGTCCGCTTCGGAACGGATTCAAAGAAACGATTCACGATGCTGAACGAATCGACACTGACTCTACAAAACAGAGTTATAACTCTTTTACAGTTCAAGGACCACTCTTGCTGGAAGCGTGCCAGAAATATTCGTTCACGAACTGATTCATTCCACAGAGTGAGCGAACATCTAATTCGCGAGAAACAGAGCGAAGTTCTTGTTGGAATCTTGCCAGGAAAGTTCGATTTCCATTTTAGGGGAAAAAAAGAATGTTTACCAAGTTAAAAGTGAGTTTATATTTTATCATTTCTCAACTTTTAAAAAAATTTCATTCTAGAATTTTATTGTCAGACCTGCTTAGAAAGGAAGTTTTGAGGAATCTCCAGACGATAACTAATAGAAACCGATTCAGGAAGTTAGCGTTTGATTGAGCCAATTCTTCCGATTCCACGATTCTTTTCGCTCTTCGCTGAAATCTGGCTAACCGTTCCTGATCGCACTGCTCATTCGATTCTTTTCGCTCATCGCTCCACGAGAAGATTCGAGAATGAACCTCTTCGCTCATCCTTGCTAATGACTCGTTCCCAATGATTTTCATCGAGGTTATTGTTAGTTAACGGTTGTGTCATAAAAAAGAACTGATTCTATTCAGGGAGAGAACGGTTCTTATCCGATCCCATAAAAGTGCGGTTCCGCCCATCTCTGCCGAACAGGAAAGCAAGGAAATCTTCACAAGTCAATAACACGAATCAATATAAATATCAACATAGCTAAATATAGTTAATGTAGATTCAAGCATTCACTCAAAGAAAACGTTAAAGCAAGCCGGTGGTTAATGCAGAAGTGTAAGGACTACCTTGTAAGAGATGCCGTTCATGGAGATACCTTTTAAGGAAAGTGGCTCAAATTTATGTTATACTAGGGAGAAAAAAAAGGCGCAAAATCTCAAGCGAGTTTCTCGTTCTGTCACCAGAAAATAAAGCTTATGAAGAATTCCGAATATTTCATTACTTTAACCTAACCCCTGAAGAAGTAACATACTGGACGTCATATAATACTACAGCAAATGCTGAATTACTTAGTTTTTATTTCATCACAGCATCTTATATTAGAAAAGTGAAAGATAAAAAAAGTGTTCCGTCGACGCAGTCAGACAATTAGAGTACCCATTTACAGAGTTTTGCCATACTTTTTTTTACATTTACCCCAAATGTAAAAAAAAAGTACGTTTACTGAGGGGCCAAATTAATGAAAGTATTCGGATTAGCTCCAGACACCTTCACCTGTGAAAACTGTTACTGCTTAGATTTGTAAAAAAGAAAAGGAGATTTCGAATTTTTGGTGAGTCTTTTTTTTTTACTTTTATATCATGTTTATTCACAAATTTTATACGAATTGCTAACAGGCAAAAATATTCTTGAAAACACTAGAAAAATATCAAAAGGTTTAATTTAATTACTTATTTTTATATATTTAAAATTGTGAAATTTAATATTCCACTAATACACATCAATATAAGTCATATTTCTACGATCTAATTTTATGATTCGCATTCTGCAAATTGTTTTGATGTTAGTTTTAAAGTAGCATAACAGGAATCTGCTTTAAGGTATTAACCGCTTAAAAGAGAGGCTATGAGGGAAAAAAGTGTCCGTCGCGTGGACGCACGAAACTGAACAATGTTTACGTTCACTATAAATGTTTTCGAAAATGTGAGTAATCGAAAACAATCTGAGAGAGATCGTTTAGCACTCAAAATTGTAGTTCTCTCCGCGCGCTCGATGAGTTTAAATAAATCCTGAGTAGTTAAAAAGAGTTTAGTTTCTTGCACTCGACGAGTGAACGACGAGGCACATCCAAAAAATGATCTGAGGTAGATCATTGGAGATTCAAAAAAGTGTCGAAAGTTGGACAGGACACAGGCACGTTTGCTGGTCACATTGATTTAAAGCTTATTTCGTTTACTTAAATTACCGTGAGCATGCTAGTGTTCAATAATACAGATAAATGTTAGTAATGAAATAAATAAAACCATTGAAATGTTAAACGTTTACACAAAATATGCTAATACTCCAGAATTATTTTTTTCAGCCTTTTGAACCGAAAGTGCCTTTATGAAATCTGAAGCATAATTTAGAACTGGCATGCACATTAATGTGAACTCTCTTTCCATATGCGAAGGAAGTTTCTTACATTACAGCTTTTAGCTAAAACATCAGTCCTCTAATGGTAGGTTTAAGAGAAGTATTTTCATTCCTAAATTACACTCGAAACATTTTAAGGATTTTCGTATATTTTGGCGGTAGATGAAGAAGAAACAAAAGAAAGTAAGAAGTGATTTAGTTACTGCTCTTTTCTTAATTGCCATATTTTCGCTTTCGCTTATAATTACTTAAAAGCTTTGAGGAATTTAAGAAAATTGCTCTTTAATTTTGGATTAATTCAGTTATAAAATTTCCCCTTCCTTGGTCTTCATTTCAATTTAGAAGCCCAGAAAACGTGCAAAAGAAAAATAGCATTCAGGTTTTCATCTTCTGCATGTTTAATTTGGAGCGCAATTTCATTTTTAGTTCAGCACACGCAAGGTCGAAGATGAGTTTCCAGGAAACTCGCGAAGTAAAAAAAAATGAGGTTATAACTTATTTTTGATAAAAATGTATTTCTCTTACTTGTTTAATTAAAATACGAGCACAAAAAAAAAGGATTTTTTTTCCTCGCAAATTCGCTTTCTGAATTTATTACTGTGGCACATAGATATATAAAAGAATGCGTTAAAAAAGATAATTTTAACACAGAAGTCTAGAATATTAATATTTCAAACTTTGTAAATTCTATCCTCCGCTAAATGTTGGAAATAAAAAGAAACGAGAGACTCATTTTGAAGCAGAAACCATAAGGGAACACTTTTCTACAAATTTACGGCGACACACAAGATTTCAGGACTAATGAAAGAGATTTGCTAATTTTTAAAATTGATAAATGTAAAACTGTTAATGATTTTCTCTATAATTTGTGTTGCAAAATATAAGTGCAGTTCTTTTTAAATACGTAAACATAAATATTCTGAAATACCAGTAGAATCGATAACACAACTCTAACGTATTGCATGTCCTCCATGGATGCTTATTATGACGTTTACGGAAGCGTTAAACTACAGAAATGAGGTAAGAGACAAGTTTCACAAACATGCATAAATATTGACAAAGCAATAGATATCACACGTCTTGCAATATCCACTCAGTTTTACTTTCAAACGTTTAAGAATCTTGGTTAGTATCATCAGGGTGTTTCAGAACTGTTGTTCAGAAACGCGCATGGAAGTCCGAAGCACGATAACAGGCACTAATCACATAGGCTCTAGAGTAATTTACAAGCGAAAGAAAGAAGGGCTCGAATTGTTTTTTTACTTGCTTGTATGAAGTAGTATTGTAATCGCGAAAAATCTCCGGTATCACATTCCGAAGTAAACATACATTTTGAGCTTTCCCGAATCCATTTGGATGCATTTTTTGCGTAACGTGTGTACGTGCGAACAGAATAAAGGACTTTTTTTTTCAAAAGGGATTTAACGGATTCAAAAGAAACTTTTTCGCGACATACGTACTTACGTACGTAGATGTCTATGTATTGTTATGAATTTTCTATACATGTAAATAATTTTAGTGAAATTATACGTAAAATTATAGAATCTTTTGTGTAATGTAAGATAAACTGTTTGAGACAGCGAAACTCTGCCGAAGAACCGAAGAAATAAGGTTACAGGAGCAAGTCTTTTCAATATTGATGTAAATGGTTATTTCGCTAAATTGGCGAGATATTGCAGGCTGGCGGTTGTTTTGGCGACTCATGTTTTCATGCCAAATTTGACGAGAAAGCGCTCAAAGTCACCAAACTTGGCAACCATTTGCCGACATTTGAGTCCGGTCCCTGCATAACAGCAACTGAAACTCTAATTGAATACCTGCAATTGACCTATCCCAATATAAAACTATAACCTTCTCTGTCCCTTATATGTAACTTCAACCGTGTTGCCCTCCAATTTCGAGAAATGGAAGTTCAAATAAAATATTTTTTTTAATTTGAAAGGTTTCAGATATAACGGTCGCCCAAAAGGGTTTGTTAAGGATGTTTATGCTCTCGCAATCTACCATTTTACTGCTATACTGAGTCCTACTCATTCCTTATTTTTTTTATCATTATAGTTTTATTATTAAACATAATTTTCTTCGAACTTACGCCACATACAATTCAACAGCAAAATTAGACAACAGCAGCAATTTTAAGAGCAGCGTAGCAGTAAAAGCAGTGTAGAAGTTCAGAATTTCCGAATTCCAATTTTTTAGTATACATTTTCATTTTTTTCAGGCTTTTCTCAGTTCATTGTATGAATGCTCAGTTTTCTTACTAAAGATGGTTGTACAATTTTTTTTGTCTTTATTATTAACGTTTTGGCGTTTACTTTATTTACACTGCTCGACATTGAAAATGCAACACCAAGAAGGAGTGGTCAGAAATTTATGCAAATTTTAGAGTAGACGCACGTCACTGAGTTATGCGAATGATGTGAAATGCGCAGCTCTCCGACGCACCTGAAGTACGATATAAGGCAAGGGACGTGCAGAATGAGCAATATCCGCGTCGTTATTTCTGCCAGACGAATTATCGAAGAAAGTTGGTTTTTGTCCCGGAGGATACGTGTAATAGGAGAGAATGCCAGGCCGCCGTCAACGAAGATACTTCTAGCAGATAGACGATTTTACGAGGGGTATGGTGATCGGACTGAGAAGGGCGAGTTGGTCCTTACGTCAAATCGCAGCTGATACCCGCATGGATGCGAGCACGGTGTATCGGTTATGGCGAACATGGTTGGAACAAGGGACTGTGGGAAGAAGGAGGGGTGCCGGTGCAGAGTGACATCAGCACGCGTGGATCGACGCATCCGCCCACAGGCTGTGGCGGTCCCGCAAGTCACTTGTACCGCGATTCTGCAGCATGTGCAAGATACCCTGGACGTTCTCGTGTCGACGAGAACCATTTCCCGTCGATTAGTTGAACGTGGCTGCACTCACGATGTCCGTTAAGAAGACTGCCATTGACCCCACAGCATAGATGCCAACGTTTAGAATGGTGCCGGACTAGAGCAATGTAGATGACAGAATGGCGAAACGTCGTGTTCTCGGATGAGTCACGCTTCTGTTTATCCAGTGACAGTCGCAGCATACGTGTGCGGCGTCGACGTGGAGACAGATCTAAACCGGCACTAACTGTGGAACGCCCCACCGTGCGACAAAGTGATATAATGGTTTGGGGCGCTATGACGTACGATTCCAGGTCAGCTCTAGTTCGTATTCAGGGCACTATGACGGCCCAACGATACTTGGATAATGTACTGCTGCCGGTGGCAATCCCCTACCTTCAGGGGCTGCCTAATTTTTAGCAGGATAACGACCGACCACACAGTGCTCCCATCTGCCAACATGCTCTGCAGGGTATACAGATGCTTCCCTGGCCATCGTACTCTCCTGACCTGTCACCAATCGAATATATGTGGGATGTAATTGGACGCCGTTTGCAGACTCTGCCCCTGCCTCGTTCAGAAGACGAACTGTGGCAAATGGTTGAAAGGGAATGGAGAGCCATCCATCAGGACACCATTCGCACTCTTATTGATTCTATGCCTAGACGTGTTTCTTCGTGCATCGCTGTCCGTGGTGGTCCTGGGCCCGAGGATTGGATGAGAGGGAATTCCCGGGGGCATATTGGTCTGTTCGACTGCCCACCGATGATCTAGGTGCTGGATCTGGGCGTCTTGTGCGAGGCTCGTGTGATCACACCAAGTGGCCAATTCTAGATAAGGGTAGACGTGGTGCTGTACTGATTAACCGAATGGCAAAGGAACAGTGCCCACGTCCTCCGTCGCATATCTCTTATCCTACTGAGCCGACGCCGTTCTTGCTCTGTATTCTGGCTATCATTTTGAAATAAAGATCACTTATTGCTGCTTGCTGTCTCTGTCTTTTTTCTAAATTTTATCACTTTCTGACCGAAGTGGTTCTTGGTGTTACATTTTCAATGTCGAGCAGTGTATTAGCTCTCACGTTTTTGGCGTTTACTCCACAAAAACTTCGATTCAACAGTAAAATAACAAAATATTTGAAAACAGCATATTTTTAGAAATTCCGACAGTCAGACTCGAGCGCTGGATCCATTTGTCTCGAGACAAATATATTTCATTCCGTACAGTGTTGTCACTGCTCGCTTTGAAATCGCGGAGTTTGTTAATCAAAAATTCGTTAAAGCTTTACAGAGTACGAAATAGATAATAGAATAAATTCCAAATTCGGGTTTTCCGTTGCCCACGTTCGAGTGAAAGATTACGTTATTCAAAATTAGATAGCTTCAGAAACCGTTGTTTTATACACAATGCGAAATACTTGCATAGATTTATGCAAATGCTTCATAATTTAATTCCTTTAAATATAAAACAGGTTAATAATATTTGGTGGCAAGAATCTGAAAAGTTATACAAGGCAAGTGTTTCGACACAAAATGCTGTTTCGAGAATGAAATTCCATTCGAAGCTAGTGGTGCTGGCTGAAACAAATAACGATAATAAATCTCAGGTAATAAGGGTACGTTATATGATACTGACATTTATAATGTTTTTTCAATTATTTCAGTTTTTCAAAATTATTATCATTATCTTATATTTAAAAAAAGTTTGGAATAAAAGGGTTGATTAATTATGAATAAGGCAAATAAAGTTACCGAGGTCACAGTACTTTCTAATGAACGCTTGCACTTGTGGGGTACGGCTGTACAGAACGTTAATACATTGCCCATCAGATCCTACTACATCTATTTACATCAGACGACAAGCGAGTTACGGCTTTAGTGTTTAGTATGACGACAAAGTTTTAGAAAGTTTAAAATAGTCTTTTTGTTCGACTTATTAAATCTACAGAAAACACCGACTGTGTTAACGAATATAACTCTACCATTTGCGGATATTTAAAATAACCTAAGATGAAGTTAAATTCAAATAAGTCAGTCGGAGATTACACAAAATAGACTACATAAGCTGATCTAAGTGTAATTAACGGCCCATATTTAAATAACGCCATTAGTAACGTGGCTAAAGTTGGACTTTCGCGGAGCTGACGATTGCAGGTAGCTGGAATCCGAGGCTGTCAGGAGTTCTAATTCTAAAATATTCAAACCCTCGGCTTAAGTATACAACAATTAATTTGCATCCTGGTGAGGCCTACGGAAACGAGAAATAAGTAAGACCCTATACACTAATTTATATGCTTTTTTGGAATACAATTTGTATTTATAAAGTGAAATATACGATATAGAACTCGATGGTTTTTACCTCCTCAGAACTGAAAAGAAATTATCATCGATTTGTTACAGAAATGTATTTTTATTCGTATCTTTTATCTGAAATAACGTGGCTCAAAAATCCTCGCCCAGATTTCAAGAAAAATTATTAAGCGGGGAAACTCTGTTTCTTATTTTTCTTTTCAAAATTGAATACTCTCATAAAACATAAAGGAATCGTGTAGAGAATAACTGTTTTCAATAATTCAATAAAATTGAGCTTCGCAACACACGACTAAATCGAAAAAGAGATTTAAATCAAATTCGTGAAAACAGATCTAAACAAATAATCGAAGACAGGCATTGTCCAAATATATTTTCATTCAGTCTATCGGCACTTGTGGATAAATAAAGCAAACTGAAACGAATTTCCAAACGGAGGACAAAAGAAACCAAATAAGTGTTTTCCCTTATGCTATGTTTACACTCTTTGCGAAAGACAAAAAAAAAATCACACAACCGTAAACACTTCCTTTCGTACTGTCCTACAGTTTCTTTTCTTTAAAAAGAATGCAAAGCATGAAATAAAACGTTAGTAACATTTTTTACATGAGCATATTTTTTTTACAAATGAATGTACTTGTTTCCCTTTATGATCAGTAACTTTGTCTCTAAACATTTTGTAAATGGTAAATAATTATAGTACCCAAAGTACCCAGAGAGAAAAGTAATAAAATTCTCTCAAGTTTCTAATATGGTCAGATATCAGTCAGAAAAAATAATGGATTGCAAATGAATGGGAAAACGTTTTCGTGTTTTGTTTATAACACATTTAATTTATTTAATTTGCCTTGCTAATGTAAATATTTTTATTCAGCATTATTGTACACTGCGAAGAAATAGGGACACTTCTATATCTCCCGTTCTACAGGGTCGATTGACGAAATTCAAATTTGCTTTTTGCATGTTTCGAAAGCGCGACTTAAGATGCATATTACATTTATGTATAGCATTGTTCTAACATACGTATTTTGACACAAAATCGGACTTTTTCTGAAAGGACATGCCAATTGTTTTCCATATTTCGATTCTATATCTCAAATTATGACTAAGTATTGAATTTTGTAAAATTTGGTGTGAAATTTACGGAGAAATTCAAAAGTTTAATTTGGCGAATTTGTTTCAGTTTGCGCCAAGAATAAATTACTCGGCGAACTTATTAATACATGGCAACGCATTTTCCTATTCCTTCCATTGTGCAGGAGCGGAAAAAAAGTCACATCGTTCCTACTTTCAAATAATTTTAGCAAAGTGCGTAAACCACATTAGATGTTATTATCGCTTTCAACAAATATACCAGATTTCAAAACGAGCCAAAATATAAGTTTACGTATCTTCGAAAATTCTGAATAAAAACCTCTAATGTTTTGCAGGTGTACTTAGAAATACATCTACTTAAAGTTGATGGCAAAAATTTTATAAATTATAATTTAAAAAGTTTTTTTCAAAAAATTATAAAAAATTTTTAAAAATACAAATTTTAAAAATAAATCCTAAAAAATGGG
>KK121964.1:1471-23258 GCA_000611955.2 Stegodyphus mimosarum
GCAGTGATTTTCTTTCATTTCTACTGGCCCTCATTCCGTAGACTAAAAAGATAAAATTTATAGTAAATTTTAAATTTTACAATTTCTGTTAAATGCGTTAAAATGAAAAAAAAATGCTGTCATAATAATCTTGGTCAAGTGATTCATATAGTCATATGGTTCAAGTCATATGGTCATATATAAGTCATATGGTTCTTATACACGAAATATTATAGAGCAATAACCGAATTTTAAAAATTAATAGAAGGGTTGGTATAGAAATGATGTTTACTGGCAAGAGATAATTAGTTTCATTTTAAGCTCTATTTGACAATTTTGACTTAACATCAGACTTTGATAGTAAACTTACGTTTTTATTTTTGTTGAAAATTTACAATATCATTACGGCTGCGCAATAGTAAAAATGAGGAAGAAAAAAACGTTTGTTTATTCTCTATATGAAGCCAGGTTATGTGTGCGTGAGGAATGTGGATGGGGTTTGTTTGTTATAATGCAAATTGTATTTCTGTTGTTGAAATGAGGAGCGGCGTAGACGAAAATTTGCTACGGTTTTTAAGCATGTGTTTGGAACTTCAGTGGTGCTGGGAATTACTGGAGTTCGAACGAGACAGAGTTTCTTCCGGGTTGCGCTTCCGAAGCTAGAGGTTTGCTGTGTTCTGACGCCGTTCCTCAGCCAACGTGATGTTTGAAGACCAATAAAGAGATTAGGTCAACATTACGACTCTGAAGTTATTAAAGTTCATTTGAGGCAATATCTCAAATCTTCATACAGTCCACTATTATTAAACAACGGAACACAACAGGGTTGCTCTGGTACAAAACACTAGTGGAGGTACTTGGAGTGCGGAAATGGAGCACCAGTCCGTATCCAATATATACTTACGCATCGAATATTGTCCAAAGATCTCAAATACCTGTGTACGGAAGCTGCTTGTATGTTCCTCTACCAAACAATTCTGCATGGATCAGTTTCCCATGAATCATCAAGGTGGTTACCACCTGTTTCTCAAAAGTGCAACGTATATCTGTTAGACACTGCTTCCATGGTCATATTTTATGTGGTCATATTCCATTCGCATATTTCATGTTGAACTAAATAAATTAAAGAAAATAGAACAAAATCTGACAGCTTTCAGATTTTATATTACTCCCAAAAGGACATTTTTAAGGTTTCGTATTCTAACTTCATTTATTAAATGTCATGTTCTACGCACTTAAAACGCATAAAATTAAATTCAATAGCAATATCACAAAATATTTAAAACCAGCATATCTTTAGAATTTCCAACAGACAGTCTTGCTCCCTGGAGATAAAAATGATTTTTCTGTATAGTGTTGCCATTATTTGCTTTGAAATCGTTGAGTTTGTTAATAAAAACTTCGTTAAAGTTTTACAAAATATGAAATAGATAAAAAAAAGAAATTCAAAATTCAGACTCTAGGCGCCCATTTTCGGGTAGAGTGTTACGTCATTCAAAATTTGATGGGCTTAGATACCGTCGTTTTTTCACAATGCGAGAAACATACATGTAGATTCTTCATTATTTAATTTCTTTAAATATAATATAGAAACATACATACATTCGTGCACATTCTTCATTATTTAATTTTTTTAAACGTAATAGAGAAACATAAGATTCTTCGTTATTTAATTTCTTAAAATATAATACAGAGCGATAATATTTGGAGGCAACAATTTAAAAAGTGATACGTCGCAGTGGTATGAAGTGACACAAATGCGATAAAAAGCGAACTGAAACAAAATACCGTTTCGAAACCAATAACCTTTCTGAGCTCCTCTGGGCTAAAAAATTCTGAAAGCTTTCAGATTTTATATTACCCTCAAACGGACGTTTATTACGTCCGTTTAATTTAATACAAATTCTACAAATTAAATTTATACAAACATACACGTTTCGAGAGCATTTGGGCTAAAAATATTTAAAAACAGCACACATTTAGAATTTCCTATAGACAGTCTTGCGAGCTGGAGATAAAAATGTTTTGTTCCCTACTGTGTAGCTTTGCTGAGTTTTGTAAGCAAACATTCGTTACCGTTTTACAAAATACGAAATAAACAATAAAAGAAATTCGAATTGGAACTTCCAGGTGCCCATGTTCTGGTGGAGGATTATGTTATTCAGAATTTGATGACTCTAGGTACAGTTGTTTTTTCACAATGCGAGAAACGTACATGCGTTCATATAGATTCTTGATTATTTAGTTTCCTTAAAAGTAACACAGGGCGATATTATTTGATGGCAACAATATAAAAAGTGATTCGGATATTGGAAGAATTTGACGCAAAATGCCGTTTTGAGACTATTAGCTTCTCTATTCAAACGTCTATTTGGGTTAATAAATGGTAATGACAATTATCTTTACATTAAGAAGTTGCTTTTAACATAAAGAAAATTTTAAATTTATATATTTTTACCTAACTTTGTAATCTCCAAGTGCGCATCCTGCTGCGTATCATACAGGACGTTTTAGCCATTCAGTTATCTTTTATTCCAGAGCAAGAACATGCTTGCTGAAATATTATTTTTTATTTTCAGTAAATTTAATTTAAACCTGTTCTTTTAAAAGTCACATATTTTATTAAAATAATATTTGTGCTGGTTCGTATATTAATGTAAACAACAAAACCAATGAGAATGAGTTAATAAGATTTTGAAGGGAAAACTGTAAGATTTTTCGCTGATTTTATGCCTTTCTTCAGAACTTGTTTCTCACAGCTTATAACATGCTAAAATACAGCTTTAACATTCGATTTTTACATTGTAAATTGTCGGTGGAAAACAGCTTAATGTTCTTATTTGTGTCTTTACTTGAATGGCAGGCTTAGGTTATAAGGTATTTCTCCTGCCTTCGTCGCATACCTTCGTGGTGTAGTGGTCAGCACGCTCGGCGCGTATTCGAAAGCCCGTGATTCGAGTCCCAGCGCAGGCATTGCTCATTTTTCACGTTTCCAACTTTAAAATACCTAATGTCTCTACAGTGGCGCTCGAATTAAAAAAAAAGTGGTAGATGTGATTCTTCACCACCAGGATTTGGCGAATGGGTCCCCTGATTCCCAGTCGCCCTTTAAAAGGGAGAGTATATAAGGTATTTCTCCCGCCTTCTTCGCATGCCTTCGTGCTGTAGTGGTCAACACACTCGGCGCGTATTCGAGAGTTTCGTGGTTCGAGTCCTGGTGAAGGCATTGCTAATTTTCACGCTTCGAACTTCAAAATACTTAATGTCTCTATAAGGTGTGTTTAAATCTTTGTTTTTCGGATTTTCTGTTCCAGGGTGAATGATTTTTATATAATTCTACGACAGTTGCGGATCTGTGTTTTTCAATAAAATGAATAATGAATATGTATTTCTTTCGAGAAGTGAGCAGACGTGTCGATTTCCATTGCTGTAATGTAATTTGAGTATTTTGTGTTTCGGCGTATTGGTAGGATACTTAGTGTCTGTAGGAACGTATAATTTATTCCTTCAATTTTTTAATAACCTTATAAAAATACATTATAACCCGAGCACCATGCTAACCTTTTTTGGACATGCTCTCATTCTTGGTTATAAGCTTTATCATTTTATATATTATTGATCCATAGCTCTTCATTCTGATAGCAAATTTTGAATGCATGAAATCAAACACAGATAATTTTTTCCATATGTGTTGCTGCAGGCTACGAGTTTTTTGATAAACTCTTTAAATTATTACTTCAGATAAGTAAGAGGAGGTGTGGACTATTTATTATAAAATTTCGCTATACACAGCACAATAAACAGCAGGAAGTAGTTCAAAGAGAATACAGCTGTTAAGTAATTTCTCCTTAGAGCACAAAATATATTCTTAACTCCCAAAGTTATTCACGAAATAAACTCTGATTTGGCGTTAAGTTAACGAACATTCTTTGAACTGTTAATCTCACAGCTAATTTGATACTAACTCAGAGTTACTCTCCGAGACGTATTTGTGTGGTGCTGTACGGGCTTATGGAAAAAGAATCGGTTATAAGGTTTTTAAAACTGTTTTTTCCATTCTTCCAGAAAGTAGCGAGAAATTTTGAAATGTCGCCAAAGCCCATCAGTAGTATATTTGTCCATACTTTGAATTATGATTGAGCTCATTTTTAATTTTTAAACATAGGTACACTCAAAATTGAAAAATCTACAATTCTATAAAAAACAAAATTTTGTTTTTTGAAATATGTGGCAATATATTTAGTTACACACAAATTAAACTGCAAAACCTTTATCCTAAAATCAGCCTAAAACTTAATAACTAAGAAAATCAATACAAAATATTTCAACAATGCAGAAAAGCAACAATACAACAAAATGATTTAAATATTTACATATATATACACTCAAGAGCCAAAACATTATGACCAGCTCTACATTTTGCGATGAACGCGCCCGGATGACATGAAAGGCACGTGATCAGGTGGAAGTGGTATTTAACTGCTGCTGGAGAGTCTGAAGAATGATTCTTTCGCTTACTTCTGTGTGTGATGGGAAAGGCTGCGGATTTAAGCGACTTTGATAGAGGGCAGATTGTAATGGCTCGAAGGCTCGAAACAAGTATTTCTGAAACTGCACGACTCGTGGGTTGTTCACGATCTACAGTTGTTAGTACGTATGAAAAGTGGATGAATGACGGTGAAACCAGCAGTACAGGACATGGTGTAGAACGTCCACACGCTATCAAAGAAAAAGGGTCGTCGGAGACTGTCTCGCATGGTGAAGAAAAACCGGAGCCAGACAATGGCTCAGCTGACAGCCGAATACAATGCAGGGCCAAGTCGAAAAGTATCGGAGCACACTGTTCAGCGGACACTGTTGGATATGGGGCTACGCAGCAAACGTCCCACTCGTGTGCCTTTGCTGACCAAGCGTCATCGCCAACTGCGCCTGCGCTGGGCCCGGGAACATCGCGACTGGTCCATGGATCAGTGGGAGAGAGTTGCCTGGTCAGATGAACCACGGTTTGTCATTCATCACGCCAAAAGCCGTGTCAGGATACGCCGTCTTCCAGGCGAACAGTTGCTCTTTCAAAGCACAGTAGGTCAGACACAGGCCGGTTGGTGGCGGTATTATGGTCTGGGGGTCGTTCTCTGGGCGTCTCTGGGACCCGTGGTTGTGGTAGAGCAGACCATGAATGCTACAGGGTATCTGAACATCATTGCGAACCAACTCACCCTTACATGGCCTCTGTTTTTTCCAGCTGGAAATGGAATGGCCCCGTGTCATAAGGCTACAATTGTGTTAGAGTGGTTCCAGGAACATGATGCTGATTTCCATCCAGTTAATGTCCTGGCCGCCTAACTCACCGGACCTCAATCCGATGGAACACATTTGGGATGTCATGGGACGGCAGCTCAGAGGTCAAAGACCACCAGTTCGCCATATCTCGGATTTGCGTGACCGTTGCTGCAATGTCTGGAACAATCTGTCTCCGCCGTCTATAAAGGACTTGTGGCATTCATGCCAAGGAGGGTTGAAGCTGTGTTGCTCGCCAAAGGTGGCCCAACTCGTTATTGACAGGTTGGCATAATGTTTTGGCTCTTGAGTGTATATATATAATATTCATTTATATATCCATAATAAATCATTAATTTTTCAATTACAGACAAAAATATTAAAATTAAATAGTTAGAAATGTATTTTTATAAAAAAGTAAAGCCACATTTTTGGTAAAATGTAAAACTTCACATTCTTCCAGAAATAAGAAAAACTAGATTCAGATATAAAACACATGTAACGTTATTATCTGATTTACGAGTCCTAGCCGCATTCAGTAACTAAAAAGCGTTTTAGTTTATTCGATTAATTTAACAAGTTATGAAATACTTCAATAATCATTTCTCATTAATTTAAAATGCTAACATGTAATCTTTCTTTTCTTACATTTTGATTTGTACATTAAATGATATCCATTAAATAGATAAAAAATTAGAAATTATTACATGGTCGAAAAGCTCTCAAATGAAATCCTTTGCTTGAGTTAGCCTCGCTTAGCCAAAAATTCTAATATTAATCTGGAGTAAAATTATGAGTAAGTTTTTACTTTGTTAATAGACACGCCTAAGCAAAATTATGCATTGATTTAACAGTCATTTATATTTCATATTTCCAGCCCTGCACTGAATAACCTAGTAGTAAAAATTTTTGTTATTGCATATACCAGTGTTGCTATTTCTGTTATAAAGTATGATAATAATAAAAATTCAAGTTGTTAGAAAATAGCAATACACTCAAACTTGTTTTGGGTGTGGTCTTTTACTTTTTTTTTCTTGTGCAGTACATAAAAATTTAATCGAATTGGAACACAATTGACGAAGCTATCAATTAAAAAAATAAATAATCAATAAAAAGGAGCTTCAATATTGTATATCTGGCTTCTGAGATATATACAAGCGTCTAGTGGAACAACAAGTTGTCGCAAAAAGGGATCACCGAGTACATGGTAACTAAAAAGAAATCAACTCTCAACGAGTCTATTTTTTATAGTTACTCGTGAAGTTTAGTACGATTTTTTATTGCGTCCCTATCCACGGCACAAGAACAGATTTGAATGTATTGATTGCGTGATAGAAAATTTGCAGGTATTTTAATTTCTTTGCCAGTAAAAGCTTACGAAATCAGTCACCTCTGAAGAAGTCTTCCTTTATCCCAGCACTGTGGTAGCCGAACCAGCGGAACGTTGACATTTGTCAAAAAACCTCACTTTTCTAACATTCTGTAACACATACCTAAAATGCACATCTTTGAAACAAGGTCTTATTCGAGAACAGATATGCTTCAAATGACTACAGAATGTTTCAAACGTCCATTGCACAAAATGTCCACTGAATGCTTCAAACGTCCACCGCACGCGCGAAATGTCCATGAAATGCTTCAAATATCTGCAGAATTAAATGTCCACCGAATATTTCCGCTTATTTTTGGAGTCAATGTTTTTGTGCAGCTCTACTTTCATTCAGAAATTTATAAATACTAGAACCATGTACAATTGTTTTGTCTTAGCATATAAGCTAAGGCTTTATTAATCAATACAAGTATATTTATTTTAAATTTGCATTTCATATTTCCATTTTGAGCACTCAGCTTGTAGAGCCATTAGCTATTTTTTGGAAGCAGGTGATTTGAAAAATGAGCAATGCCCTCGACGGAACTCGAACCACGGGCCTTTCAAATATGCGCCGATCCTGCTGACCACTACACCACGAAGGCATGCGTAGAAGGCGGGAGAAATACCTTATATGTCAATAACCCGGTTTTTTATTTTTCTGGTGACAAATGTAAAAATAGTTAAGATACTAAATAAAATCATACCTTAACGAAAATATCTTTCGATAACTTCGAACCTAACAACGATAACTAACAACGCACTGCGGTTACTCAGAGCGAGAAATATGTCACATGCGATTATTTGTTAATCGAACGTGCCTAGAGCATAAACATAAAGCGTTAGGCTCAAGACTAAGGAACGAGCTGAAGTCGTTGAGCTACAGTCAGTGTGTCAAGACGTTTTTGAAAAGGTTTCAGTTAAAGGGAGTACAGACAAGACAGAAAAACGTATTAGGTTATTATGAAATATCATTACACAATTAAAGAAAAGAACTAGTTTTAATTTACTCTGACTAAATACTCTTTTTAATCATCACGAGTAATTCTAATTGCTAGAGGGAATTGTTACTATCAGCGAAGACGGGAGAACTACCTTATATACTCCCCCTTTTAAAGTGCGACTGGGGATTAGAGGATCCAATCGCCAAATACTGGTGACACAGAATCATCAACCACACCCTTTTTAGTTCGGGTGTCACTGTAGAGTCACTAAGTATTTTTTGAAAGCAGGAGACATGAAAAATGAGCATTGCCTTTGCCCGGACTCAAACCACGGATCTCTCAAATACGCGCCGAGCGTACTGACCACTACACCACGAAGCCATGCAAAGAAGGAGAGAGAAATATCTTATAACTTCTCTCAGTGGTTTACAGACTTATCTGTTCATTTTAGAATTTTCGATTATTTTTGAATAACAGTACTGAATACTTTTATCGACAGTTTCATAATTGAGATATTGCATACTGTAATAAACACTTTTTCTTTTTATGTGAAAATTTTTTGAAAGTTTCAGAGACTAAACAGGATCAAGCAGAGCATCAGATTTACTTAACTTTGTGTTATAGTTTTATTTAGCAATAAACGCGCGAGATTCCTTTGCATTAGAAACACAATAGAATTTCACTGCGAAATATTTTACAGGATTAGTGATATTATTATATATGTATTACAAAGTAATGTATTAATATGTCGCTTCTGTGATATGAATAATCTAAGTCAAATAGTCTCTTATTCTTTAATAACCTTTTCTTGTACTAACGAAGACATTAAATTATCTTCTGTATATTTCAAAAACTCTCTAATTGCTTCAATAAAGGAGAATAGAACAAAAGTAATACAATATTTCATTACTCCCATTTTTCGGTGAGAAATATTAATTTTGGTTGGCGGTCAAGCGGTGAAGTCCCTGAACTCTGGTAGTTTGGTCCGAGTATCGAATCTCGAGAACTGACTGGCTGTATGGGCGTTTCGTAGTTTTCCCTATGTGAAAAGTGTATACGAAACTGTTTCCCTCGGAAAGTTCTCCATAAAGGCAACCCTTACCTTAAGCAGATGGCCTTAGTGTGCTTTGCTGTAATCTCAGTAAAACAAACCAGAAAACTTAATTTTGATTTTTTGTTATGTTTGGTTTACAGTTTATTTATTTGTGATGATTAATATGAAATGATATATACTCTTATTTTTTTATTCATTATCATATATGTTTATCTCAGCGATGTTCTCACGGTAAGCAGTGTTTGATTTTAAAATGTTAAACGTTAGTTTTAAGCTCTTATGTCGCATTTACACATTTACATTAGACGCAGAATTTAAATAAAGTCAATCCTGATACGGTTTCTTTATATTTAGCTTAAGGAGATTAGAAAATTCTACCAAAGTAATTGATCACTGGATTCTTTCATACATTTTGTATTATGGAATGTAAATATGTATTAAATGGGAAATGTACATCGATTTTTTACCATTATTTTCTTTTGTAATGATCCAGTTGCAATGCAGAAATTCTATTATCGATTTCGGATTTTGGTTTCATTCGTTACAAAAGAATGGCTCTGAAACTGAAATACATTCAAATAATACAAATGATATTTTATATGTCATAAATTATTGAATTTTGGCCCGATTTAACAAGAAAAATATCTATAATTGGAAAATAATCTTCGTTTTATTTATAAGGCATTATCTTTAAGACTCTCAATAGGTAACTGCATTATATGTGTAGTATTATTTTAATCTCATGAAAGTATTAGAAACTGCTAACCTCTCTCAGAGCAATAAATTAAAATTACAAACTTATAAATTATACATTTGAAATGCATTATATGATGAAAATTTTACAATTTTCCGCTGAATGATTACCGATCCCACCTCCTTCGGAAGAATTAGCAAGAGATGCAACGAGAATACGAAAAATCTAAATGAGAAGACTGAGAAATTAGCTCTATTATAAATCTATCCACAAGAAAACAGAATAAGGATTAGAAAGTTTTAACCACGCGTCTTTTTCCTGGTTAAAACAAATTTTCAATCATACGTCGTTTTCCTGCAAATGGTCAGGTTGCACATGCCAAAAGTTTGATCACTTTCAAGAATTAACATGCAGTTTATTTTTTTTAAATGTTGGCTATAATGATATCGGTTTTTCTTTTCGAAAAACAAGAGTCTAAAATAGGGTAAATTTTTCAATAAATGAAACACTTTTTTTTAATCAATAGTTTAGAGAATATATTGTAGGGTCATTAGAAATTTTTTTGAAGCAGGTGTCATGAAAAATGAGCAATGCCCTCGCCGGGAATCGAACCTCGAACCTCTCGGATACGCGCCGAGTGTGCTAACCATTATACCACGAAGGTATGCTAAGAAGACGGAAGAAATACCTTATAATATCAGGCTCAAAATTAGATAACAATTCAGAATTCTGTCAGCTGTACCAAGTATCATACACACGGTAACTTGGGTAAATAAACCCAAGTTAATATTTTGTAAGCTGCGTTATCATAGATAGGTAGATAAGATAACCTACATATTAAAATATTCATTTTGAATATTTTCTTACTTTTGCACAAATACAATTATGCCAATTTCTAGTGGGATTAAAATTCACTTATTTCGTAACAAGGAATTAACATGCTGTTCATTTCAACTTTCCCTAATTTTAACTCAATTAATCGTTCAAGTAATCGATGGTTAAGATCACATTTTAGTTTCAAATTACACAGCATTTATTATCAATTTTAATCAGTGCTCGTTTACATTTGGTCACAATATGTACCTTTTGATTAAAAAGCCGTATATTTAAAAAAAATGTAAAGTGAAGGACAAGAAATGCTCTGTGCAAAGAAGTGCTTCAAAGAAATATGCATATAAGATTTTTATCAAGTTTCAGTATTAAAGTGGAGTACACGTTTCATTGTTGAAATGAAGTGAAATACTCTGTAAAATAAAATAAGGTAAAAACGAATAAGCAAGCGTCATCAGTTTAAGTAGAAAATAATTTTGAGAAAACCAAAATTGAATCTCTCTAAATGCGTACAAAATCATAATGTTTAATGTATGAAAGTCAAAAATAATACTCGGAGGAAGAAAGTTTGGAAAGATTAGAATAACTCGAAATTGAGTCTTTTTTTAACCTTAAATATCATTCACTGATTTCTGTTATTTATGCATATAGTAAGTATATAATATTCTTTAATATACATATATTAATTTATATTTATATGCTATTCATATCTTATATGTTGTGGGCTGAAAGAATATTCACACACACGAAATTTTTAAACTCCGAAAATACTTTTCTTAATAATCTCATGCAAGTGTATTATTTAGACATGTAAACTCACAATCTTACAAATATACGCAATAAACCGAATACATTGTTTATATTTAAATATTGCAAATAATATTACAAGTGAGTTGCTATGTGCTATACTGAAGTCTACCGTAGATTTCGGTAAGGAGTATAGAATGCGAGTATTAAGACTTTATGAATACAATTTCCTTTTTGAAATATATATCACGTTTCACAATAATCTACCTATCAGTACCCGACACCTAATATAATAATACTAGGAATTTTTTTTTCAAACTGATATCTCACTTCAGTAATACACTAAGGCAAATATATATACATGGACATGATCCCACATTTTAAATCTAAACATCCTGGGTAATGTAGCACACAAATCAAAAACTTTGTATTTTACTATCAATAATATGTTAACATGTTTCTCTAATATAAATATAGGAAGTAAAGTATATAAAGTATAGAAATATTTGTATATATAGTAATGTATGAAATATAAGTATTTACAGTATATAAGTATATATAATAAAATACAAGTATGGGAAGTATCGTATAAAAATTAGATTTTGTAATGTGCATTCGTCTTTACGAATGCAGTCCACCAGTAAACAAATTGAAAGAGCTGGACATTGGTAACTCGACCTATGTTCGGTTTCCCTAGCATAAGCTGGCTGGATGTTTAGTCGTGATTTTTATGTGTATAGCATACGTATGAAAGTTTCCCTAAAGCATTTCTTATGTTATACGAAAGCAAATAACGCAAAAAACCTCACGCGTGTTATCATATTTAAATTTCTATTTAATTGCTATTAATAATTAATTTTCTAGGCTAGAAGCGTTCGCCTATATCTTATTAATCTTTCATTTCAGCTATGCACGAATCTTATACAGTTCTCTAGCATATTTGTACATATAACACATACATTCGTCTTATCACATATATATTTTCCCTTTAAAACGCATTTACCAAACGCTGCCATCTGTCTACATAAACAGCATTCCTAATCACGCTACTTTACACTGTCTGACTTGATATATTTTGCCATTTGGAGCGCTTCCTTAAGTTTCATTATTCCTTGCATCATTTAAGTAAGTACTTTGCTGCTTCTCATATTTATCTTCAAAGACGAGCATAGATCTAATTTAAATGAAAGAGAGTCTTGATGTATGTTAACATATTATTTCTTTTAATAGCGTTCAAGTAAATCTTCCTCTTAAATCTACAGGATGATGGAAAGTGAAATCGCCTGTTATCCTTATCCTGTTTCATTGAATATGTTTTCGATATCTGATACCTATGTTTGTACTGGATGGTGTTTGCTTGCAGGAAGTGGAATGTTGAGAAGTTTTAACGTATTCAAGAGACTAACAAGAATGAATAGTGTCATCCTTTTTCAAGCATCGTCTTAATAGAAAGAGAGGTGCTACTTTAGAATCATACTGTTCCGAGAAATCTCTTTTTCTGAAATCTTACGTTTCTTATCATTTATTAGCAGTGAAAAAATATTTATTGTCTACCTGTCGATTATTTTAGTCAAATGCAAACGTATTTTAATCCATTCTTCTATCACTTGAAGTGTCAGAATGCAAATTCTAATAAGTGATATACAGTTATAGTGGAACTCCTGCTGTCATAATAAAGATTTTTTATGACATTGCTAATAATATGATAGCAATCAAAACGCAAATTCTTAAGATAGCAGTTAATTGTCAGGCGGTAAGTTAATTTTCAAAATTACATGAAAATATTTAATATATAATAGTTTATGATAATAATTAATTTATGATATGGCACACACCTTGGTACACTAAATATATTTTCTAAAAACTGATCTTTTGTGAATGCAGCAAGGTGAAGGGAAAAAACAAATAGATCTACTTAAGAATAATTAGCTTTATTAAGGTTCAGGAATTTCAGTTCTTATTCAGTAAGACTGCCTAAACAAATGCTACTTTAACAGGGTTAGAAGTTCATAAGTTACAATTTGAGTATAATTAGAGTATATTTACGAAGAAGTTATATGAAATATTTTAAAGATCTAAAGAGATTGTTCACGTGTTTTTTTTTAAAATTTCCAATTAGGTAAGCAACTGAAATTAACGATTCATAAAACAAGCAATTAACATCAGCGTTTACACTCATAACTTGCTTTCCGCTGCAATCAATTTAGTAAGACGCTCAAAGTGGCTCATGACAGTACTTTTTAGACTAAAATCTTGACATGTTTTTGCATTTTCAAAGTGAAATTAATCCATTTTTTCAGTATAAAAACGGTTTTTCATGATGAAAAAAAAAATGTTCTATTCCTAAGCCTGTTGTTAGAATTACTGATTTTTTGCTTGGTAACTAAATGAGAGATATAACAGTTACTTAAACCATTGCACTAATCTAATTTCCAGTTGATCAAACATTCTATCTTAAATGGTGCTTCATTTATTGGGAACACCACATTCATCGTGTGATACCTTAAGTATAATGATGGTATAGAATTCTCGGGAAAAGATATTTAAGCTCACATTAAAGAGCGTTATTCATAATGAAAGACAATTCAACAGCAAATTATTTTACGTGAAATAGAACGCGATGTGTTTAATCAGAAAGTTCATATTTTTTAAAAATCAAATTCGACGTTCTAAGGTTGATCTACCCAAACCACTAGCAATATCATTAGCTTTTAAAATGCTGACTACTGCCAGTAAAAGACTAAATAACTATGTGACTACAAAATACTCGAGGCAGTAACAAAGTATAAGACCAGATGATTTTTTTACAACAATCACTTTCCACGTAAGAAATGGAAATATGCTTTTAACATAGAAAACGATCCGTTTACTATCGTAAATGTGAAGAGAAGTATTTTAGAGCTTCATTAAATAAGCTACACAAATTTCAAGGAAGGCTTTTATGATTATGAATTTATGATATTTTTATTTAAATTCAAAAGAGCTAAAATGTAGAAATTAACTCTATGCATTACGAAAACTACTTTTTGAATATCATATTAAAAAACAGTTATCCTACTTCTTTAGACATATAACAAAAGTGCGGTGAACTCCACTACGACAACGTTGCGAAATTCCTCTTAACTTATTTTCTAGAAAAAAAAAAGGCTAACGAAAAGTGATGCAAAATGTATACTTTTCCACATAACTTTAAAAAAATGTTCCTACTTGGTATCATAGATTACTGTGTTTTCGCATAATGAAGAAAACCATTTTCTAAAATGGTAGCTGTTATGTAATACAACTTAGCTACTTCACTTGTTGAATTAAAATATCTTAATTGTAATGATTTATCTTAATTCTGTTATCAGACTTAAACGTTATTAATTTGTTTTTATTTTGTAGTTGATCTTAAATTTATTTGCTTGTTGAAAAGTAATTGTTGTCTTTTAATTTTTTGACAGTTTTGGTTAACTCTGAATTTAAGTTGCTTGAGTAATAATTTTTTTCTTTTTCCTTATGGTAGTTTGGTTAACTATTTAAATTTTTTTTGTTTAGTTAATACTTATTCTTAACTTGTTTGCTTAATGTTTAATTTCTTGTTAAGTTGACCTTAAGGTAAATTTTTGGAAACACTTTTAAAGTTTTGCCTTATAGACGTTGGTGTTAAAGTTTTAATTAAGTTTTGTTAATGTACCCCCTTTTCTGTTCAGCTGGGATCCATATTTTCTGACTATGGTGGTCGTGTTTGGTGTTGTAGAAAACATAAAAATTTTTTCTATGTGATTATCATATTTTAATTGAAGAAATTTCCTTCGGTCTTGTATTAAATTAGTATTTAAAAACAAATCCTTAGTTCTTTTCAAAAAACTTTTTATGTTGCCTTTTGGGAAATCAAGATTTATGACTTTGTTTTGATGTTTGCTCGCTCTGCCAGACAGTGATCTGGGAAATATCTTTCGTCAAGGGAGAAATCTGCACCCTGCCGGATCAGCTTGTCTTGTATGCAGCTACGCCACGCCAAGGTTGAGGGGTCGGGGTGATTCGCTTCCTTGCTGGCGTTCACCATGCTAGAATGTGACCCTGGTCGAGGCTAGCTGCTGCTGACAGATTGATGACCTTGGAGGATCGGCGATTATTCGCCAACATCCAGCGTACCAACTCCCTTGCTTCACCTTCCGGTGTGGTTTCATCCCTTAGGGTTGCCATGCACTTGGCTTGTTTTGTACCATCTCGGATCGCCAAACGAGTGATTGGCGGAAAGAAGAAAAAGGCGTACAGCGATCTACGAGGGAGGAGACGTTTGGCAGACCGCAGTAGGAAAAGTTTGCTGAAGGCTGATCAGACCAGAAAACTGTCGCTCCGTCCCGAGTAGCTGTCTACGTTAACACTGAAAGATGGATGAAGAATTTGCCGAGAGAAAACCACCTATGGAGGGCGACGCAGTGAGGACGAAACCCAGATAGAAGGGGCGGAAGGCTCTGAGGCTACCATTACCTGCTCAGCTTTACTAACTTTCATTCTGTTTCCTTTCTAGATTCAATATGGCTGAACTTGTCATTCATGTACGCTGTTAAGTGGCAGAATATTTCTTCACTGTACACTGTTAGGAATTTTCGGGGATCCCCCTTCTTGTTGAATAACGGTATGAAAAATTTTATTTTATTTTGAACACCTCCACCATCAAATGTATATTGTTACTAGTTCTGCTTACCTTTAATAAATGAAAAATTTAATTTAACTTACCTTGTATGTTTCATTTATAACTTAGAACACTGAACCCAATAAATTTAATTAAAACTTGAACGGGTTATTATATTATATTAAATTTAAACACAACGCAATGTTAATTTCTTCTGTTGGAGTATTATCTGGTACTATTTACTGTTATATTTGAACACATAGGTTTTACAGTCTAAATGTTGTTTTATCATGTCTGTCACACTATTTTTACACCCATGCAGTATTTGTTATAGTCATGTGTTTTAGAATTGTTATTCATATTCTTGACTTTCATGTGTTATTGAACTTTAAAACTTAAAAACTTAAACTAGTAAAAAACTCCAACATAGCTAAAACGACTGCCATAACGCGGGTTAAAACACTAGTGGAATGGGAAAATATTGCCATGGTTAAACAATGAAAAGTTTTTATCATGGAAATGAAAGTTCATCTCAAGAGCTATCAGAATGAATAATTAAAAATAACATTTTTATTGCAGGTATTTATGTTGCTGCATCAAATCATTCACAACATGGCAGAACACCCTCTGTCAATAACGTGAAACTGTTTCTTGTAGAGTTATAGCTCGTTAAACGGACCTCCCACCAGGTTCATTCAGTGAAGTACATTTTACGATATAAATTTCCAAGTGCGGTTTAATTTATCCGAAAATTTGTCATATTCAAATTATGGTTTAAATTAATAAGCTGGAATGTTTAAAGCTTTAATTATTCGGTGTCATAAATAAAACCTTACCATAGTAGCACGTTGCCATAAAAGGAAATCTCCAAACGAAAAGCTGAGGAATTGTTCGAGAAATTCACTATAAAGTTAAGCGCGACTCTAAAGCTGTACTACTAGTGTAATAAGGGTGTTCCTCCGTTGCTGGTATATTTCGCCCAAACATAGTTTGACTTAAGTAGAATTACTTAGTGATGTGACCTGACAAAATTACGCTTTTAAAGTCGGACTTTCAGTTCCTTGCGTCAGTCTCGATACTCAGATTTTTATCTCTAATTATAAGTTATCCTGAACCAGATTGCCAGTTTCTGCTATTATGTAGGCGACAACGACTTGAATATGAACACAAAGAATGTACGAAGTTTAAATTCCACAAGGATAATTTTAGTTAGAAGAGTTTTATAAGCTTGGAAGTTGGATGACCGATGTTTATAAAAGTGAAAAATTATATGTGTAGTTAAGATAAATTTGTTTGTTACAGAAAAAATCTAAAAATTTTCAGTATTCCGTAAAATCTATCTATCTTCTGGTTTCGATCGAAAATACAAATCATAGAAGTAGACTGCAAGGAGTGAAGCATATAGATCTACTCATCACTGAAATATATAATATTGGGCAGAAAAAAAATCAGATTCATTTCTCGACATGGAAATATTTATTGATTTTAAATGTATTATTTGCCACAAGTTTTATTAATTTTTTACGATTGTAATTATACCACAAAACGTTTCAAGAATTTCATATGAAAACAAAATTAAATGAATTATAATTTACAGTTAGTTTAGTTTTTAATAAACATGAGATAATAAATTTCAGATAGGGATTTATAAATATATGTATATCTATCTATCTATATATATATATAAAGAGTTAGATAGATGTAGATATATGTGTATGGTGTATAATAATTTCTGTGGATGTCTTGAAGATTCGAATTTAACAACTGCGTAGATATATACCATGGAGAAATGGAAAAAAATAAATTCAGCTGTGGCCACTGATTTGAACACATATCTTTATTTATCTTAAGAAACCAAGCCTTGATACTCATAAGCAGATTCGCATAGCATCATTTATGTGTACGTACTGCACCCCGGAGTTTTATACATCTTACATTTTCAGAACAATGGACAACAGCTAGCACAGGCTAAGCAACTCGTCTAAGTAACAGTGAGCTCAATAGAAAAAAAAAAAAAAAGGCCTACGCAATAGTAACAGCGATATTTATAAATTCAGGTCCTTTTTAAAAATTGAGCTGTGCGACTGTATGAGAGGTATCCGCAGTGCAGAAGGATAACATGACATAATACAGATTAGTATTTAGATTAACTTTTTTTTTGCCAATGAATAAAAATTTTATGTTTCGACAATCATTAGGTTATTTCGAAGCAGGAGACATGAAAAATGATCGCCGGGACTCGAACCACGGACCTCTTGAATACGCGCCGAGTGTGCTGACCACTACACCATGAAGATATTCTGAGAAGGCGTGAGAAATTCCTTATATATTCCCCTTTTTAAAGAGCGACTGGGAATTAGGGGACCCAATCGCCAAATCCTGGTGGTGGACAATCACCATCCACTGCCTTTTTTAGCTCGGGCGCCACTGTAGAGACTAGGTATTTTTTTAAAGTAGGAGATGTGAAAAATGAGCAATGCCTTCATCGGGACTCGAACCACGAACCTCTCGAATACGCGCCAAGTTTGCTGCCCACTACACCACGAAGAGATGCCAAGAAGGCAGCAGAAATACTTTACAGATTCTTAAGGAATTTCAGTCCAATTTTAAAAGTTTATAAGAAATAATTAGAAATTTCACAGTTCTTGAAAATTTTTGTTTGAATATCATAATATAATTTTAACAGTTCTTGTCTTGAAAGATTTATGCAGATCTGTTCTACTTTATTGCATTCAATATAATGGGAAAATGTTTCCTTTACACATACCTTGAAATCTAACAGAATTAATTATTTACTCGTTTTGATAATACGCATAATCTTATTATAAAGGAATGCGAAATGAACATTAAAATTTAACAACAGAAAATTAACAATTACAATATAACAATAAAATAAACTTTGATGGAACATTGGCACGTCCTCCTCAGGTGAATCAGCGTAATCACTTGTTGACGAATATGAGATGCTTTAATATAACACAGCGCATGAGATGGACTCTAAAACGTTTTTAAAAGCGCATATTTTGCAAGAATTTAAAATACTATTTTTGTCAAACTTTTATTATTTGTACTCTCCAAAATTAAATTTGCCTTTATTTGCTACTACTTTAATGCTTTTTAATTCAAATCTGCTCTACCGACAAGCCTTTTTCTCTTTGAAGTAAAGTGACATGTAAGATGAAAAATATTTAAATCAAAATTTCATCTTAAATTCGCAATAGCCTCTTAATTCCTCATTTTAGGTTGGATAATTCCGACCTATCTTCTAGAACTAGCAATTGCGAAACAACATTTTCTGGACTGCGTCATTTCTTGAATAATCCACATCATACGATTTTTACATAAAGATGATGACGGAACTTAAACCGAACTAATGTAACTACTAAATCTTCGTCAATGTTTTCAGCTTGCTAAGTAAGGCAGTTCGTTTAGAAATTTTTGAAATTTCATCAGATTCCCATGTTATTTTACAATGTCTTTGAAATCCTTCTTAATAAGTGCAGACGGATAGTTGAAATCTTATTTTTCATGGATCAGTTGCATCAACTCTTCTTCCAAACTGTAAAATGTCCTCTCGAACAGTAAAACGAATTTCATATATTACAAAATCCAAACGTTTCTAAGACCCTTGAAACGGCCAGGCGATATATATACGTCTAACTAGATTTTTACTAACACTTCTAAAAGTTAACGTATAATTTCATCTTTAAACGCATCCAAAAGAGTTAAAGATGTTTACTAGAAAAGAAACATTTCATATAGGTAAAAGCACAAGCACACACATAACAAGGTAAAAGCAGTTTGGAATCAGGATCAAGCAAGTTATACCATCAATTTTTAAAGTTTAACGGTTTATCTCTCACCCAAAATTTCTGAACTCTTGGTAGACGTTAAGAGACTCATCGCTAAGTCTGAAATAACAACTGAAACTGAGAAAAGGTGTAAAAGTCCCTTTACTAAAACTAAATAAGAACGGAAGGCACATCATGTGCTTACAATTCAGCCAACTACTTGTGGCGGATAACTTAAAGTAACAATATGTCAAATGTAAACTGTTTTTATGAAAATTCGAATAAACTAGTAGTCGAACGCTACACAATTAGCTCAACGTGAAGTTGGCTCAGAGTTGAACCGGCGTGGAATTCAGCTACTGGAATAACGTCCGGTCGAAGACAAGAACTCTTATTCAAGACAAAAACCGAGTAACGTAGCCTCGAGAAGCAGAACACACTGTGTCTCACTGTCTCAAATCCTCATCTTAATTATATGCGAACTAAGATGCAGTCTAGCGTGGAAACGGAATAAGTGCCATTAAAGTTCAATCACAAAATAACTGGTTAATTAACACAAAGGAACCTCAGAAATTTATGATACAGTAATGCATAGATATCTTCAAAAATTACTTTTTAAGGAGAAACGTTAACAGTGACGGCGCAAGAAGTAA
This sequence comes from Stegodyphus mimosarum, assembly GCA_000611955.2. Taxonomy (NCBI): domain Eukaryota; kingdom Metazoa; phylum Arthropoda; class Arachnida; order Araneae; family Eresidae; genus Stegodyphus; species Stegodyphus mimosarum. The sequence continues at coordinate 21,432 of KK121964.1, forward strand.
TAACTAGAAGATTAATTTAATGTTTTTATTACAAAGAAAAATACATATAAACCCCGAGTCTTTGGTTTCATATTTTGTCGTCTTAGAAGCAAGATAATTGTTTTTATGAAAAATGTTTTAATCTTCTGATGATAAAGTTTAAAACATTGATACGAATTCATACTGAGACCTGTCTTTCACAGATGTTTGTGTTTGATGGTTCCCTTTGGCTATACAAAAGCTGTTATATGCACCTAATTCTGTGCTTCAAGTTTTTAACATCAGAAGGGCGGTTGCGTTCTCAAAAATATGTTTAAGTTGAAGTTCTTTAGAAGAAAAACAAAGCCAACAAAAAAAAAAGAGTGGTGCATAATTATCATTAATAAAACTGACATTTTTTCTTTTTATATCGATTTACCACAAAACATTATACTTTTCATAGTCAAAAAAGTAATATGCGCATGTATTGGTTTCCCAAATTAAGAGAAAATTTCATTGACGAGGTGGGAGTTATCAAGGCTTTCAGATAGTCCTAAACAACAAAAGTCCCATTTACGTAGCATTCCATGTAAATTGAGTCCATACTTAAATCGTGTGTGAAGCCGTTTCAATAGTGACATTAAATTATACACGTAAATGTCTATCATTAGCATAGAAATACATATTCCTTTTATGCTTTTAGTGAAAAGTAAACATCTGAATAAAGCAAGCAGGTATTTATTTGCAGTGTTTGTGATTACTTAACACAACCTTAGTGAAGAGGCGGAACAATGCGGAACATAAGGCAAACTTGGAAACGTCTCATTCCAAAAATGAGTATGAGCTGTGGTTCATGAATACTAAAATTTTGTGTGACTCAGATTAAACAGAGATTTCATTATATTCCTGAACTGAACAAGTTGCTGCTTAAATAATTTACAAAATGTTCTGAAATTGTAACAAAGAGGAACAAACTTGTTGTCCATTACGCAATATTATATTTCTGTAAATGGACAAGGATGTTAAAGTCAGTGCAGAGTAAATTATAATGATCACGTTTTTATCAATCTGATAATTATCCCAAATAGAGTTCCTATTCAAATCCTCGAATTTATTTATCGTTTGGTAACAACGAGACGATAGAACGTACAAAAGGAAAAAAAAACTCACTTCAGTTTCCAAAATTGGGAACTTCTTCATTTTAAGGATTTCTGTAAGTAAAAACGATACCTTCAAATTATACGATTGTCTTCAAATTTCAAATAGGAATATTGTGAGCAGTATTATGACAAATTACTTAGTAAACTGGGAAGGGAGTACTTACACTATCTTGTTATGTATTTTTAATTAGCATTCATCATTCACAGGTGCTTATGAGTGACATGATCGTACATACAAATCAAGAACACTACTCGAGTTATCATATCGATACTAAATAATGCACTGAATAAGGTGAGAAATGAAAAATCAATGCAAAATATAGGTGTAATATCTTATCATTCTCAAAGCGAATAAAGTGCGCTGTGAGAAGACCGGCAAAAACCCATTCTAATAGTCAAATAGGTTCAGTGTTCTAAATATTAAAATTAAAACAAAGTATGTAAAAAGAATAAGTTCAAACGTTTATTGTTACAGACAAATTTTGTGGTACGTAGTTTACAATTTTAGTTGGTGGTCCGTCAACATTAGTACTGTAGAAACATCAAAAAGAAAACATACCTTTAACAAATTATTAAATTGAATACATGCGAAGATGGGGGCCACCTGTTATTAATTTTTCATACAGTTCTTGTTACCAAACTTGAAACTGACATATCCTTCCGCTAGAAAATAAATCTGTAAGAACAAAAAAAAAAAAAAAAAAAAAGA
>KK121964.1:46565-110522 GCA_000611955.2 Stegodyphus mimosarum
AAGTGTGTTAACAAATTCAAATACCTAACTAAATCTTAAGTAGGACGGCGAGGGAAGCTTAACTCTTAGTGAAATGCAATAATGCGAATTTCACTAGCAAACACTGGTAATTGCAAATGCCTATGAAGGCGAACTTTCAGTAGACAGAGGAAATCTTTGCGCGCACAGCCTTACGGCGATAAATCCAAGGCTCTGTCTTTCCCCTCGTTAACTCCTGCCTTTAAACTGCTAACAGATATATGCGATTTGCATAAATATCTCGCTCGCGCTAAATTCGGGCAGCAACTGAAACTTTGAGATATCGATAGGAAAGTTCAAACTAAAAATAATTTGGTTAATTAAAATAATGAATGCTACACTCTTACTAGCTCGGGGTTGTTTATTTTTAATACAATGCAATACCCTGTATTATTTTTATTTTGCAAATTCTTGCAATGTTTGTTTTTCTTTAGTATTAGATGTCTACCCGGCTATTATTAAATTGTTAAATACTTATTCTGCTTTGGAATTCATTAATCAGGAAGCTTATTTAATCTACTTGAGGATAATAGTTAAATTTTATTTCCCTCGAGGTAGCAGGTTGTGCGTAGTTGCCATCTTTTTGATGTACCAGCGATTTATAGGTACCATCAGTTTTTCCGCAACGGAGCAATTTAAGCTTGTCAGAATTTTAGTTATGTTATTTGTGTATGCAAACACTATGCACTATTATTTGAAATGTTCACTTATTCGAAATATGAATAGTTTTCTTTTAATTAAAGGAGTTGATTAGCATATACTAGTTTTAAAAAAAGAAGTATAGAAATGCGATTTTCATGTACAATACTAACAATCAGTGATAGTTCGTTTTCAGAAATATAACAGTTTAACACTTTATATTTTTCTGTAAATTAATTCTAATTAATGTAAGCAATAAAGTTAAATTTGCCTTTTTATGATTTTACCGATACGTACACAAGATATTCAGCTAGAAACGCTGATAAAGATTTGAATATTTTAATATGGCAAAGATGAATCATATATAGGCAAGCTTTTGTGTTCAAGTTAATCTAAAGTATAACTGCAGTTGTGAAATTCGCTTTTCATTTTTTATACTCACATTCGTCAAAGTACATCAAAGTATATAAAAAGAATATTAACAATATTTCTCTTGCTGAATTCAAATATGTAATAAAAATTTTGCTACCACCTGAGAAATACTTGGGATACGCATTGGCGACATTTGATTCAATCAATTACGAATCCATACTCACATTTGATTTGAAATTTCAACTTAATTTCTTTTAAATAATTGCAAGTGGCAATATTTGTTTGTACGCAAACGTTATGCTTTCTCTTTATTTAAATATTAAGTAAAAAGTTCAAATCCTTTCAATATTTTTGCGATAATATTTTACACAGAGCGGTAACTCGGTTGTCAGTCTCATAGGATCAAAAGTTCTTTGAATCATAAAATTGGGATCCTACATACTTCGGTATAACTTTTAGGAAATATTTAGATAATATTAAGGGACGTCACTCGAAAAGGGTAAATGTCGCAAAATTCTGGCCTCATTTCTGAAATTCGTGCATACGAATTCACAGTCAAAATAAATTTTGCTCAAAAATATACTGCATCAAATACGAATATTTTTCGAGTTCAGAATTATAAACTGTATAACTTAATGACCCAGATTCATAATCAAGAAAATGCTCTTTTTTAGTCCTATGACCAAACGCTTGCAGCAGTTTTAAGCATATTATGTGAGACAGCTATTTCTGGAAACTCCGAATATCGGCGTACTAACAGTTAATCAAGGAAAATAAAATAAATGTAATATCATATACACAATAAAAGTTTTCATGTCAGGGCATTTAGCTGTTAGATTGTAAAAACTTGACCCTTCGATTGCAAACAGGTTGTGTACTTAAAAATAGTACTTATATAATTTACTGTTTTAATCATAAACAGAAATTTGGTCAGTGCAGTGATGGAAGGACAACATCAATATATATGTAAATCACATAGTATGAAAAATAAACTACTCATATGAGAAGAGTGCCATTTAATTAAAATTTTAATAATGAATTAACATTTTATTAAAATGGCATTAACGTTTTAGTGTAATGGTAATGCCATTTATTAAAATGTTAATAATATAAAATTTAAAAAAAATATTTAGAGCTATCTTACTAATGTTAAATTGATTAAATTTGCGGGAGTTACTTTTAATTTTTAAATTTAACGCTTACTCAACCTCTCCTAGTGCCGTGACAAACTAAAACTTATATAAAACTACTAAAATGAATTAGTTAGAAAGGGAGGAAGGAACTGGTTGATTAGACTAGACTCAAAATAATATTAAATATAATTTTTCTTAAATCAATTAATTCACACGTAGCAAGGCAAAGCAAATTCTTCTTAATAAAACTTAACCTGAAAAGGAAGCTGGAATAAATCTTCTCTGGTTTTCGGTAAAACTGAATACTATATCTCAACCAAGTATTTCTAGAATTCACTCATTTTAAAATAAACTCAAGAATAATTCATATTCATTAAATAGCAAAAACCTCATAAGCACCAGAGAAGAAATATTCAAACACCAATCAATCAGTTCCATTACTAAAACTCAAGCACTAGTTTTAACTATCCTGGCACCTAAAACAAACATTTAAATATTCATTAAAATGTGGTTAGTACATATTTGCTAAAACAGGGCGCGTTGTGAGTACCCTAAAATGCATATACATTTTGCAATAACCCCAAGCAAAATCTCCATGTTTTTTAAAAGCCTCACGGCTCAAACAAATGGAGTGAGTGAACAAACCAACTATGTACACAAAAAAAAACAAATGCAAGTAATAATATTAAATCCCACTCATTTATTAATATCTAGTATAAATTTATGGGAGAGCTGGCCAGACTACCCTTACATACAAATGCAATCAATATTCTACATTAAATTTCTCCAAGAGTCATTCATCAAGATAACATTTTTGAATTTTAACATAGCAACGATTACTTAGAATAACTGGAACATTAAATGAATTATTCAAACTGAATTCTCACACAAAATAATATAGAAATTACCATTAACATAAATTTTGTATTTTTGACAATAACTTTAAATTCTGCTAAGACACAAACAATCCTTTTCTTTTTTTTTTCCAATAATTTTCTCTTTCTCTCCAAATTAAGCAAGATTAGTTTAAATTACACTACTTAAAAAATTACTATAATTTTACAAATAAGAATATTAACTAACTCACAGAAAACAACCGGAATTTCATCATCATAGGCTATAGGCGACGTCATCATAGGAAGCTATAAGCTGTAGATGAGTTCTACTTCTCGCATCAGTTTCCGGAAAATTCTAAGTTCATAAAAAATGACCTCTTGTAGAACCCCAATGAAGAATATCGGTAATCTAATATTCTGAAGTATTAAAGTTGAAGGAGAAACAAAGGTAATAAACAAGATGACACTCAGATGTTTCGGCTGACAGCGACAACGGGAATTTTCGAGCGAAGACAGGATGTTGAATTTTTATTCTTCTCACGAAGGAAACGCTTCTGTTTGGTACGAGCCATTTCACTTCCGTTTTAAGGGGAAAACCTGCTTCAAACTCGGAAGAGTACGCTCTGAGTTCTACTTCTCGCATCAGTTTCCGGAAAATTCTAAGTTCATCGCATCTTCAAGCCACCCGCAAGGGCAAATGCTCGGACGCGGGGCCAAAAGCCCTTTCTGCTAATTCTCTTCTCTGTATCAAAACTTATCTCCTAAATTCCGGCCAACACAGCCGCAGCATCGTAAATCTCTTCAGCTAAAAGCCGAGTCCGTCCGCAGAACGCAAGCGCAAGCCACCCAAGCCAGGGTAAGCTTGGCCGCAGGGCCAAAGGCCCTCTCTGCTAATTCTTTTTCTCTGTATTCAAACTGAAAAACTCTCTCGAAGACTGGATAAAAGCTGACTTCAAAACTCGCGCAACAACGAGGAAAACTCGGTTTCTCCTCCCACTCACAATTATAGGTCCAAAAGTTACACATAAAATTAAATTCTTGCAAACCGGGACTTTTCAATATAATTTAATAGGACAAATTCAAACCCCCAAACGAATCCAAATTAAGTCATTTTCTACAGTAGCACCTGCGAAAACTGGAAAATAAAAATTCGACCCCCCTTGCTAACAAGCGAAAAATCTAAGGAACAACAAAAAAACTGCCCCTTCAAGATCCAATTTACAACCTTTCCCTTTCTTCCGAAGCTATAAGCAATGCAACATTCACAAAGCTGAAACATAAGTGAATAGCGGGAGGCCAATTACTATAGCCAGTTTTACTGTCTGGTAAGAAAGACAAGGAAACAACGATATACTGCCCAAAGTTGCAACTGTCATCTTAAAAGGCTATTCCCACAGATGTTACATCCGTTAAAACACGCTCCCCGTTCTGCGTTAGAAAATTGAACCGTTGAAGAAAAAATAATTGCTTAAAGATTTTGAGTACACACTTTACAAATATATACAGGTTCATTACGCTCTTCACAATTTCAAATTTAAAAAAAAATCAAATACAAATGCAAATAAAATACTTAAATAATTAATTACTTAAATGATTAAAAACACTTAAATTTTGCGATAAAGAATTCGCGACACAACACTAAGGAAACTGAATGTTGATGTGATGAACTGAGACAAGATGGAAAAAAGCACAAAAATATAAACTTCAATAGATTAAAACTCTAATTCGTCTATAGATATTATATTACGTCTATAGATCAAAGACCGATTTTTAGAGGCAAGATCTGCTGAAATATGATACCTGAAGTTTCTCATCAGCAAAGAGACGACATAATTCCAGAGTTATAAGATCATCGCATTAGCTGCTATTAAACGAAATAACAAAAAAATAGTGAAATTAGGGATATAACGAATTCTTTTGGGTGATGTAAGTCTTTGATTCTAAGTATGTTAATAAAGTTATAATCATTTTTATTCACCTCAAACGATAAACCAGGACTGTTTGCTTTTCAGACCTCAGGAAAAAAGAATATTTTCTAAACGGAACATCTTTCTGCTTGTGATTTAAAATTTTAATCACTTTCTAACAAAAGCATGCATTTTGTAGCATTTAGTACATTCGTATGTTAAACTGGAAACCTTTCAAAACGTAAATTACACTATGTAATGTTGGCCTATTTCTGATAAGACGAATGTAACAGAGTTTCTTTTTTTTCTTAACACAAAGGGGCTATTAGTCTGGAAATGGGATTTTGCGCTGTAAACTATAAAAGCAAAACTATTTTCGAACTCTTGCCAACAAATTTTATCCACCTGTATTATTTTAAGGAAATTAAATAATGAAGAATATGCATTTATATATGCATATTCCTCACATTGCGAAAAAACGACGCTATCTAAAACAATATAATTTTTAATAACATAGTTCTCCACCTGAAAGTGTACACCTGGAAGGCCGAATTTCGAATGTGCTTTATTATTTATTTCATACTCTCATACTTTAATGAATTCTTTATTAACAAATTCGACGATTTGAAAGGGAACAGTGATAACACTGTCTGAAATAGAATATTTTTATCTCCAGCACACCAGCCTGTTGCCATTTGTATGTAAGGTCTTTCAGTTTGAATTAACAAACTCGGCTCATGAAAGCAATGTGTTGTAGCGGCGGGAAATAAAATGTTTTATCTTCCAAGCGCCAGCGTGTTGACGTTCGGTAAAGACTAATTGAATTGATACTCCAAATATTATCTGAAAGATCATTGAGTAGTAAACTAAGAGATTTAAAAGCAATAAACACAGTTTTAAAGAATAATTTTTCTACATTTTAATGTGATTGATTAAAATAAACATTTATTAAAACCATGAGATGCCGAATTAGGAGTATCAAATATTTCTAAGAAATTACACTAGCTAGCTGCATTGAAATAATCATACCCTTTCTTAAGGGAACAATATACTTAGTACAAAAGTACCTTGGACAACCTCTAACATTTTATTAAGAATTATAAATATATGCTATTTTTAAATATTTTGTGATTTTCCTGTTAAATTGAGATTTTATGCGACGTAAATGCGAGGAACGTGATATTTAATAAATAAATTTAACACTTAAAATGTTTACAAGAAAAAGATTAAAAAAAATTATATGTCAGCCATCTTAACAAGGAAAATGAATATTGATGTAATGAAGTGAGAAAAGACTGAAAATAATGCTTTCAGATTTTACATTGCTCCCAAAGGGACGTTTTTTAATATTCTGTGTGTTACCTTTAAGTATTAAATATCACGTTCTTTACACTTAAACCATAAAATTAAATTCAACAGCAATATCGCAAAATAATTTTAAAATGAGGACATCTTTGGAATTTCCGACACTCAGTCTCGTGCGCTGGAGATACTTTTTTTTCTTTTCATACAGTGTTACCATTGCTCAAAACCAAAGTGTTAAAGTGTTACAAAACATGAAATCAATAATAAAACAAATTCAAAATTTGGGCTTCTAGTTGTCCATATTCAAAGGAAGATTACGTTACTCAAAATTTGATGGCTCTGTGTACCATTGTTTTATCACAATGAGAGAAACATACATACATTTATGCAGATTCTTCATTATATATGTTTTTTTAAATATAAGACAGGGCGATAATATTTGGTGGCAACAGTTTGAAGAGTGATACGGAGATTTACAGTGAATCGATGCAAAATGTCAAAACAAGATTAATAGTCCTTGTGACCTAACGCTCGTTTGAGCTAAAAATATATCCCAAGACTTAACACTGCATCGGGAATTCTTTAAACGTATGCTGCTATGGTGTTTTTAAACATTTAGTGATTTTCTTTTAAAATGTATGTTGTAGGCGTTAGTGCGAAGAAAACGATGCCTTATAATAAGGCTAAAAGGTCAAATAAATGAATAAATAGAGTATTAACAGGAGTGACTACAAGACAGACTGGTAGACTGCGAGCTCAGCGAGAAAGTAGAAAATTTTCAAAACCCTTTTGATTGACCGTAACTACATTTAGTTTTATTTTAATGTATCTAGTGCAGCAAACTTACAAAATGTATAAACCTTTGTTATGCATTATTTTACTCCTAATATAACAAAACTGTATTGTGCACTGTCTTCTGAATTATAGTAAAATTTATTTAGCAAAATCACTCGATATGTAAGAAAAGCTGCAGTGTAAAATAATCGTTTATTCAAAAATCTAATGTATAATTTTTAAATTCAAGCTATTTTTAAATTATAGCGATATGTAAAATAAATTTACACAGAAAGTTTATTCTGATTAGAATTTTAAAGTTGAATATACTTCCCTCTCTTGTTTTTTCGAAACAGTATGGCAAGATATACTGCTGAAATAAATTAAGAGAATTTGCATATTTTATCGAATTGCGTGACAAGAACTGAACTGAAGGAAAAACCACTGCTTCTAGATAAAAATGCAAATCTTGTACGGCAAATACGTAAGCGTACACGTGTGGAGCCAGTAGAAAAACAGGCTTTAAAAGCGCGTGGAGGGTAAGACGAATTGCGTTCGCTAGCACACCTCGGCAAATTTCTTGGTGTTATCTTGCAGCAATCGATTAAATTCACATCGGAACAGTAAAAATAAGTAAACATCAACCTTTAGATGATGGAATGAGGTGGCGAATAATGGGGAGGCTAGAGGCAGGCCAGTCGAAAGTCCAGATATGCAGAGAGTTTAATTTAACGCCCAGCGTCAGTGTGCAACCTAGGGAAACAGTTCCAGGATACTGGATCCATCGAGAGAAAGCATGGGCAAGGTCGTACAAGAGCCACGCCGGCCAGATAAGATTGGTATTTGGCCATTTTAGCGACGCGTAACAGAGCGGCTACAGCTTCTCATCTCTCTCGGGACCTGTATGGAGCCACAGGAACCCGTGTAACAAAGGTGACCGTTTTCAAAAGACTGAATGAAAGAGAGTTGTTTGCTAGAAGACCGGCTTTTTGCGTCCCGTTCACATCTACGGACAGGAGAGTCCGATTAGCATGGTGCAGACAGCAAAGTGATTGGAGTACTGAGTAATGCGCGACCGTTATGTTCACCGACGAGTCCCCTTTTAGCCTAAACACCGATTCTCGTCGGAGTTTCATATGGAGAGAGCCAGGGACTCGCTACCTCCCCTCTAGTGTCCGCGAAATCAACAATTATGGCGGTGGCGGTATAAAGGTCTGGGCAGCCATGATGTTGACTGCCCCACACCTCTCCACGTCTTTGACAGAGGCTCTGTGGCTGGTGTGAGGTATAGGGATGAAGTCTTGGAGACCTATGTTCGCCTTTTACGGGGTGCAGTGGGCCCCGAGTTCATCTTACAGGAAGATAACGCGAGGCCACATAGAGCTCTTCTGGTCGACGAATTTCTCGAGAGTGAGGATATTCGCCAGCCAGGTCTCCAGACCTCAACCCGATAGAGCATTTCTGGGACGCTCTGGAGGAGGGCTATTGCAACTCGCAACCCTCCTCCGAGAACCATCCAGGAACTGAAAACAGCGTTGCTGAATGATTGGGACCAATTGCTACAGGCATTCTTAAACTGACTTATTTCCAGTATGGCATCGCGCTGCGAGGCCTGTATGGCTGAAAAGGGACCATACCCTATAATAACCCATTTCTTTTGTGTTTTCTGCAATCGCTGTTTCAGACTTTCAGACTCCCATGAGTGTTACACACGAACATGTGTGTCTATTATAACTGTTGAATGTTTATTTTGTTTGTATTATAGCAACCTATGTTCACACCAAAATTTATTAAAATCTGTTCAGTAGTTTTCGAGATCGTAGATCAAATATGAAAATTCTCTTAATTTATTTCACCAGTGTATTTTTGCGAAGCACATTTCGCATGAGCTTTCCCAGTGCTCGTGAATAAGAATAAGAACTTCAGTTCTGTTTGTTAAGTTTGAATATGAGTGACTCTAATAATAAACTAATAATTATCTTAATTTTTTCTCAAATTCGTGACAGCTGCGAATACTTTCTTATTATAAATTGCTGTGATATTTTACGCTTGATCCGAAATTGCGGCTGTAAAGAGACACCATAGTTGACACACTTTAACCAAATATAAATAATCCTATAGTCCGTTCTATATATGAAACGTTTTGATTTTCTAATGAAATTTGTTTCGTTCATAATAATTTAAATTTATCTAAGCTGAACATAACTGAAAGAATGTCCTAAAACACTTTATAGTTTAATACAAAAATACATTTTCTAGACTTTCTTGAAAATCAGGCATGTGTTTAAATTCAAATCCACTTATACACTGACTGTAGAGGCTGTTCGCACATTTTTTAGATGAATTTGCTTTGCTGTAAAAAAAACTAAGGAAAAATTATTTTTAACTGAAACTATATTCCAGAAAGTGCAGATTACCATTCTGTTACTTAACAATTTTCTTTTTATGCAAAATGGCGCTTTTAAAGAAGCAATGGACGGATCACTATATTTGTGTTCTTCCAAAGAAAATTATTCGTATTAAGTTATTAAACAATGCTACGAAATCCATGATTTTTTGGTATCTAAAACAAAGGTAGATAATATTGCCAATAAAAAAGGAAAAAAAATCAACGTTGGGCTTAAAGGAGAAAAATTGTTCAAAACACCTATCCAAGGTAAAAAACGGAATGTTTCGAATGCTGCAAAGGTAGATAATATTGCCAATAAAAAAGGAAAAAAATCAACGTTTGGCTTAAAGGAGAAAATTTGTTCAAAACACCTATCCAATGTAAAAAACGGAATGTTTCGAATGCTGCAAAGGTAATGTTAAAAGAAAATCTTCGAATTCAAAGCATAGTTGTATAATCATTAAAATGCACATTTCCAACTGTAAACAAAGTGGTTAGTGTTGGTCTGAATCTTTAAAAGGCGAAAAAATGTAGTGTGCATCATTTTTCTCCACGAGATATCGCCGAAACAGAACGCGCTGCAGAATTCTCTATGCGAAACAATTATTCGGACAAAAATGTTATCACAACAGATGAATCTTGGGTACGTTTACGTGACCGCCATAAAAGGAAATCCACTTATTAGCATCAAAGAGAAGAAAAAACTTAGAAAATGGTTAAAAATATCTAAAGAACGTTTTTCAAACAGTTTGATGATTGTTGCTGATTTTTATATAATGACAAATAAAATTTAAAGAGAGTACAAAATACTGTTAAGGTAAACTCCACATATTATCAGAAATATATTTTGTACCCAGTTTTCAAATATGAATTAACTTCTCTTTACCCACAGTGCTATCAATCAGTAGAACTTCATCAAGACAAAGCAAGCAGCCGCACGTCAAAACCCACTGTTTATTTCCTGGAAAAGATGGAGACAGAAATGTACATCAAGGACATTCCCTTCACTCACATCATTATTAAATCTCCTAATGTATCATCCACGGATTTTTGCGCTTTTGGACTTTTAAAAAGCGGATTGTAAAAACGTCAACCTACAACCCTCCTTGGACTCTGGAAATCTGTTCAAGGTGAAAAGCATAAAATACCTCTTCTGGTACTAAAAGCTTTATTATCTTAGAAATTAAAATATAGAAAGACAATGAAGAATAAAGGTTATGGAAAATAACATTTAAAACACAAAAGGTTTAGGTAAAATAGTTCTGTAAATATAATGAAATTCGTCTAAAAATATACGAACAGCCCTAGTCTAAGCTAACCTTCAGAACTACGGTAACTAATTTTGGCTTAAAGCTACGTTTAAGTAATGGTAATTTAAAGTTAGACTTGTACAATCATTTTCTACATTAAAAATGAGATACTTTATCTGCTACTTATTATTTTAACTGTTAATATAATCATTAGCCCAAAACAGCGTTATCTCAGAAGGGCTATTAGTCTCGAAAGGACATTTTACGATGGATTATTATGAACGACTGAATCACTTTTCAGATTGTTGGCACCAAATATTATCGCTCTGTATTAAATTTAAAGAAATTAAATAATTAAAAATCTACATGAATGCATGTGTGTTTCTCGCATTGTGAAAACACGACGGTAGGTAGAGCCATTCAATTTTGAATAACGTAATCCTTCACCCGAACATGGCACCTAGAAGCCTGAATTTTAAATTTAGAATTTGTTCTATCATCTGTTTAGTATTTTGTAAAACTTTAGCCAATTCCTGATTAACACACTCAACGATTTCAAATCGGGCATTGCGACACTGTACGAAAAAAAAAAGCCTTATCTCCAGCACGCGGGGTTGTCTATAAGAAATTCTAAAGATATGTCGTTTTTAAATATTTTATGGTATTGCTGCTGAATTGAATTTTATGTGGTTTAAGTTCGAAGAATATGATATTTTATAAGTAAAGGTAACACACAAAACGACAGGAAATAATCCAACACTTATTGGAACTGTGATGGGAAGTCCATTTGCTGCAGTTTCAGGGACCATATCATGCCAGTTATGAGCTATTCATTCTTCTTTAGGAGATATTCGATGAAGAAAACTAGAATATACCTCCTTCACGGTTTCGAATCTGGTTAAGCATTTCAAATGACAATTAATGAAAACGAGATCAACTGATTCTTAATTGATCAACCAGTCTTCATAGTCCCCTGACCATTTTAATCCCTAAAAGAGCGGCGGTCAAACGAAAGCTTTTGTATCAAAAGTTAGACAACTTCGACTGAACACTGACAAGAAAAATATTTGAGCTCAGGAACTTTTCACCCAACTGAATTAAGAAGGGTAAGTAACGTAAGTTACTGTTCCGATTTATAGTTTTCTGTCAACGATATATATTAGAAAACGTTTATATATAATGAAGTACTCACTGCAAAGAGGGAAATATTTTTCTTATGTTAACCGACATGCTAAAAACTAGCTACACTCTGTGTATTCCGTATACATAATACCATAAACTTATACTGCTCTTTCAATTTCCCAATGAATTTTAGGCTTACAAAACCTTACGAGCAATTAAATGAAATGAATGTTCTTCCTTCTGACATGAAAAAAGGATGAAGGCAGAATATTTCTTAAAAATTTTCTTCATAATGAACTATTACCCTGAGTTGATAATATACTAAATTACACATAATTTATATGGGTAGTGAAAATGGAATGTAATAACAAATATGTCAGTAAATTTTTAACATTAGAGTTGCGGTAGCAATGAAATTTCCCGTTGTCGTCTGACCAATTTTCATAGGGTATTTCTTCTAAAGATAAAATTCTATGACTATTCTGAAAGTATTGATATAAGCAGTATGAAACATTAACAACAATTAAACATTTACTTATTAATAAATTAATAAGTAAATAAAATATAAATGCATTTATTTCCGGTATTGAATGTAATTGCGATGCTCCTCTGTTTAAAGAAAATAAATCATTCAAATATAATGTTAAAGCAAAGGAAATAAGGCCATGGCATATCTTTTTCGAAGAACAGGCCTTCGCATATCAGTTGCAAGAAATCTTTCCTTGAAATATTCAATAAAGAAAGACGGCATTGTTGGAAGTATCCTTTTCCACTATTATGTACACAAGAAAACATACCATAACAAAATGGTTTTCGAGAAAAAGGCTGCTCGACTTCTCATGCACACTAAGGAAAGCAATTATACGTATCGTATATGAATGATCAGATATCATTCCATACACAGTAATATTGAAACTCCAGAACTCATAGATATGTGTATTAAATGCGAGACACATGCAAATGGAAGTTATTAGAAATATGATATTTGAGCAAGAAATGAGAATATTTTCTGCAATTTTAACTCTTCTTTTCCGTTTAATATTCCTTATTTTATATTAGTTATATTTACCGTGACTTTTGCAATTTCTCTTTTATCTGTACTGTGCTTAGTTTTATTGATAATTTTTATTTTTATTGTATAGACTCTTCTATCAGCAAGAAGTATTAAATATTTTAATACAAACGTGTGTACAGGAATGTTTTATAAAACTGGCAGGAACTGAATTCAGATAAACATTTACTATATTTATCAGTATGAACATTTAGAGGGCAGCGCGTAATTAACATTATATTTTAAATAACGTTTAAGCTTTTTTTTGTAATCATTTCTGTTTCTTTTTTTGTTATTAACTTTAAATGCAATTTTGTTTGTGAAATACCTTTAGATTATGTTTTAAAAATAATACCTGGCATATGGCAGTCATTGTTATACTCGACTTCACGTGCTCTATCTAAGGAATTATACATAACTCAAAAAATTAAACTCTTGCTAGCAGCTATTGCAATACTCGACTTGATGTGCCCTATTCAAAGACTTCTTCATAACATTAAGAGTTAAAATATTTCTAGAATTTCAGGTCCTAATTCTTGAGCTACAAGTTGATTATAAATTCTTGTATGGTTCTAAGCTTATTTCATATATCTTTCCCTTTAGGTAGCTCCAGAGAAAAATAAATCTATGGCAGTTAATCTGTGGATCGCGGTCGCCCGTTATAATTCCCAAATCAAAAAATCATGCAAATGCGAAAAATTCCCCTCAAGCTCGTGACAGTTTCTCTTTGACAATATCAAGCTAATCGATCATTTGTGAGAAAGTAGGTACATTTCGAACTTTAAAGAAATTGCTACGTGTCGTTGCTATGTTTTTTTTCCTAGACGGTAAACTTTCCTTTAATCTCTAAGTTTCAAATATAAGAAAGAAAATGTGTAAATGCAAGGAAAAATGTGTTTTTTTATTTAAATGACAGTTCTAATTATTCATCAAGTTTTTAAAATTCATATACAATGTAGTTATGCAATAAACTTTCTTTCTAAAAGTAAAAATATACTTTTTCATGAATCATATTTTTTAGAAATAGGACTCAGAATTTAAGAATAGTACTCGTATTTCATTCATTCAGATGTTTCTGTTCGTATACCATGGGAGTTTGTCTTTATTTTTGACAGTTTTAATTGAATGTTTAAAAATATGTATTAATATATCAGTTTACGTTCATTCCTTATACAGTATCAGACATATTGACACAAATCTCCATACGTTTGTTCAGATATATTTCAATAATTTTAAATTTAAGAAAATAATATATAACGCAAAGTTATTATTGCTTATTCGATTTTGCTTTTTACTGGATCATACGGAAATGCTATCGTAATTTCAAAAAATAACATAAAAGCTTTTGGAAAAGTTTCAAGTTGGCCACTGTCTCGGTTTTAGGTGTTGATTAAGTCCATCAGTTCTGCTTTTAAGATCCCTAAAACATGTTTGATGTGAAAAATGCAATACACGAAACCAGAGTGCATGTCAAACAACCAAGTAGTGCAGTAATCAAAACATGAAACCAGTAATGTACAATGCACAATGGTTAACGAAAAATCACCTCTGGCATTTTTCTTGCAAAGAACATTTGAAAAAGAAAGTGGTTCTCTCAGCACGGAGACTGTTAACTTTGCAATTTGGAACCCTTCAAATTCAAGTGTGTCAATTTGTAAATTCATGCGACATTCGATTTGTCATTGGCAGTCTTTTAGATTGTTACTTCTTTTTACCACTTGTATTGCTGACATGTAAAAATTTAAAATGTTAGTGGTAAGTGAAACTAAGTTCATACTGATCAATATTATTAGAGGCGTTGCAACTTCGATCATAGTTATTTACGAATGGTTTGATAATTTTAATTCTGCGTCTAAACAAACTTTCCTAAATGTCCTGGATACCTCGTTGAGAGAGTGACGTAAAACAGAAATGAAAATGTCCCTGATATTTCGATGAAGGTTAGACGATTAGAAGTGCGCGAAAATTCTACGCTCTTAGCGCTTTCGAACGGCACTGCATATAATAATTTGAACGCGGATTTTGTTATGAGAATTTTATTTGCAAAATGGATGCTACATTTGTTAACACTAGAAAAAAATCGAAATTCTAGAATATTCCAGATGATTTTTTTTCTTTTTTATATAGCAATTGATATGAGATGGATAGTTCACAACCATACCAAAACGAAATGTATTTGAACAATGTGTTCAATAGGTAAATCAGTAGACGGAACATTTCCTTCGCCGAGCGGCTGTTGTCACTAAATCTTTGGAACTGTCGGGGAATGATGTTTATGGACTATTTAGAAAACAGAAAGCAGTCACCCAACAACAATGCTATCCTAGATCACTAGAGAAGTCATACTAAATCATTTTTAGCTCCAGAAAATGTACTTGTTTTTCATCATGCTGATGCTTTAGTCTAATCATCTGCAAACGCTACAGCGAAATTGTAAAGATTATGACATCAAATATTTTCTTACAAATCTTAATTTCCATCTTTGGCTCTCTTAAACTGTTACTTGCTTGCAAAAATAAAGAAATTGATTTCTGATCAATATATTTCTTCAAATTTAGAAGCAATCATAGAAACCAATGCTCATCCTGTTTTAGGGAAGGAGAAGAAAAGCTCGAAAATTATTGACATAAGACCTTAGAGATTTAAGTACAGAAATGAAATCGACATTTTTCCATTTTTTTCGCTATTTTTTGCTTATCAAAAAAAATTTTGTATTTTCAATCCGGTTTGTTAAATTTAATTGAACTGTTTTCTGATTCTAAAAATGTTAATTTAAAATGTAGTTTTCTCGTCTATTTTCAGGCTTGGAAATCATTTCTCAATCCTGGTCAATTATTTTCACTGCGTTGCAAATTATAAGTCCGTAATTAATGCAGATATATCCAGTTTGTCGTAAAATATTCTGATTTTATTACTCATTTTTCGGATTTAGTACTAAAAGAATGGTAAATGGAAGCAGGTGGAAAATTTCTCCGAAAGAAAGGAATTTTCCATAACAGAATTGGCTTGAAAATGTCTACTGGAGTAAAATCAAATAACATAAAAAAGTATTTTTAGAATTTTCAGTTTCAAAGACGCAAAAAGAAGAAATTACATTTTGTATCTAAAAGGAATTCTGAGTTCGTCATATTGAAGGGGCAGCAGATCCTTGGCATTATTTTACAGTCTATATTTATTCTTTTTGATACACACAATTTTCAACGAAACAACAAAATACTACCGCGAAAGCAATAAACTGAAGTATGACGATACAGCTCAGAAAAAGACATATTATTACGTTTCAAATTAAAAAATGAATATCTCTGTAATCAAATATGGGAGGAAATCTTTTAATAGAATTAACGTTTATGCCATCGTCCATAGAGTATAGTGGTTAGTGGCACTAATTGCCATGACTCCCGGGTCGGTTTGGAATCTCGTAGAAAGAATGGCTGTTTGTAAATATATAGTGTCCATGCGGCATGGAAGCACTCAAAATTTTCGAGGAGTCGAATGTCCTCTTGAGTAGTTCGGTTCTAAGGGCAGAGAGGTGAGAAACTGTGGGACATCGAACACCAGAAGTTCTTTACTTCAAAATTGGGCGGAGTTTGTCGAAATCGTACTCACACCTATATGGTGCTCATACCAAGACGAAATCAATCTTGAATTCTTTGCAACATAAAATTCGCTGGCGTGTACTGATTATGTAACACGAGAGAAAATTAGCCATACCAGCAAAAGTAATGCTTGTTAAAGCGGAATATTCATACTATACTTTGTAGGTATTTATTAAGATTTGAAGATTTTCTTGGAGATATTTCGAAATAATATTCATTTACAAATATTTATCTTCTCGTTCGTTGCTGAGAAACACTTAGCTATAAATAATAACAATAATAGTAGTAAAATTGTGACCAGTTTCATACTTCCTAGTTTATGTTCCTTGCTTAAACATGTTAGCGTTATTACAAAATAAGGCTGATGAGAAATTATATAAAATGCGCATAATGCAAAATACCCTGCATTCTTTCTATTTGCGTGCATGTCGCTTTCTCTGTTACACATGCAGTTCTCTCTCTCTCTCTTATGTTTATAACTTTCTCTCGCTCACCTCAAGCATCCTGTTTATTATTGATTAAAATTTAATAAATCTTTAAGCTACACCAACATCTGTTTCCTGGCAACGTACAGGCTAACTATCGATATGAAAGAACACCAGGTAGCTTAATTATTAACCACCTTGAGTTTGATGCTCCAGATACTTGTAATCGCAAACTCCCAGGATACAGATCTTTCGCATATCAACATCACGAATATATTACAACGGGAAATTTAGAATTGATAAAAGACAGAAATTTAAGGCAATTAATGAATCTTGGCACCAAATTTCGACTAACTTTCAAAATCAGCAGAAAATTCTGCAACAATAATTCAAAAAAGATTTAGAAGCTTTCATAATATTCTCCAACTACAAAACTAACTTACCCCTATTACTTATTTAGAGTGGAAAGACGAAATTATCCGTGACTTCAGTAGGCGTATTAAAACACATGTACTTAATAGCACGCATAATAAACAAGATTTAGACAAGAAAATTAAACTTTTAAAGTATTTTTCCACCATTATATGAAAATAGACAAACCCTAACAACTTAGTTCTATTTGAAAGGCTTTCTACTATAATCTCATTCAAAAAGAATAGTTACTTATCGAAAAATTAAAACTACGGCGATTTTACTGCAAACGCGTTACCCTGCAATCCATCGAAGCTTTAAAATTATTGCGAATAAACTTTAAAACAGATTTTCCGACCTCTATGCATTACCTAAATTTTACAAAACGCCAGTCAAATTTCGAATCGTAGCCGACGAGAGCAGAAATTATTTGAAAAAATAGGTTACCGTTTTACTCAGATACTTAAAAAAAGTTATCTACGTTATTAAAGGTGCACATATGCAAGACCACAATTTCAACTGGATGGTAAGTAACAACGAACCAATATTGGAAGCATTTCGCACTTTAAGCATTAAAAATATTTTCTGTTACAACTCTGACAATTTATATACGGCTCTACCTTTACAAGAATTCTTTGACCCTTTATTAACTTTACACATTTATTTCCGCAAACTATTACTGTTATTACCAAAGAAGAATGGCAATAACTGCATTGCATTTAAAAACTCCCTTGTTTAAACAAATTAACGGCATCCCGATGAGAACTAGCACGAGTTCTGCTGATTGAAATTTGTACCTATGCACCAAGGAATTTTATTTCCAACAACAATTATTTTAAGTACAACGTTTCGTTTGCTCTAACATTTACAGATACATGGATGCTATTATAGCAATCAACAATTTCGATAAAATCGAAGATTATCACATTTATCTCTCATGTTTGATACTTAATAAAACTAACTTTCAACAACCGAATATTAATTATCTAGATTTGCAAATTATCAACTTTAAAGATATTAAAATTTACCGCAAAAGAGGAGATTTTGATCTCCCTACTAAAACTCATTCAATGGCACTTTCCAAAAGAGTTATTCTCAATACACTACATTTTCAACTCCTCAGAATAAAGAATATTTGCAACAGTGTCGTATATTTGCAAGAAGAGTTCACAGATACAAGGGATTTCTTTGTACTGAAAGAAATGCATTGATAAGATTGTTGACAGATGCAAGGGAAATGCTGGCCTTTTAATACTTTATTGACAAGATCCGGGTGCCTGAAATAAAGATGGCTCTACGAAGGGCGGATGTTAAGAATTTAAAAAAGTGCTCTGGTGTACTCCATGAAATTCGAGGCAACCCAGCGAGAATTTGTAAACACCGCCACCCAGTCAGACCTGTTTAAGTCCAGGAGCCAGTGGATAAAATGACTGCTCATCTGGACGAATTAACTAGACTAGTAGTCTAGACGAGTTAACTAGACTATTCAATGACTTGAATCGAAGTAGAAGTGGTAACCAACCGATCCTAATGTGCTGGAATTGTGGTGATGAAGATCACGTATGAAGAAATTGGAAAACATCCCAAGCCACGGAAAATTAGATTGCTGACCAGCAAGGCCGCAGAAAAAATTAGTGGCCTCTCCACTGAGCGGAGGCTGCCAGATAATGAGAAGCCCCAATTTAAAGCGCTTAAGATTTCTGCAGAGAGTGGCGGCAGTAATGGGACATATCAATGTCTTTCCTTGCAATATCACTATCGAAACATTAGCTAGATAAGACTTTCTACGGGAATATAATTTTTACTTGGACTTTAACGAATTGCATTCTGACTCTGAGGTCATAGCTCTATTCGAATTTAATGATGAAGGAGTTAAATTTGTCTATCAAATCATATCTCAAAACGATATCGCAATACCAGCAAGAATAGAAATGTTACTTCTTGGGCCCATAGACGAACACAGAAATCCCCAGTACTGTGTAATGGTATATTCCAAGCACAGTAACACCCCGTGAGGAGTACTAGTAGCCTGGGCACTTGTCAACTTATCGAGGAGAGATATCTCCGTGAGAGTTTTAAAAGCGAACTTATCGAAGCCTGGGCACTTGTCAACTTATCGAGGAGAGATATCTACGTGAGAGTTTTAGTGATAAAGCGAAAATCATTAAGAAAGGCGAAGTAGTTGCAGCATGTACTCCAGTGACCTGTATTAAACGACCTAATAGTCCGTCAGTCTCTGTGTCTTCAGAGACCCTATTATCAGAGTTATAGTAGAATGCACAAATAAGTGATGAAAAAAAGAGAGCCGCCGAGAGTATCCTTCAACAATTTCGAGATGTTTTCTTTCGATCGTCTTCTCATGTAGGTCGAACTAGTTTGACATAGCATACAATTGGAACCGGGCATCAAGCACAAATCAAGCAACATCCAAGACGTCTAACGATTGCTAAACAGGAAAGGTAGGAACACTTCAAAAGAACATGCAAGAAGAGAACGTCAAGAGGAACCATAAGCAATCCTTGAAACTTTCCCATCGTCCTTGTAAGAAAGAAATAGGATTCAACAAGTTTTGCACTGGTTGTCGCCCGTTGAATGAGGTTGCAAAGAAAGACAGCTCTTTCTGGAAGGAAATAGTTTTTGATGATTGAATTAACGAGTGGATATTGGAAGGTCTACATCTTGATGATCGAGATAATACAGGTTTTACTACAGGACAAGGATTTCGCAGTTCGAAGGGATGCATTATGAACCCTCTTGGAGAGCGTGGTGAAAGGTATTTCCTGCGAAACCTGTCTGATATACTTGGATGATACCGGCATCGACGGAAAGAGTTTTGAAAAAAAAATTGGGAAATAACTTCAGAACATGAATATAGTAATCGAAATTTGCATATCGCCAAATGTAAGTTTTTGAGACAGGAAATAGCTTACCTTGGAGACGTCCTCTCTGGCAAAGGTGTATGCAAGTCTCCTGAAAAACGCTCAGCGGTTTAAGACTGAAGACGTTTCGAAAATTTCCAGTAGTTGAGAAGTTTCCTAGGGCTTTCCACCTGTTATAGGAGATTTGTAAAGGACCTTTCTTCTGTCACAAGATGTCTTGATAAATTGAGCGAGAACTAACGAAAGTTCTTTTGGAAAACGAGTATGCGAATGCATTTAACAGTATGACGAAGGTGTTAACATTTGAGAAAATCCTGACAAATTCTCAGCTCGACAATTCTTTTATTCATGGCACAGATGCAAGCAATGAAAGCGTCGGTGCTTTTTTATCGCAAGAAAGAAATGGTCAAAAACGTGCCATAGTATAATGAAGAAAATACCTGTCTAAACCAGTGAGGAATTACTGTGTCACCAGGAAAGTCGCAGAACATTTCCTCTTTCTCTTAGATAATGCATCGTTGACATGACTATTTAAGTTCAAGAAACTTGATGGCCAAACAACAAGACGGATACAGAAACTCCAAAAATCTGACATAACTATCCGTCATCAGAAGGGATTATCACACGGAAACGCGAACACTGTCTAGAAGACCCTGCCCAGAAAGTTGCTGATATTGTTCCAGAGTCGAAGCAAAACACCAGCTGCTTAATCCGAATGTACAAAAACTTATAAATTAAACATTCGCTGATCGAGAACCATCAAGCGACGAAATCAGGAAAGACCAGTTGGAAGACTATGACACTGAAGCGTATACGTAAAGGAATCTTCAAATAGGAAACGCACCTGGCAAGACATTTCGATATATAGTCGTATAACAAAACAATATTGGGCTGTCTGAGACTCAATCCATATTCGAAATGGCGTCTTGTAAAAGAAGTTCAAATCGGATGTCGGAAAGCCATCCCATGTCAGCCAATACGTCGTTAAGGATTTACTTTGGATTAAGAAAGATGTTGCATAGAGTTCCATAGAGCTTCTACTGGAGTAATTCAAGAGATGACCTGCCAAAGTGATGCCTGTGCTGGTCGGAAATTTCTAAAGAAGCGCAACTAAAGAAAGCTACAACATTACCGTGTAGAAGCGCTTCTTGAACGTATCGCCTTCGACATCCTGAAGCCTCTGCCACAAACTGCTGATAGCAGCAAATACATCACCGTAGTCATTGATTATTTCGCCAGGTGGCCCGAAGCGTATTCTTTTCCTGATCTAGGGCTGTGGCGATAGCATAGGTAAAGATAAAATATTTGATTTCTAGGTTTTAAGTGCCTCTTCAGTTACATTCCGACCAAAGAAGACATTTTATCTCAGCTGTACTTAAAGAGCTCTGCATCGACAAAAAACCAAATGGCACCTTTACATCCTCAGTCAGACAGCATGGTAGAGAGGTGTAATCGAACTATCCCTAATAACCTCTCGCTGTGGGTTCCGGAAACCAACAGGACTGGGACAAATAAATAAATCTGTTTTTGACGGCTTTTTGCGGTAGTCTACGAGAGTACCGGCTACTAACCATCCCAAACACTCTTCGGCCGCGACTTTCGTCTGCTTTGTGATCTCTTGTTTATTCTCCCACCTGATGCGTCTTCATCACCTGAAGGAGTAAAACATTCAAGATCTCGCAGTGTCTGAAGTAATGCACGCTTTTGCAGTAGAGCTCCTGGACATCGATTCAATGAACGTGACAAGGTTATGGACTCCGATTTGACAAAAAGGCCTTTCTTCTGAACTACCGTGCCCTTGGGATAGTCCTTACACTGTCCTAAACAGGCTGAAATGTACTAATGTTCGGATCCGTAAGACATCTACTTCTAAGCTTAAAGTCATTCTTACTATGGCCATAGTACATAGTTTCCATAGTGTATAGTACTAAGCCCATGGTCATATTTGTATATAAATTCGTAAATTTGTGCACTTGTTTGCTGGTTTATAATTCGGTTTGTTTTATTGCAATTGTTTAAAAATGCATTGATTTTCCTTAGGTATAAGTATGGCTTTCTGTCCAGGCATTGCATTGCCCGAGACGTGCATTCCTGGAAGTTGGGGCAATATTATGAATTTTATACATAGATAAATAATTTTAGTGAAATTATATGTGAAAGTTTTATATTTTTCTGAATAATGTAACATGAAAAGCTGAGAGAAGCTCTGCCATAAAAGCAAAAATACAGGGAAGAATCTACTTATCATTGAGTAAAAGGTTTTTCCTCTAATTTGGAGAGATATCGCCAAGCTGGCAACGGTTTGGAGAGTAATTGTTTCTCCAAATTTGGCAAGCAATCGCCAAAAGTCGTCAAATTTAGCGATATTTTGGTCGGGTCCCTGAATAACTGTAATGGATATTGTAATTGAGTAACTGTAGTTGATGATCTGCGGAACTGTAACCGTATTCGGCCCTCATATGCCTTCCAGTATTTTCGAGAAGTAGAAAGTACTAGAAATATCTCGGTGGTTGGGTGAAAACAATGTAACACTGCAGAAAGCATCAGTTCCAGATTTATATTAGGTGTTACTTCAGCCTAAGTTCGGAGCACTGGTATATCTCCAGGTTACCTTTACCTTTGCTCTTTAGATGTGCTTCGCATTGCGCTGTGTTTAACGTTCTTAGTACTTTGAATTGTAACCACTGATTGTATTCTGCGATACTGAGAGTTGTACGACTATTTTTGTGGAAATTTTTAGAGCTGTGAAATGTTTCTCTGAATATAATAAAATTTGTCAAGCTATCATCGATTCTACGTGCATTCAGTCTTTACGAAATCATACGCACGCAACAATATGTATATAACAAAAATATATGTCAACAAAGAAATGGAAGAAATACAGAAAATTCTGCTCTCTGTGAGCAGTAGTATATGCATAATGGGATAAATAATGTTAAGCACAAATATATATAATGTGAACAAATAACTCTGATATTTGAGTTCTGATGAAAATATACTGATATATAGGTTTCATTATGAAATAAATATAACAGAATTAAAAATTCAGATTACTATCAAATATAAGAAAATGCACGATATTCGCAGATTATTGCTGAAATGATACATTTTTAAGTAACTCACTGTATTAGCAAATGTAGAAAAGTGTTACATTTTATGAAAAGCTTGTTTATCTATATTTATGGGGAAATAGATTTTTTTCTTTTCAGTAGAATCTAATTGACCTTGAAAATGGTTAATCAACTTCAAGTTAAGAGGAAGTCTACTGCGGTATTTTTTTCTCTGAAATTATCAGTATTTCCAATGGCTTTTAATCCTTTATTCACTAATAGACAATAACGCAAGAGGTTCCAGAATGTTTGTGAAGAAAACGATATACTATACCCGCTGTATATTTATTCTCATTCGTTGATGAAATCAGCAGCTTTTTACGTTCAGATTTTCAAGAACCAAAACAAACATATGCTAATCAGTACAGATTCCTCCGCTTTTTAAACTTATCTCTGCGCTTTAAAACCTAGATTGGCAAACGACTGATTCTTCAGTGCTCAAATATCCTACTCGTGCACTCATACAGTATGAGAGTACTACTGTCAGTGCTCAACAGTTATTACACATCTCCTATAGTTACGCAAATCTAGAGAGATTTACGGTGGCATCAACATCATAACACGAGTCCCTCCTGGGTGAAAGCGCATGTTGGGGTGACTGGAAATGAAATTGCTCACAGTTTGCCCAAGGAAGCAACATCAGAATATATTCATTATACCCAACCAGCACTTTGGCTACGCTCATACATGAAGAAACAACTGAAACGTAAGGTTGAAATTAAATGGCAGAGTGAGATGAATGTGAACAAGGCCGCTGCTTTTACTACTACTTCACACAATAGACTTCCAAACGCAAGATAACTTCCCCGCAGTTAACAAGATTTTTTTTTCAAGACATGGTCCCTTTACCGAAAATTTTAATAGATGCTGCGTTGACAACACCGATCTCTGTATCTGTGAAGAAACTGGTACCCAAGACCATTATCTTTCCATCTGCTCACTTAACATTAGAACATCACCTTAAAAATCCCCACTGAAAATACGCAAGCTTTCTGCGTGTTTATGGTAAAACAATGTCCCCTTTTGACACCGATTGCCCAGATTATCGACAAGCTTGTAAAACTTGGAACTGACCTATGCCTCATTATATAATTTTTACTTTAGTTTATTTTATTTTTTAAATTTTGTTAAATCACTTTTTGGGGGGCACACGTTAACGGGATCTGCGCCTGCTGTAAGAATTTAATACTCATGCGTTTGTAAATTTCTGTAAAATCTATAAAGTGTTGTCCTTGTAGAGTGTACTTGTAATGTTTACTAGTATAGAGTATGTTCTGCTGTAAAGTAATCTGAGTATCTGAAATAATGTAATATATATATATATATATATATATATATATATATATATACATAATGTCCTTAGCCACAACGGCTAGAGTTGTATCACATAATGCTAGATATGAGGGGACGCGAGACAATACCACTTAATCTTTTGGTAGAATGACGGTGTTTCCGTCTCCCGTCAACTGTGCAGTTTACTTACTATTTCAATTACTGTGGATCATGTTTTTTCCTCGGGGGCGACTCTGGTAAACTATGGGATGCTACTGGTTAGGATCTGTAACTAGGCAGTCTCTCCAACGGTGGTATAAAAACAGTCTTAACATGACTACTGCCATCGCTGCAGATGGTTGGCTCGGGCTTGGCAGGGGCTGTATTTTACTGTCTTGTCCGTTCCGTTGGTTGTGGTGGAGCGTTATGGTCAGATAATTACTGTTGTCCAGGAAGGAAACACTCCGTCGGTAGAGTCATCGAATCTGAGGGACCTTGAAGATTGTTTGACGTGACAAACGAGCGCCTGGTGTCTCATTCCTGTATGTTCATATCCTTCCTTGTGCCCCCCCTGGGGGCGGTTGGATTTCACATGGAGTTAGTCATAACAGCTGGTTTGGTGGCCGGTCTGTTTGACAAAGATAATCTTATACTTAATTCGGCTGTCCTCAGTTGGGGGCCTGCGTTGATGGCAGATGCAGTTGTTTATCTCCCCTACCGATATGGAGATGTAGAATGTAAGTTGCTGAGTGTGCCTGTCGACTAGGCTTGACCATGGCTCGTCGGCTGGAGCGGTAGGTTAGCGGCCACTTGGATCGTCTGTGCACATAGGATATCAATGCTGCGAAGCTGATTAATTTAGCTATTGGGATCGGCAGTTCCCTTTGAGAGTATACTGTGGATCATGCCTTCTTTAACGTTTAGGTATGTAGTTCTTCAAGTAAACGGAGTTTGATGGAACTTTTCCTAACATCCGTTCCCTGTACCCGTGAGACATCTTTTTCAGAGCTCTTGATCTGAACTAGAGTTCCACAAGGCAGAACATCTTCATAATTAAGTGTTACCACATCCATCAGCGTGCGACGCCAGAAGAAACGTTTTTATTCCGAGATTTATTTATTCTCAGAAATGAGTTTCTTCTTTTTCAATCATTAGCTCAAACGGGAGGGTTCTTCGCCAAAACAGTCTTCACAGTACCAATGTCCCGGCTATGTTAGAGGAACATTTTGCGACTGAGGTACAAATGTGTCGCTTGCAGCTCTGTTCGAATAATTGATAGCTGACAGCTGGCGAAGTCTCCAGTGCCCTACCGTGGGGTCAACATTTGCTTTCGACTGCTATGTTCCGAAGTTAGATGCTTTTTCAAATTTCAGTATTTTCCAGAATTCGTTTCAACATATTTGTAATTAAAAATTTATAGTATATGTGAGCCTCTTCTACTAATGACGATGCAATGCTTGCTGTGATGAGTGGTTGCATGAAATAAAGCTTATCCAATATCTTGTAATTGGGAATTAATGACTTAATGTGCGTTTTATGTGTGCAAAGGGAAAGGACCGATGACATAATGGAGTTTTCTTTAAATGGAAAAATTCTTCATTAGGGATGAAATAAATATGTGCCTGTGTTTGCTAATAATATTCATTATATTGATGATGTTTTAGTGTTCTTTCCTTTTCTTAAGGAAGGACGCTCATTTTCTATTTATTTATGATATATGACGAGTGTGCAAATCTTTAGTTTTTGGGCATTTGAATAAATAATATGTACCGTCTCTTAACTCGCCGCAGATGCAGGCTCATGAAATGCTGTTGCAGTAAAAGTAGATAGGGAATGCACCATGACTTGACAGAATCCAGTTTAATTCTGGAGAAGCTAAATGTGTATCAATATCAAAGTATCGAAATATACTGAAAACCGTCGTTCGCTTTCTGTATGATATTCCATTCCCGTTTTCACACTGTCATTGTTATTTGTTGCAGATTAGAAATGAGATAACTTCGTAACCAACGTAAGTATACTATGCCGCTCTTTGTTATTGTTGTGTCTTGTGCAGCTTCTTTGTCATGTTTATCTGCTCTATCGTTTAAATCATTTTATTAAAATATAGCCTTGCATTTTTCTTTCCTACCAAATCCTATAGAAATCTGCAAGCATAAGGTCGAAATTTAATCAGTGACTTTTGCGATTTTTAGGATTTCACTTCTTTCAGTGTCCTATTCTTCTACGACACACTCGCAAATTCTATTCTGTGACTTGTGTCATCTGGATATTTTTGCAAACTTTGCATCTAAATTTTTCAACAACATTAATTCTCTGAATAAATACATCTTTCACAGGTGAACATATATTAAGCCTTCTGGTACTATAGATGTGTAAATCAACATTCATCGTTTACCCAATTTTAGGTTATTAAGGTACAGAAAAAGGCCAACCAGCGGCCGAGCAGTGAAAGCCGCTGAACACTGATAATTTGGATTGTGATTCGAGTCTCGGGGAACGGGCTGGCTGCATGAGCAATTTGCTGTCGATTAGTA
The DNA here is from genome assembly GCA_000611955.2 of Stegodyphus mimosarum. Lineage (NCBI taxonomy): Eukaryota > Metazoa > Arthropoda > Arachnida > Araneae > Eresidae > Stegodyphus > Stegodyphus mimosarum. The sequence continues at coordinate 73,592 of KK121964.1, forward strand.
GATCTAAGCATATAATTTCATTACGAATTTTGATAATTACCCATTTAATGTAAATATTGGTTTATGAGCGAGCGGCTGCCGCGTTTAAGGAACATAACTCCTTGAGATTTTTTTTCGGGAATGATTAGTTTAAATTCTTTGCAAGGGTTCCTGAAAATATTTATGGTTTCTTGGTTATTGTTTCCAGAATGCCAAAATTCCGAACACTGATAACAAGTGCTATGTCATCCGTGAGTGCGATGAATTTTGTGTGGAATGTCCATATGTTGCATGTAATTGAATTAAAAGTTAAGTTTGAAAGTCTTGTGCTCATGCGTGAGACGTAAGGGCATGTTCTTTGTTGCTAACCTCTAATGAATATGTTATTGCAGTGAATGAAGTTAGTACTATGTTTCAAATAATCTTTAATTAAACCGAATAAGTCGGATGGGATTTGAAATTCCTAAGTGCTTTTAGTGAAGAATCTTGGGCGAAAACTGAACTGGTTCGATCTAATAGTTTTTGACTCTTGGAATATGATGTTTTACTTTTGTTACACAAACATTTTACTGCAGTTTGCCTACTGATGGAAGGAAGATAATGGAACAATAAGCTTTTGGGGTTGGAATGCTCTTTATTCTTAGCGAGAAACACTATTTGGTAGGCTTTCCATCAACCTAGAAAAGTGGACAATTCTAGGGATTTGTTAGAAAATTTTCTGAAAGAGGAAAGATAGGCTTTGTGGATCAATTTGTTTAATCCATCTTTGACTGTCTCCGGTCTTGATGCTTTTCTCTTGTTTAAGTTACTTTATTAGTAAATTAACTTCACTCTTAGATATTTCTGAATCTTCTTTGTATCTAGGACTGAAGAGACGTTGAGTATATTTTGATGATGATCTATGTCATCTTCTTCAGAGAATTTGAGGGAAAATAGCATTCAGAATTTAAGTATTTGTTTCATCTGTGCTGTGATGTGAGCCAAAGTCTCCAAGTGGGAGCTGAATCTAAGTGGGCTGAAAACCTTGTTTTTGGCAATGTTTTATATAATACTATAATTTTATGAATAATTATTGCGATATTCTTGCCAGCATTTTAGTTTTTCCTCTCTTAATTGATTTTTTTCGTTTTTTCGCACTCTGTTTATGGAACTTGAATAATATTTTTTTGCGATCTCCATCGTTTATTGCTGAGTTTAGCTTTCATTTTTTACGTGGGTTTTATGTTTTGGGCTTGTAATTCTTTTCTCCGAAAGTTGCATTAAAAAACTCGTGTATTACTTCTTGTTTTGAATACTTAATTCTAATTTCCTGGATTGTTTTTATAGTGCTGTCGTTACTTGATTCACACTACTATAGTTGTTGCTCATACTGCAGAATGTTTATGATAATGTTCTAAACGTATTTAACGATTTCTTGAATATTAGGTTCTTGAGTATGGATTAGTTTTGTATATTATTAGTTAAGATAGCCGATAATAACGTTAGTCTGGCCATCCTTCACCCCTAACAGTTTCAGACGTTGGAATGGAACTGCAAATGTTCTAAACGGTGGGGTTACTGTTTGCAATGAGGTCTTCTAACTTTATTTCTCTTTCATTAAATGTTGGAATAGCTGCAGATTTAATTGTGTGAATTAAAATCTCCAGCAATAATATAATGTTTGCAAGGAATGAAAATAACGACTTGTGTTAGTTTCATTATTATTATTTTTTTTTACTTTTTAATTTGAGGATGCATATGCTGATAATATGGTAACTTACGACGTCTTTTGATCATAACTTCTATTGCAACAAAATCTCTATTTGTAAATATTATTCTTGGATTCCATTTGTTGGCTGGGCAAATTATTCCGGGTCTAGCTTTGATTCGAGATGCTGCTGGCGGGATTTGAATTACAGTCCATTTATTCGGTGTACTGTTCACGTGACTTTTTTTTCAATAAGGTTCTAGTGCTAAGATGAAATTTATACTTTTCTTCAGTCGAGGAGTGGTATGAAGTACGAATAGCAGCATGTTGCAGGTGTATGGTGGAAAGTTGGAGATTGGTGTGCTAATTGGTGCTTCAGCAGTTGATACAGCAGAAGCTCAATGCTGAATATGCATGTAATGCTGTGGTTGGAGCATACACATATATGCTGTAGTTCGAGGTCGAGAGGCAAAATCGATGAACAGTGATAGCTAGGTTGGGTTTGCATTTCGATGAACTAGCTGTCTGCGTGGGGCGTCATTTGTAACATGGCTGTCAACCAATTTCCCTTAAAAAATCTTTCAGGAAGCCCCTTCTCCCTTGGGCAAACCGCCGTTTGTGTCTTGCTCGCAATTCAAATCTTCTGACTTTTATTTATGTATGCGTATAAAGACTGGAATTGTGATAAACAGATAATTATCCTGTCAAAATATAGATGCTGTTATGCAGGTCACTTTCTGCAGGAATTTAGCTCATGTTTTCATTATACACAAAAATTGAGGAATACTGAAATTACAAATGATATTAAAATATCACTTCTTTTTATTACTGTACCACAGTGATTATAATTTCATTCTAAATAATAATAATAATAAAAACTTATGTAATTAACTTATGTAAAAAACTTAAAGTAATTCAGTCGCTCGGTAAAATATGAAATAAGATAATTTATATAATATAGATAAAATTAGAAAGTACAGATGAATTAGATTGTATGATTATGCAAAACTATTCTAGCGCTGTTTGCCAATATGGAAAAATAGCATCGTTAAAGATTATATTTATTATTATTTATTTATTATGTGCTCTGCCATTAACCGCTTTACGGAAAGGGCGAGACGCTTCATGGAAGACGTTTTAAGGGGAACTGGCTCATATGCAAGTTACACAAGGGGAAAAAGTTGAGAATGCTCATGCAACCAGCCCGTTCTCCAGGACTCGAATTTCGAACTGAACTACTAGTATTCCGCATCTTTCATCGCTTGGCTGCTGGTGGGACTTTGCTAAGGACTTCCCGCGTGAAACTGGCCCATAGTTCGTTGTGTGTGTGAAGTTAAAAACAGAAACTTTATTCAGCTACAGCAGAGAATAGAACCTTTGAGAATCACCAATGTAAATCGGCTTCACTTATATGCCATTAGGTGATATTCAATTGACCGAAGGTATGACCTGGCTGTTATTAATACAGGTGCAATTTCTAATAAGAAAGGAATTGAAGCAAAAGGATACATATGTATCTATATTTTAATTATTAATATTCATCTTGTTTATCTCCCAGGAAATGAAGAGTAAATGCTAACTTAACGAGAGATATTTTTAAAAGTTAAATCTTTAGTAAATGCTGTAAATCTGTCGAAAGAAAAATTTAGAAAATGTATTAAATTTATTTAATACATTTTTCTTTTTTGCCACATTTTGGATTTGAAAATATTTATAGTAAAAGAAATATAAAAAGAAAATATATAAGAGTAATTATTGGCGATCTCATAAAACGTCCTGACTTTATAAGGGGAGATAGTCCGTTTCCATGAAATCATTAATAATTAGAATATTGTTGCTTTTCGTCTCTTTCGTTTTTTTTAATAAACTTCTATGTTGAATGCAAAAAAAAGTATATATAGTTTAATTATTACATTTCAAATTGTTTGAATATTTATCTCAAATTATTTGAATTTAAATTTGTGATTTTAAAAAATATATATACATATATATATACATAGACATATGGATATATCTATCTCTATATATATTTCTCTATATATAGATAGATATATATACAATTATCATATATACATGGTATTTACACATTCGTACATATGCATGCTTTTATCTGCGTTTTCATGTAATGTGCATATATCTGTTTACATAAACGTATACGCATGCAACACATCATCTGCATATGTATATATCATAGGCATATGAGTATCAGTGGCTTAGGTTGCTTTTAGGTTATAGAATTCTAGACAGCAAGTTAATCACGCGAAACACAATTGATAGTTTTTGCTTCGAGCTAACATTGCACTGTTAAAGGAGATGAAAGGGAATTTAGGAAACCTTATAGGTCATCGAATAGGTTGCAAAGGCCATCGAATAATTGGCAGGGGAAGATTATCGGACAATCACTGTCTCCGCACTTTGAATGGTGGGGGGGGTGGAAGAAATTCTCTGGCCGAAATTTCGGCCTCAGCCATCTTTTTGAGACTCTGTAATTCTGCCCTATAATTCGGTCACGCGTTTCTAAGCGTTTGTTTTTAATTTAACTTGCGTATATCGTTTACCGAGACTGCGATGATATTCAGTTGCGACAGGGCTGAGTCTTTACGTTTCTTAACTTCGTGGATCAATATTTGGTTTAACAGAATTGATAAGTGTATTAGTCCAAAGTTTTAAGTGTTTACAATTGTTACACAGATATTTCATAGCTCATCAGTTCGAGCTTTCTGATATATGCTTCTGTGATGCGAATATACTGTTCACATAGAGTTCATAAAAAAAGTTCAGAAAATATTTCCTACCTTTACAGTCATTGAATGGAACGACAGTGGTTATTGTAGGCATAAGAAAAATCAAAGGAATCATTGGCCATACATGTTACCATAAAGTAGCAGATCGACTTAGAAGGCAAAGTAGGGTCTTTCTGCTGGCTAGAAACGTTAATTTTGAAATTAGACAAATCACTGGAAGAAGTCGTTTTTAAAATTTTTAGATGTATATCTAGTAATATGACAAAAATCCCGCAGCGGAAAGATCCAAGCTTGTAGCAAAGCATAAACTCTTAAAAGATCTTGATGTTTACAGTAAATGCAGCCAGAGAAAAACCGCTTTCAAGTAAGGAATTTTCTGAACAGCATTGTGCAATTTACTTCATCGGTGCCTATTATAACCGATGAAGAAATAAACCAAGTACAAAAGGCTGACAAAAGAGCAAAAAGGGCCAAAAATTCAGACTTTGAAATTAGAACATTTTGAAGCTACGATACTGCACAATGTTTATATTTCCAGAGCTCTTCGTTTTTCTTTTTTAAAGTTGTGGAATATGCCAAAATACTGGGAAGGAATTTTGCATCAATTGACGGATGGCTCCAAAATTGGAAAGGGAGAAATAGCATTGTGTATTCGGAACTGCGCGGTGAGAAGGAAGAGGCGGAGAGTCTTGGGGCTGGTAACTGGATAAAAGGCACTTTATCTGGGCTTAAAATGAATAGAAGTTCCACGGAAGAGTTTTTGTGTTACTAACGTGCATTACGGATCCAACAGTTAAGAAGACAACATTGTTTACTAAAAAATGCAGTAAACTTCGATGTTTGAAACTAATCAATATTTTATCTCTAACTATCATAACAGAAAGGATTCAAGAATAACTGGTAGTATTTTTATTAATTTTCTTCTTAAAAGGCTTAGAGAAATGAAAAATGGAAAATAAACTTATAAGTTAGCTGCATAACACACACATATCTAACACCTTTAAAAATAACTAATGCCTCTTCTTGAAAATAGAGCTTTTAATACTTTTGCCTTTAGACCAGGGCATTAGAAATGCTTTTAAATGTCGTTACAGGAAAGATGTTTAGAAAAATGATAAATATAATTTATTCTTGTTAAAAAATGCCATTTTAAGGAGATAACTAAATCGCTATGGGTTTTGCTTATTATAATCAAAGCAGAGAGTCAATCTCAGTTGAAATCTGTTACCGAAGAAGTGGCTTTTATGTAGAAAAGGCTTCAAAGGAATTGCATGCTATTGCAAATGTGTCATGTATAAATGACTGAAGTTATGAGGATTTATTTAGCATGTCTATTAATCAAATTAATCTACTATTCTAATAATCAATAGGTGAGAGTTTTGAAATAAACTATGTAAAATCTGAATATGATATTACATAAAGTGTTAAAAGAACTGCATAAAGAAACAGATGACAAGCGAGCGTTAATGAAATCTAAAAAGGCACTTTAAATTTTAAGAGAAACTCTTGAACTAAAAAAGGTGCATATAAAAAAGCTACTAGCAGGTTTATGATATTGAGTGTACAATACGAAACAAACAAGTTCGTTAGAGTGAAATTTGAGTTACGTATTAGAAAGGATATTTATAAATAGTTTTCAAAATTACCTAAATAACTAAATTTTAGCATTAACTTTTAATTATTACTTTTGATATTAATCATTTGATTCGCTAGCTATTAGTTGTTATTTTTCTAGCTATGTTTAAAGCTGATAACACAGTTCGCAGTTCACAAATTGCCGTCTATTAATTGCAGCCGCTTAATAAACAGAAATGTGTTTGGAACGACAGAGATTTTATTAAGCTAAGAGTACTGTATTAAAGTTAAATGTGTACGCATTCTAGAAAGATTAAGCACAGGTCGTGTAGCATAGTATTCTGAACTATTTTTTAATTTTTATTGCAAAATTTTGAAACATATTAATACAAATCTCTGTTGCTTTAATTTAACTCATAGTGAAATTCCTTTGACTCAAAACATTTGCTTTTAACATACAGTCAAAATGTTGAATGTTTTTCTGCTTTCAGACCCTATATTATATTTTAATTTATTACAATATAATTTTATTAATTATAATTTAATATTATAATATAAATTACAACTATGTAAGGTTGGCATCATATATTGATAACAAAAGAATATTAAAGAAAATATTTAAATTATACATACATATATTGTATCTGAAACGTTCCTTGTAATTGAATTTTGTTAATAATTAAATATACCTCTCCTGTAAAATATATAAATCTAAAAATTTATTTGTTTCCATGCTGAGCTGATGAAATGAAAAAAAAAAGCTCTAAATGCAAAATTCTAAAAGAAATATTGCCCTGCAAGTTCCTTTACCCATTTAATACATCTGGAAGTTAGTTAATGAATATGGAAATCCTAGGGAATATGAAAATTAATTGTAGTTTTAATGTATATTCAAAAAAAGCTAATTTTTTTCACATAAGAATGTAGATATGTTGCAGCATGTCAGCTTTTCTTAAAATGGAATTGGTTTCACTCTCTAAGACATTTGATATCAATGGTAATGCTTTATTGTATTAAAAGTAATAAATTCTTATACCCTGAAGCATGAAATTCATTCAGTAAGTGAAAGTTATTTTGGTATATAATGACAGTATGAACAAGCTGCCCTTTTCTGTAAAAATGAATTGTTTTAAAAGAAAATAGTAAAGTTTTCCTCAAATGTAAATACCGACTCCAATGCAAAACCCCCCTTTTCTGTCTCTAATACTCCATTTAGTTGTACTAAGATGTTTGATTTATTAGATCTAATACAAAATAGCTCATTTACCTTATAAAAGATTTATAATATGCTTTGTCTTCCCTTTCTGCGGAACTGCGTGGTGTAAATGGATAACATATCCTACGCGCAATCAAAAAGTCTGGAGCTCGAATCCCTGAGAGTGCACATTTTCATGTTCCTTCTCGATATAAGCAGCAAAAGTGAAAAAACAACTGTTAATAAATAACTGCATTTAATAAAAAAAACTACTGTTTGTAAATAACATAAAAATAACTACACTTCTGAATTATTAATAGAAGTTAAGAGCACATCCATCCACCTATCTCTAAATTTCCTAGGCATTTATTTCACTTTACGTATGCACACAAAGTAGCATAAATAATTTAAATAAGCCGAAAATATTGTGCTATGTATACCTGATATGCGAAGATATATATCGGAATATTAAATTGCAGAAAATTTTCTTTAAAATACGTGTACGTGACAGCAGATTTCTGTCACACCCTCTACACACGTACACATGCCTACCCACACCATAAATAAATAAATATACATGATGTGCGTGTAGTTAATTAATCAGGAAAATCAAACAATAATGTGCTTGGTATATGTCTAATATTAGTATGTAATACTTAAAAAATTCAGAAAATCTGAGTCAGAATGTACATAATAGCAAGTGTGAAAATTTATTTAAAACGTTTTACATTTTTACGCTCTAAATTTGTATATTATTCTTTTTCATTTCAGCTGAACATTAAAATTATAAATGCTATTTTAGCTGATGTTTTAGAAATTTAATTCGACGAAATGGTTTCAAAAATGTACATAAAAATAAATGAAATATCAAACTAATCTTTGATTAGTGACATTTTTTAAAAATCTAAATCCAATATTTTTTAAACATTTTATTGCTTTATTCACATTGTTGTTCTAAACTATTACATGCTGCTTTTAGTTTGGTAAATTTAGATTGGTAAGCAGCGTTTTCCTTTTTCGTACTTTGCATGGGAAAGTCAACAATTACCTTTTATCCAATTTAAGTTACTAAAGCATATAAAAATCAAATCTTCATATTCTCTTCTTTTTGGGTTATTGCGGTAACAATGCAGAAAATATTTAAAATATCTATCTCTACATAATTTATATACAGCTTGGTTGATAAGTCCATTGGCCGCGACAAACCAAAAAGGTATATCTATCTTACTAGATACATCTTCATAAAGAAAGATTTAAAAGAAATTATTTTGATATACAAGTTACGTGTTGGGTAAACCTCGGGAATTTCATGCTCGGAACAGTCCACTGATGTTCCGTGGCTTATCCTTTCGGCGATTCGTAGGTTCTCTCCTGTATAATAAAGTGGATTTATATTAACTAAAAAAACTTTGTGTTGAAATTAGAAAATAATTCTATCATCCTGCTAATCATAATCTGTGAGATCCTGTAAAATGATGATACCGAAAAAAAATCGGCTAATGAAACATGAGACATTTAAAGAAGGACTGTCGAAAAAAAAATAATTAAAATAAAAATTTTAAAAACTCGGTTACAGTATTTTGTCATGTGGCATAATTATATATAGTCAAGTGTGTAAAATGAATTCATGTTTTTATTGTAGAGGAGGTTTTCTATATATGTTTAACAAATAATAACAGTATTATCAAAAATGTCTACCGCTTTTCTATTCCTTTGAAAATATTTACTCTTTCTTGATCGCTTATTTTTTTCATTTTCTTTCTTACAAAACAAAATAAAAATATTTATATACCTTAAAATTTAATAAAATAAATATTCAGTTTTACCTTATAATATTATTAGAAGTTATTATAATGAAAGAAATAAGTAGTAATAAATTATTAATTATATGGATAGATAAATAATAATATTTAATCGCATATTTGAATTTTGTGTAAAATGTACTATTATAGTGTAACCTGAAATATTTTAAAGGTTTCGTGTACTGGACCTGCTTGAACCACAAACTGATGAAAAGTAATTAGTCTTAAACTCTGGATTTACAAATAGGTCACGCAAGAAGTAATTAAGGATAAATTATGCTACTTTAGTGATCAATTGTAGGTTCCATTCGCGAAACAAAAGCATTGAACTTTCTTTACATTAGATCTTAAGCAATTAATTCTTAAACAATGCCGCTTTAAGATCTCATATATTTAAGCCGCTTATTTCTAACTAACGGCTGAAATAAGGCTCCAACAACAAGATGCAAATAGCTTTTAAACGTCGATCGTTTCACTCTCTCTTAGTTTCTTGAGAATTTAGAACTCCTTTTCGTGAATCGCTTTGTTAAGGATGAGAGTTGAAAATAATAACCTCCATGAAACTTTCCAAGGTCCGTGTTAATGACAGATTTAACTTGGCTCCAAAACGTGAGATGTAGCTAATGACTTTACACCCCCTAATGTTTGGAGCTTATTCAGAGCATAGAATAGTGCATAATCATTTCCTGGCGACGCTATCATTCGTCCAGGGAGCTGGATGGCGGATTCAAGTTTTAAATGAATGAGAGACTTTTGGAAGAAAATGGGGAGATTTCCGACTGCGAATTTCAGCATACTGCCAAGTGCTGCTGACTTTGTCTTTTTATTAACAGGTGGCTCAATAACGTAAGATAGAGTTCTAACGAGGCAAACACAGAAATTCCACTTATGGCGATACGAAGGAATTAAAGCATGAAAACAATTCAGTTTAAAAGAATACAAAATTATTTCCTTTCAGTATTGAACACTGTATAAATATAAAAAAAGTATATTTGAAGCATCGTAATTTCAACTCACATTGTTTTAATTTCATAATATTAATGAAAAGATATATTATTGTTACATTTACTGCAACTGTCCGGTGGAAATTTTAACCATTTTCACAAAACTTGTCCAAAAAATATCAAACCTAATTAAAATATATCTAATGGTATGTATTATGAGAACAACCAAAATGATATCGACATTTCTGAACCTGGAAAAGAACTGTTTTGGAAATTAGAAGGAATTTTTCTTCTTCCCCGCGCACGTCTGGTTAGCATTCGAATGCCTCCTAATTGCAAATAAATGAATAATAATAATAATAATAAAAAACTGAAAAAAAAATTCTGAGAGCTTTCAGTTTTTATATTACGCCAAAAGGGGCGTTTTTTAAACTTTTTTTGTGTTTATTTATTAAATATCATGTTCTTCATCCTTTTAAACCATAAAATTCAATTCAACAGTAATAACGCAAAATAATTTTAAAATCAGCATGTATTTAGAATTTCTGATACAGAGTACTGTGCGCTGGAGATAAAAAATGTTTTTTTTTTCGTACAGGGTTGCCATTTCCTGCTTTGAAATCGTTGAGTTTGCTAATCAAAAATTCTTTAATGTCTAACAAAATATGAAATCTATAATAAAACAAATTCCAAATTCCAAATTAGGGCTGCCCATATCCAGCGGAGAATTAGGTTATTCAAAACTTGATGACTCTAGAAACTGTAGTTTTATCACAATGCGAGAAACAGATTCTTCATTATTTAATTTCTTTAAGTATAATACAGGGCCGTAATATTTTATGGCAATAGTTTGAAAAGTGAATCAACGCAAAATGCCAGAACGAAATTAATAGCCCTTTGGGCTATAATTTTCTTTAAATATGGTTTGTACAATTCTTCACGGCCTGAATTTGAAGACTGAATTTCTCTGTTTTCTTTACTGACGGAGAATATAAGGATCTTTTTCCTTCCTTACAGCTTGCCTTCATGTTTTAATTGAAAGGAGGTCCAGCCAGTAACCAAGAGGTCCAGAGTACTAATCTCGGCAAGACATTAGCTGATAATTTCGGTTTCAAAAATCGTAATAGTCTCTATAAATGATGATGAAAAATTAATGATATATATTCAACATTAAAAAGGCGCTGTAAAATTTCTGGGCTATTAATTGATTTAGCATATTCTTTAACAGTGATAGAATCTCGATGACGATACGTCAATTCAATTATCTTAGCTCTCTCTTTTTATAGAATCTTCTTTTTTCTTAAAACAAATTTGAAGTCTGTAGCAACAATGAGAACCTAAAATAATACCTCTCAAAGAGTTAAATTTCTTAAATCATTATGCAACACATGCAGCATGACTATCGACGTTATCAAAACACGTAATGGATTTCTTAATTTGAATTTTGCGTCATATTTCGTAGATTTCATTATATAAATTATTTTGATGGCCAATATAATTTTTCATATACGTAGGATAAAATCTATTGCTTTATAAAATTTCTAATATCATAACCTTGTTTAGACATTTCAGAAAATATTAGTTCAACCAACAAGCAAACTGTTTAGCAACTAATGCTCTAGAACAGGAGCAACGTCTAAATTGTTTAAATGTTGTAATCATATATTTTATCATCACAGTCTTAGGCAGAGAATAATTTTATCAGTATATTCCATCGTAGTTCTGGATGCCATGTTGAATTCAAATAAACACTACACTCGACTTTCTTCTAACACTTTATGAATCAAACTCTATTTAAAAATATTTAAATAAATATATTAATACTTCAATTAATTTCCTCTTGCCATGCCTCTCCACTTTCTCAAAGATCTGTAACTTTTAATTAATAACATTCGGGCGGCGCAAGGCCCTGTAGAATATTTCCACATCTCTCTCCATCTGTATTCATATTGAGTACACATAACAATCAGAATGCAAAAAAAATCTATATCTATAATTACAACAAATCAAAACTAACATGAACCTTAATAACCATGAACCTTAGGAACCATTAATGATAAGTAAGGGAAAAATTTAAATTCACTAAATAAATTTGATAAACACATGTAATTGACATTATTAATGAAAAGAAACAGTAAGCTAATTATTCTTATTGGGCCTTAAAATTTAGATTTCAAAAGGGTATATATGGGTGTAAGAACAATGCAGGCCAATCGCCGACCAATCGGGATAGCAGTTAGTGACGCTGACTGCGCAATAGAAGGGTCCAGGTTCGAATCCTAGAGAAGGCATTGATGTCTGTAAATGTATAGTATCTGTGCGGTATGGGGTACTCTAAATATGCGGGAGACCGAAAATCCTCTTAAGAGGTTCGTGGTAGGAGGAAAGGGATTAGATTCCCTCGGACCCTTTCCCCAAGGTTGCTCTCCATCAAAATTGGGGGCGGAACTGAGCAATGTCGCACTCTGGCCTGCTCAAGACTTTTGCCAATGACAAGAGCAATCTTGCACGCCTTTCCACGATGCATTTCGTCGGCTTGTGCTGATTTTACTGTCAGACAAGTCAGATAAATCACAACAACAATAACAAAATGCAGGCTCTCATATGTCCATCTCTGCCTGTTAAATATCCATGTTCCAAAGTAGTTTTCTTTTGTTAATCCCTCTGCAAGAAAAATGTCTGCTTTTTTAAGGTTACGCTCAGAGGAGGGATTTAAAAAGTGGTGAGCTTTCCTCAGTTACAGTAAATGCTCCTCTATTCATTTCTTCATGCTTGAGAAGACTCGACTGATAAATCTTCTGTCTTGTCAGAGTCTCTCGGTCAGAAGCCTTGTTGAAAACCTCTGTCAAATGCAAAGGAAGGTTTATATCCTCACGTCCTGGTAGTAAGAAATGCGATGGTGTGAGAGGGTGAGATTCACCAACTTACTGGAATCAAAAGTTAGTGTCTGTTACGTAAAACACATTATATTTCACCAAGAATAGTTGTTAACTACTTACATGTCAATAATACTCTTCTTAATAATATTTTCTTTAGAGGTTGATTAATACTGGCGTTCTCAAAATCCTTACCACATGGATAACTCTCAGGGATGAATTTCAAAGTGCGACCTTTAGACATTATAAAGTTTCTCATTATTGGATCTATGATAATTCTTCTGAACCCCTTGAGTATTTCACATAATTGAGAAATGATTTTGCGTTATCTGAATAGATCACTTTGCAGCTTCCTCTTCTAGATAGGAAACATCGAAGAAATAGAATAAAACTTGTTGACATATCTGAAACGAGGGCAATATGCACTGAGCGATTAAATGCACATGTAAATAGAGCAATGTGTACAATTTAACATCTCTCTCTCAGCTCTAAAACCAATTCCTACCACTGTAAAAGAGAAACTTTTAGCAACACAATCCTTTGGCATTTGTCTTGTTAGTTCTATGGACGGTTTCACTGCATACGCATGTCCTACAGATAAGGCATTCAGGAGTTTTGTCAGCATTATCCAAAGTCATAAATAAATTTTGGATATATCCAAAATTTATTTATGACTTTGGATAACGCTGACAAAACTCCTGAATGGAATGATTTTATGTGTTCACTAAATATCACTAGTTCTGTGAATTTTGGCAGTACAACAGGATGCTTTTCATCATCTATAAATTCTGCTTCTTGCAAACGACCTCTGACATGCTACATACCTCTGCTGTTCAGATATGGGACTAAACTGCAAAGATTTGAATCAGGTGCTAGTGGAGTTTTCCTGTCTACTTGTTAAATCCCCGAAAAAGAATTATCTCTCTGAATTTTTATCAAACATTCCTCAGCTTCTTCAATCTCCAATGTAGTGAGACGTCCTTCTTCCTTGGCACGTTTTCCTAGCTTGCAAACAAACTGCTGCACCCAAGCTGTGATTCTCAGTAATTTTTCCAGAGTGCTAAACATAGTAATATTTAGCGCAGTTTCGGCTATTGAAATAGTCTTCTGAACGCAAGTGCTCATCCAAATTCTGATTTCAAATTTGTGTTTTAAACTTTTGCTGAGGCCAAAGATGTTTAGAGTCTTTCAACCATCATGGATCATGCCATCAAGCATTACCCTTTAGCAATATATGTTCCGTTTGATAACAAGTTACCTTATCTACAGGATTTTACGACTCTATATTATATTTTCATTTATCAGGTGAAGTACAGTTTGGTAGTTTTGCAGCTCTGTTCGACATGAACTGCTTCCATTCACGCATTGACCCTTTAATCCAAAATAAACATATTTCTGAACCTATCCAAAGAACCACATTATCAAATAAGCTTTTGAACATCCATGACAGATACTTGCACAACTTTGCCAACGTAAACAACCTCATTAATTCCAACCTAGGACGTGGCAACTTCTTAATCGCTACTATTCTCCTTTTCGACATTATAAACGATGTCCTCGCCTCCCTCATTCTCATATCTCAAATATACCACAACCTTTATTTAGAACTTGCACAAATCAGTACCTCTATAATTTCACCTTATGTATTTCCTTTTCTTCTGTTAACCATTTCTTGCATTTTCCTGTAAAACTGCTGACAATTATAAATGCAAATCCATTCCTCTCTTCCATATTTCTTGCATAACTTTCTCAGTTCACACCACAAATGGAGAAATATATCCAACTGGACCAAATGCCTGAGTTACTGGGCTCAACGCTAATCGTTTATTATTTCGTAACGATTCTAATCTGCTCAATAATTCTGTAAAGTTTACGCTTCCAAATTCTATACCAGTTCTAAAATGTTAAACTTGTTATACCTTTCGATCCTATTTTCCTCACACAGCCTTTCTTCTTTGATACCACAAGTCATGCAACTCTTTAGAATTAGCGTTTAGCATTCTCAAATTAAAATTCACGTCTATGAGAATAGATGCCGTTCCTGATGAATGACTGAAAGCTGTCTTTATTTTTCGCTCCATAACACAAATCATCTGCAAGCAATGAGCTATTTAATAACTCGACACAATCTCTCCTTGTTTCTGAGTATTTCTTTAAATGGTATATGATCACTGGGCTTAGTAAAAATGGTGAATAGGCACTACATCCACATAATATGCTACATATCTGTATGATTTTAATTTCCTTACTGTCATCACCAGAATAATAGAAGTATTTTGAATATTACCTGTCCTCATTTTCTATCCCAATCATCCAAAACGCCTTTTCTACGTCGCCACAAAATCCGATTTTAAATTTTCGGAAAGCCGGAACAATATCCAAAATATTCTGATTTAGGTTTGCACATTTCTATGCAGTCCTTTAACGATAGCTTTTTCCTTTCGCAAATAAATGCCATTCGAACTTGAGTGCTTTTTTTTTTTACGGACCACTGCTCGAAATGGCATGAAGTATCCTTTTCTTGCATCCTCGCCCACGTCAAAAATATTATTTTGCATTCGATATTCAGTTACCGCCATAAACTGTTCTCTCATAAAGATGTCATTTTTTAACTCTCACTGCATGCAAGCTTTCGAGTTCCCTTTTCGCTAAATCAAAATTATTTCTCAAATTTACCGAATTCCTTTCCCATAAAAAATGCGCTTCGTGTCTCCCACCTATATACTGAAAATCATCTTCAAGTTGCTTAATAAATTCTTTATCGTTCTCCATTCCGACATGTAATTCGTAATTCCCAAACGGTCCGCTTCCAATACCTGACGAATCTTATCCGATAAGTTTCTTTCTTCTACCGAATCAATTCATGTAAACAAACCTGTCGAATTTTCCAAGCGGAAATTTGCTTCTCCATTCGTTCCTCCTACTCTGCCACTCAATGCCCAACTGGATATGCTTTCATACAATACTTAACGGTCAGTCAAACAATGCGCTTTTCCCAGTTAAAATACAGTTTCAAGAATCATTCCCAATTAAAATCTGCGCTTTTACTCACTGTCAGATAAGTAAATCTTTCCTTACTTAGCTTACATATGACCTCTCTGGTTGTCGTCGCTATCGTATTGGAACACATGGTTTAAAACCGTATGTTCCAATATGATATCAAGTGTTTCGATAGTTAAAGTAGACCCATTTCGGGAGTTTTAGTGCAAGTTATAACTCTATCACTGGCGGATTCGAAGACGCAAAGGCATGAATTTTTAATCTGTCCATGCTAACAGTTTGCAAAGAAATAAACTCACCTCACCTGATATCTTTCGGATGCCAGTCTAACGCTTAATGTGAATTACTTCCGATGAGTTGGGATCTCGGAGTTCGGTAAATCAAGTAGTTATGCATTTGGTTACTCAGTATTTCGAGAAACAGCGAGGAATATTTTTGTTACATTTATTTTCTTGGAACATTTGATGAGTCACAGAGGCTGTCTCTAAATGCGACTGAGATTTGCATATATTGTGTTTAACTCATTAGCTTTAAAAATGTTTTTATGACTTTTTTTTCAAAACAGCCCTTGCACATTAATTGGTTATATAACGCTTTGTGTTCCTCAGTAATACTTTAATCGCGATCTTTGGGGCAGTATGATTTGGGAAAAAAATCAGACATATACTTTTCAGCTGGTGTATAAAGCGTCGCTGCCGAAACCAATTTCTTTCTAATTGGAATGAAATTTTTACGATAACTGACAGTATTCCTTTCGCTGTGTCAGGGAAATGTTTATTGGTTAAAACCAAGAGATAAGGACTTCTCATGCGTTTCTGCTTCATTCTTTAGAAATGAAAATTCTAACACTCTTGACTCTTTGCCGGAACATTGTTCTCCACTAAATTGTAATACTAAATTTTCTGGTACGCAATTATATAAAATGGGTAATAATAGATTATCATTAGAATCAAAATTAATATCTGACATTTCTAAGCTTCTAATCTGAACCTTCATTTCATCATATAATTTTCTTTAAGTGGATATATTACTCGAACCGCGTATAGGCTCCAAGCAAGGAAGAACTCTAATTCATATTTCCTTATTTCCAAATTCAGGCGCTAATTCATATTTCCTTCTTTCCAAATCGTTCAGTTATATTCGACGCGTTTTAATTTCCTCATTTTAATTTCCAAACGTAAATGGTATGCAAAAAAAAATTGTATCATTCACCTTCTTTCAAGCTGAGTTTGATAAAAAATTAGTCCACAGAGTCATACTCAAAAGACGATTGATGCTATCTGAAAAGCTTGAAATTTTTATGAATTATTTACGGGCGGCACAGAGCCCTCTAGAACGTTTCCCACAAAAACCTACCAGCGGCCGAACGGTAAAGCAGCTGTTAGTTCGACGCTGGTACTGGTCCTGGCGAACGGGCTGGTTGCACGAAAGTTTCATGATTTTGCTCATAGTCACGAACCAGTTTCCCCTTAGAAAGTATTCCTCGAAGACATTCCCCCATTAGGCAGATATCACCGTGGGTTGTGCCATAATCAAACTAAACTATCACTTCATTTTACCCTGATTTGGGCGTCATCTAAGGAAGGATTTCGTACTGATGACACTGATCTCGACAAATTATAACTCTCATTTCTTTAACTATATGTTAAACATGTAAATAAATTGTTTAGAAACATTAGGTTTTTTTTGAGCAAGAGACGCGAGAAATATGCAATGCCTCCCCGGGACTCAATCTCTGGACCTCTCGAATATACGCCGAGTGTGAGACCGTTAAACCACGAAGGCATGCAGAAAGGAATTAGAAAATACCTTATATACTCCCCCTTTCAAAGGGCGACTGGTGATTAGGGGAACCAATTGTCAAATCCTAGTGGTGACGAATTATTGCCCTCGACCTTTTAGTTTGGGTGCCATTGTAGAGTCATTAGATTATTTTAAAGCAGGAAACATGAAAACGAGCAATGCTCTCGCCGGGACTTAAACCTGGACCTCTCAAATACGCGTCGAGTGTACTACCGTTACACCACGAAGGCAGGCAGATAGGAGTCAGAAAATAACCTTACAAATTATGTTACATTAAGGAAAGAAATCAATGCATTATCTTATATGATGGGGTAAATGGGATTTAGCCATATGACATCCATATGATATAGTGGGAGATATGGTAATTTTTTCTCTGTTATATAATCAATACATTTAATACAAAGTTTCAGAATCAGCGATACTTCGGCAGAGAGAAAAATTTACAAAGTCTGCCTGTAAAAAATTTGCTTTTGTTGTATAATGACAATTATTTTAATGGGTCTGCGATATTATTATTTACTTTTCCTCAAACTGCCTTTCTGTTTCAAGGGAATGTTTCGGTTTAATTGTTATGATATACATGGTATTTGTTACGGAATATATGAAAGCAAGATATTTCGCTGCAAACATCATCTAGACTGATTTCAGAAAACAAGGAAACATTACTTGAATATTTTGTTTTTAATTATGATCATAAAGAATACCCAGAAATGAGTTTATGAACACTTTACATATATTACCCTCTTATGTAGCATATTTATTGAAAACTCATGTATAGAGTATTTTCTTGGAACTTCCGTAACCGGAAGAAACTTGATACATTTTGAAAGCAGACATCTTTTATGCATGGAATGCTATTCTTAGTTGTGAAACATTTTCATTCAGAGGACAGCTAAATCTATATATTCTTCCTGGAAAACATGTATAGATATATTTATTGATTCATAGAATCGTTCTTGAAAAAAAAAATGTGTTCAGTCGCAAGAATGAAATACGAGGAAAATAAGAGGGGCGGGGGGAAGAATGAAACACTGTTTCTTTGGAAGTTTTCTGAATAAATTTCAAAGCATTATTTATGAATACTTTTCACAGTATTCATGTATACCGTAAAAAGTAATATTTGTTATTATGTTTCAAGATGTATGCGATTTATAATGCAAAAAACTTTAAAATGTGCTGTAGCTGTATTATGTTGAAACAATATATCTGTTAATTGTGTTTGTCAACTACACACGTAACTGAATATTGACCATAGACATTTTATCAGTTGTTTTATTATAGCGGAATTTGAAATACCAGAATTCGTTTCATACTATGTAAATTTTAGGGCAGATGGTGATGAGCCTTTAAAAAAAAACAAATAGTGACTTAAGAGATCCCCTTAGAACCCAGAAAGGAGGTACAAGAAATTTTTTAAATGAATGTGAAGGCAGAAGCAGCCAAGCCGTAAAGTGTCCCAAAAGCAGCTAAGCGGTAAAGTCGCTGAAACTGGTAGTTTGGACCGGGTTTTGAATCTCGATGAACGGATTTCCCCGAGTGTAAGGTGTATAGGAACCAGTTTGATTTTAAACATCTCCTACAGAAGCTATCTCTCTGTCTGGGCAGATAACCCTACAACAGTTTGACATAATCAAATAAACCAATCCAAAGGCAGAGTTCGGGAACAAAACACTAAAGAAAGATCAAAGACGAAAGAAAGTTTAAGAAAGAGAGTTTGCATGTCTACTGTCTCATAATATGCAAAGTATAAATTTTGAAAATATACATCTAAATCATCGAAGATTTATACATCAGCGTTAATGGAAAGCATCCGCGGATGCATCGCTTGATTATGTGAAGCGTCATTAAAAAATTGCGTTTCAGTTGGAATTTTCAAGAAGAGTATTTAATAATAGTAGAAAACGTGTTAGAAAGTAATCTAAATCTTTATTTTAGTTGGCCTTTTCCTAATATATAACTAATAGTCTGCATGTGCAAATTGGTCGATCAGTTTTATTTATATAGACTTTCCTTTTTATTTTTACCTTTATTTAAATAAAATAATAACCTGCGAAAGAAGTTGCCAGTTGTTATAAAAAAAGGCGAACTTATGATAAATTACGGCTTTTTGCATGCATGCGGTTATCTATATTGAACTGCATTTGTAATAGCAGGCTTTTACACAGCGGCTTCGATGAGATTAATCTTCATCGCTCAGCGCAAGAGCATTAAGTCTGACCGAACCGGTTTCATGTGGAATTTTTCCGCAGAGCGCAGCAAGGGCCTTGTGCCTACCGCCACTTTTCTTTGCACGTTCTAAGCAGTAGATATGTGTTAAGACCTTCAAATTCCAATTTTTCTACAAAATTATCATGTCTGTATTAGCCGAAGAAGATGCAAAATTGCCAGCGAGTAATAACACAGCTTTATTTTCGTAGAAATATAATGTCTCTAATGACATTTTATATCAACTATAACAGTCAAACTATTCTATATATAATATATTCTACTATAATCATAATATATGTTTCTAATGACATTATATTTCTATGGCTAATAATGTAATGAGTCAGTAGTGCATATGGACACGAAGGATAATCAACAACAAAGTCAGGAAATTACACCTAGCATTCGTAAAATTCATGCTAAGTGAAGATTTAGCATATTGAAACAATATTATTTACAGGCAAGTCAAAGTTTTTGGATCGGATGGCTGAACAACTGCGTGGGAAAAGCCGAATGAACAATTGAATCCGAAATAATTATTGCTATCTTTAACCTTGACGGTCGCAGCATAAAAGCATAATTGTCTGAAAATATTTGGCTCCAACAAATATTAGACAAAAATATTAGATTTTTATGAAAACATAATATGGATCAGTATGCGCATATACACATTTTTAATCAGAACCTAAAAGCATCTGGATGATATTCAATGTTCCATTATTTTCATATTCGTATTAAATACAAAATTTTTATTTACAAAATATTTATATAAATTTTAAAGAGTCCGAATACTTATAAGAGTTCATTTTCACAAACTTCAGAATAAATTATTTTGTTTGCCAGAAATGTAAGTCATAATTTTAAAGTCATACCTTAAACTTTTAATAACAGGTATTTGCAAATAAGTCTGAAAAAATATGTCTCCGAAATCAAATATGACTCATCGTAATTCTTGTAGACATTAGCATTTCGTATTGCATAGGATTTTCATATTAGTTTCATAATATTATACACATCAAAGCAAAAAACGTGCTTTTAAACTAATATATGTACTTCTTAATTATAATTTTAACATTTTTCCTTTTTAATGAAGGAATTAATTTTTAATAATATAAAAAATTAAATACTTTGTTTTTTATTTTATTAATAACATAATCTCTTGACATATCATATTGTAGCCTCAGCCTAGAGACTTACAACTCATAAACATTGCACTTTGTATAGGGAAAAAAAAAAGATTCATGAAAAACGCAATTATTTCTAAATACGATTCGCAGAGGTTTTGGCTCTAAATATGTGTAGACCGATATTGAAATGAACTAGCAAAACCTCACGCAAAATACAAAAACTATTTGTATAACTGATAATATATGCATTTATTGGACGCAAATGAAGATTTATCTCCTTTTTTAACGTGAGTTTCTCAATGTGACTGTGTAGATAATGCGCATTTAAAGTAAAAAGACAGTAAAATAAGCTTTCATGAACAGATTTCCAAAAATAATACTCATAATAATTTAGAAATTTAAAGGCAAAAAATACAAACCGTATAAGATTTAAATGTAATAAATTCACTACAGTTCAATAGTTATTTTAACGGTTTTACATAAAATAATGCATGTGATGTTGATGCTAAGTGAAGTGAAAACTTTATCCATTAACTGCTGTCGAGTAGTTTATTTATTCGTAACTTATCATTATTGAATTTCCGAAAAAAGAAAAAGCTATTTTTTAAGAATATTAAAAAATATTTCCATGATAATGCAAACTGGGTCTTCTCATACTGGCGTTATTTGGTAAAAGACACTTTATCAATTAATGTATACGTAAAAATAATCAGTTACAAATTAAATTAGCTATTACAAACGTATTTTGCCTTTTAATGTTCTCCTTTTCGTTGGCGTTATTATCACATTTCATGGAAAATTAAATAAGATCATACTGGAATTGAAAATTCTTCCGAGAAAAAGAGCTTAGTGTTTGCATCTTTTTTACAAGAGCGATTCAAAGCTAAGCATTTTCATACAAACTCTGAGCTATGCCGTGTTCTTTACAGCGCAGATCGCATTAATGAGCAAATGTTTATGTACGTATAAAGTACAATATTTAGTCTCGCTTTATAAAAAGACTAGTTTGCTAGGAATAGTGTATTTTTGCTAAAGAGCTTTGTGAAAAACATACTTAAGCTGCTTAAAGAGTATAATTGTGTTTTAATTTTCAATAAGTTAGATAATGGGTAAAAGTATGACAATGCAGAGTTATCTTTATTTTGGTGTAGAGAAAGTCTTAACTTTTGCCATAATCCTCTCCATCTTTTAAGGAATTTATTTTCTAATTAAAAATCTAAACTAAAGGTGCTCTCGTACTTACTAAGAATCATAAGCCCATATTTTTATCGGCAAATAGTTTTGCATTATTTGCGCGTGTTGCTTCATTTCTACTAAACAAATTTCAGTTTGGAGCGTAGGAATTATCTTTCCATGTTAAAAGAATTATTTTAATTAATATTTGTTACTTTTCAGTGCAATGAATTTATTAATCTTACACATTCATTTTTAAGAAATCTGTTGTCATTACGTTGCTAAGCTAATTAAATTAAAATCTTCCAATTAATTAAAAGATTCATATGACGAGCAAAACCAGCTTTAGTTATTTAAATAAAATACACCTGTTTAACTGCATGATAAGCCAAAAAATTATCGGACTGTCAGTATTATACCTGAAAACCCTTTCATCTGCAAAAGAACTAAGTCCTGTAATGCGAATGCACTGTGAAGTGAAGTGCTTGGCACTGCTGCTAGTCATAAGTCAGACGTAAGTAGAATTTATCAAGAAATAAGAACGAAAAAATTACTGTAAAATTATCTGATAAAACTTTTTAAGTCATATAAGTATTACCTATCGTCTAAGTAAACATAAAGGAGTTAACAAATGTTCTTAAAGCTTAAATGTCCAAATGAAGAAACTTTTCAGTCACACAGTTTATACAGTGGCTATATTTGCCTTTATGCAAATAATTTCATCCTTCATCTTTAAATTAACTTATGCTTGCCATACTGTTAACGAAAACTTTAATAAAATGTAAGAGGACATAGGAAAAAATCTAAAAATCTCTTCTGCTCTTTAATTGACCAGTTCCAAAATCATATATTAACTGCCGTTTAGAAAATAACTGATAAAATCGCTGAGAACCTTGTTATGGAGATTCGTCCAAATGCTTTACAAAACATGAGTTCCCCATATATTCGTTTTTTTAAACATTTAAATTTATCCTATTTTATTTTCAAATTTTTATTTCTATTTTCTAATTTCTGAACGCAATTGCGCTTAAAGTTGTTGTGAACAGAATTTTTATTTAGCAGCAATATCAGCAGTATAGACTGGCAGTATTTCTTAACTCGATAGCTGTTTCCTTTGCGGTTATTTAAGATATCATACGTACATCGATAAATCTAAAAACATTAATAACTTTAAGCTAACATTACAAGAAATAGTTATATCTATATCTTTCATCATGATTCAACATAGATGCAAAACCTTCAAGGCAAAAGGCAGACTGGAGGCATGTTGCATCAATATTGGAAAAATTTTAAAAATGCATTCTGGAAAAGAAAAAAAAATATTAAATGTATCGTGCTTGAGTGAGTGCTTCAATCAAGTCTATTTGTAGGCGAACTTTTAAGACCGTTAAACACTGCTAATTCAACTCGCATTAAAATAACGGCGAAAGATTTGCTGAATAGGCTCCATAGCCATATTTCTTTCCTTTCTGGGTAACCGGAATATGAGAGAGATTCTATCAGTAATTTCTTCAAGAAAGCATTTCTTAAGAATCCTCGAATGATATACTGTTTTAAAATAACTGAAACAGATTCTTCAATATTAAATTTATTTGCTCGAAGAAGAACTTGTCTAATTAACTTTCTTCTATATCATTTTATTATTTCTTCCCCTCCAACTTCGAAATATGTTTCATTGCAAGAAACCTCGGCATCTTTCGTTCAGCCTAAATGGCAGCTATTTTCAGTTATTCAATTTAATCAGCTTTCTACAAATATTTACAATTTATTAAAATCTTAGTTTATCTAAAATTCTTTTTCAGATTTTAAACTACAAAGAAAGGTAGTTAAAAATGTAAACCATATTATCAAATTTCGCTGACTATCCCTATATCGAAGCTTCAGGTAACAGTTTTTATTCTTAATTTCATAATTTAAAAGAACAATGTCGTTTGTCATGTTCTATTAATTTTGTTTACGTTGATTCACTACAAGCGTTGCTTCACTTTTCAAATTCTTGCCACCAAATATAATCGCCCCGTATTATATTTAAAGAAATTAAAAAATGAAGAATCTACCTAAATGTATGTTTCTCGCATTGCCATAAAAGAACTGTACCCAGAACCATCAAATTTTGAATAACCTTATCCTCCTGCGAACGTGGGCATCTAGAAGCCCAAATTTCAAATTTCGAATTTGTTTTATTATGGATTTCATATTTTGTAAAACTTTAACGAATTTTTGATTAACAAACTCAAAGATTCCAAAGCGAGCAATGGCAACGTTAAACAGAAAAAAAAGCATTTTTACCTTTAGCGTGCGAGACTTTGCATCCTAAATTCCAAAGATATGCTCATTTTATAACTATTTTGCGTTATTGCTCTTGAACTGAATTTTATGGTCTAAGTGCGAAAAACATGACATTTAATAAATAAAGGTAACACACGAAACGTTAAAAAATACGCCTCTTTGAGCGTAGCATAAAATCTGAAAGCTCTCAGACTTTTTTTTAGTTTTAAGATTATTTATTTAGTTTTAATATGCAGACTGTAATTCGAACTTTTGGTAAATTATTGGTAGCACTAATTCATACAAAAGGTAAATGGACACGTTTCTGCATGAATATAATATAATTAATACATTTTCAGCTCTTGTATTCCATTACCAAGGTGTCAAAACTACTCCAAATTTTAATTACATGATAATAGATTTTATATTTAGCAACTCGTTTTTTATTCAAGTATTTCATGAATTTAAATGAATTAAACACGAATGCACGAAATAAATTAACTAAAATTTAAAATACAATTACTGTTTTTAAAGAAATAAATAAAATAACTTGGGATAATCCTTTTAATGCTAATTAGAATAAATTTGTTTCATGATTTATAGGCATCCTTTTCTTGCAATAAATGCAGCAAGAGTTATTTGTAAGTGCAAAGAAAACGTTCTGCAAAATTTTGTTCCTTTTCTTGTTTTGAGTTCAGTAAAATTTCTTTCTATTTTTATCATGAGATTTATGAGCTCTGCTCCTGCGTTGATGTATGATTATACAGAACTCATCTAAAAGCTTTCAAAATATTATTATTAGGAAAAAGCAATGCCCATACGCAAAGAAAACACACATTTCTCTTTGAATTCAGAATGCAATAAAACATTTCAAACCATAAATATCAGAATTCATATCACTGATTGCACATTTCATTAGTGATATTCATATCACGTTTATCATGTTGCAAATAATTTACAATGACCGTTTTTTTCGCTTTAGGTTTTGAACATTTGATCTGAAAAGCAATGTCATATCTGTCTACTGTAAACTCAGCTTTAAATTTTAATTATTATTTACATTTTTTCCATAAAAATACAACTGTAAATAAATTATGATTAATGTAGCAAGGTAATTTTTTCTAGTACCTAATACAAGGCAATTCGTTGTGAATAACAATGAAAAAAAAATATCAGCAGAAACGCTAAACGTAGTAGTTAGGTATAGGTGACGAATGAATGAACAAGTTCAGTTTAACTTCTCGCTAGAAATTATGTTTCTCTCAGGCTTCGATGAAGCTGCTGAAAATGTACAGGCTGATTTATTACCAAGTGACACAGGATTTTCTGGCACAGTCTTTTACATTCCTCCTTTCGAAACTGTATCAGAACTTTCTAAGCGTTCGGGAAAGGACGGAAGGCGATTCTTCATCTTTCCTTAGTATTCCGTACTTGTTTAATAGTCAGATCTTAGAATTCTGCAAGCCGGTCAATGGATAATTTTCCTTTTCAAGAGATTCTCGTTTTGTTTCAAAGGCACATGGCATTGATATCCATAAAATAGAATGCTTCTCGAAAAGAATCACGAACAAGCGGGCATGATCCAAAGATTCATTTTTACAAAAGCGGCCACCATCCATGATTCTGTTGTTTAGCTTCTGTATACCTGTCACTGATGATTCAGCTGTACCTAAATCCATACTACAATCCATACTAAATACATACTTTTCTTGCATATAGTGGTGATTAAACCTGACATTTCTAATGTTACCCTTACTTCTGCCACTGCAGAAAAATTTACCTCTGAAATCCAAATTTCCAGTCTCAACTTCATGAGAAAATTAGACTTTGACCCAATGTCCACAGATCCCAAGCAATATCCCACAGATGTTTTTAATATTAGTGTAGAATTTAATCGTTTATTCTTTTTTCAGTGCTGCACGAGAGGCGATAAGACGTTTTACTGGTCGTGTAGCAATGATTGCTCTTATTAGATACATATCACTTTAGTTCAGTCATAAGGAGTGTATTGCGCCCTTGAATCAGATTCCCTGTACAACTGCTGTAGAGGGAACAAGCATCCATCTAGAACACATCCCAACCATTTGAAACGTTGCCCAAAGCTAGAGATCTTATTTATAAAAATCCTAATTTTACTGTAGCTTCATTAACTGTGAAGAGATCTCCACTTTTTTTACAATATTCAGCCTGCAAAATCATTAGGATTGTGCCTGAAACACGGCGGAATTTCGTACACCCAGCTTATTTTTCACATATGGAATTTCTGATAAGAGCAGTTCGTCGACAATGACAGTTTTTTTTTCGCCTACGTTTAAATTGCCACATTCCCCTAACTGCAAAAACCACAAACTTTCATGTTTGTTGACTTTCTACAGCATGGATTTCAACTAAGAAACTTATAATAAGGCGAATCGTCGAACTTTGTTTCAAAAAACTTTACATAATAATGTTCATTCTCATGCTTTGGACGCGAGTACATATTCATATGCATATGATATAGAACCAATTAGCATTGTCAAAAATATTTTATTAAAAGCACATCTTTTGCTACTGGAAATAATATAAATAAGCAGTTTAATTCCTTTTACGTAATAATCCGTCACAAAGACTCGTGAAATTTCAACATTTATTCTCGGAAACCAGATATGGTTAGTTATATGGGCTTGCATACTCTTGTGGGAATTTACAATGTGCAGATGCATGTATAAATAAATAAATAAATGCATATATAAATAAATAAATAAATGCATATATAAATAAATAAATAAACAAATAAATACATAAAGATATAGTCACGAGTATATACAGGCATATATACAGTAATTTAAAATGCAGGCATTGAAAACTGTATCTAAAGATAAAAGGACAATTTGCTGAATTTATGAATCAGAGTGAACATTAAAGAAATGCTTTTAATATATCTACGAAACCATTGTGAATACATTTACGCAGGATAGTCCTATGAGCATTTGTTGGAGGTTTTCTAAATTATAACTGGATATTTTTAGAAAGACTGTGAGATTCATACACAAATCGCATTATGCTCAGCAGACATTCAAATCTGGAAAACCTACATCAATAATTTAACATAATCTAACGTTTCGATGTAACTGCATATCAAGATGTAACTTTACATTTTAGAAACTGTGTTTTGGTTTTTAATCGGATTGTCTCAGTATTTTACACTTGTTTATGTCTGAATATATAGGAATGCAGTTATAAATTAATCTACACTTGTTTTATAATGTAATTTCGTATGTGCTGTGCTACATGAACATTTTAAAATCACTTGGTTTCAGTATAATGCATAATTAAATCTTATTAACTAATAACTCTTAAATGAATGACAAATTATGTCATGATCTAAATTAACACTAATAATTTATTTTAATTGATAATAAGGTAATTAAATAATAATATCCTGGAGTGAAATAAACATTTTGCTTTAAAAATTGCAAACCTCCGGCGTTAAGATCCTCAGAAATAAATGAATTTCGCTCTAAAATTTTAAAATTTGTTCTTAAGTTTCATGATATATAAATCTTCATGTACATTCTAAGAAATCCAAACTGGTGAGCCCAGGAAAATTAATTCGATTTTAGCGAAACTATATATATATCTTTCGGCCAAAGATGTCAATGATTAAAATTAACATCACTGTTGAAGAAAAAGTCAGAATTTTTCAGTTATACTGAATAAGTTTGTAAAGTTCTACTATTCTTTCTGTTGTGGAGAATCTTGAGAAATATTGATTGCACTGAGGAAGGGTTAAAATTGCCCTTTATTAAACTCTTTAAACACTTTACAATTCGTCAACTTGACGTTAACATACTACGCCTCAACTTGGGCGGTAACTGAAAATGTAGAATCAAACTTAAGAATTCAAGATCTTCACAAATATTAGAATTACACTACAGGGGTCACACAATCCTGTACCCTACAGCGCGTAGATGAGTCTAGTGGCAGTAATAGCGATTAAGCCACGTCTAACCAGCAGTAACTGCTAAGCGGAAGTTTGCGTATAAGCACGTAAGGAAATTTCCCACACTCTCTCTCTACCTCTACTCGAACGTCGATATTTAAACTTATTCTCCCGCTGGTGCAATTTGAATTTCTTACGCGCGCTACCAAATTTAAATATTCTGGCACTGACAATTAGGGGAATGAGGCTTATAGGAAAGTAAGTTAAAATTAAATTTAACTAGTTATTTAAATTAAATATAAATCCCTACAAGTTCTTTCAGAAATTTATCTGTTCTTTCAGAAGTTTAATTTTTACTTACTTATTATCTCGCATATCTAGATCACTTATATCTTTGGCAGGACATTCTTCTGTATCTTTTCTTTCATTGCCTTCGTTTTCTGTTTCAAAAGAATTAAGTCTCGGAAAAATGCTTTTTATCATCATTTCTCGACCTATCTTCATTTAATCATCGACCTGTCCAATTTAAGTGCTTAGGAAAAGATACAAGCAATGAACTGGATATCACCAGAGGTACAAAAGAACTGCGTGAGGAAATGCAGTTAACAGCTACAAGTACTAAGACATTCCCGATAAATATCCTTCACAACTGGGTCTATTTTCGAAAATGACAGACGTATCTTTAGTCTTAATTGGAGTAGAATTGGTCTTGGAATCAAAGAATTAAACTTACTCAACAACTACACAATGTAAAATTCGCGATCGAAAATTATTTCGTTTTATGCGAACTTACATTCCTAAAAATTCAGAAAACTTTCCAAATTTAGAGACCTTAAATTAATTAGTTAACAGTTGTAGGCTTTATTTTAATTTTCGACAGTTATTTTTAATTTACAACAAACCTTTACTCTACTTTTTTATTTTCCACCTACCAGAATGAGTTTTCAGGATTACATTTTATGTAAATGAGGTAGAAGCAAGTATTTAAGTTTAGGTCTAGGTCACTTCCCTGCAAGATTTAGAAGTGCGTGCCTGCCTTCTGGCCATTTCTTGCTACTAGTCGAATCTTACTGCTATTCGGCAGCATTGTTATGTGCCTGTTAGTATCAGCCGGCGATATTAAATAAGGGCCAATTCTGTTAGTTAATTATGTGGAGCTTCGGCTGATTTTAATTCAGTTCGTATTAGATTAGTTTCTTATAGTATATCTTGAGTTAAAACCCAAGTGAAGGCTTACTGTAAGCCCGAGAACAAGCCGTCTGTTCTCACTTGAATTGGAATAAAGGGTAAATTCAATCCTTCGTTTGACTTGTCATTTGCTCACGAGAACTCTGCGGTCAGTTGTTCTTCAGCTCTGGAGCACTAATGTAGCTAATGTATTACACAGTTCAGCATTCATAAGGATTGATTCAATAGTTAGCATACATTATCTACATAAGCAGCAATAATTACTTTTGAAACATTATTTTTGCAAATGCAATTTGAAGGCTCATTTTAATTATTCGATACTTAGTTTTACTGTGAATTTGAAACATTTTCATTGTCGTTTTTCCAGTCCATATACATTATTGAACTGATGTCATCATAGCCTTTCGGTTGATCCTTGTGAATATCGTCTTTTAAATCACAGTTTAAGACAGAAGTTTTAATGATTAAGTCAAATATATTAAGTTTTCTAACACTATAATCACAACAATAAATTATAAACCAGGTATACTAATAACAGATAAATAGGTATTGCTGTATTCTATATTTTCCTTTTGCATAAAATCATAAACAACAACATGACTATTCGTACATACCGTCTCTTTTTTTTTTCTTTTTTGTAAAACCCATTTATATGAAACTGAACATTCTCCAGGTGATACCGGTTTTAAATTCCAAACATCATTGGCCTTCATCCTCTGCATTACTTCATTCATGGCTTTCTTCCACAAGTTTTGCTCATCATTTGCTATACTCGTCATATGACAATATTTCTTTATTATGAGCATGAACCCCCCTGCTTTTGGCTTAGGTTATCCATGTAACGGATTTGTTTCTCTTTCAAAATGTGATTTTTACTTACTCATTATCTCGCATATCTACATCACTTATATCTTTAGCAGGACGTTCTTCCGTATCTTCTCTTTCATTGCCTTCGTTTTCTGTGTCAAAAGAATTAAGTCTCAGAAAGATGCTTTTTATCATCAGTTCTTGAACTATCTTCATTTAATCATCGACCTGTCTTCATTTATCATCAATTTTCGACCTGCCTTCTTGTTGTTTCTGTATACCCCGATACTTTTGGTAAATGAATAAATGCATTGAATCATACTCCATTGTAACATTTTCTCTGAACAACATATTCTTTGACTTTGCATCTAGTTTCTTTCGTTAGGTATCAGGATATAAGCATCATAATCCAATAAGTGACAAATTTTCGCATCAGAATCTTTACCGTCTTTCAAGCTATAAGTTCTCGTTAAAACTATTGGAAATTCTATTAAGATCAGCTATGGTTGTTACGGCAAATGCTCAGAGACGTTTTAGAAATTTTGATTCAAACCTTAAAGCCTGCTCTTTCACCAGTAGTTTTCTGCTAGCTTTTTAAACAACACCATTTAAAGATGGAGTGTAGGGAGGAACTGAATCAATTATAACGCCAAGTTTAGTAGAAAATTTAATTCGCTCACTACTTAAGTATTCTTAAGCGCTGCCGCATCTAATTTTTCTTCCGAAGTATTTGAATTTAGGAAAGACGTCAGCTCATCTACAACTTTCGCTTTTCATTTTCAGTAAGCGAACTTCAGTACATTGTAAATATCTATCTCTTATAATCATGAAATAATACTCACCTGCCTATATAGTTGGTGTAATTGAACCACATAGATCTGGAGATATCACATTCACTCACTTTATTTAACCACTGACTCTATTTCTCTGCTACTTGGTCCTATTACCATTTGGCGTAAGTGCAAACTTCATAGAATGATTCCGAACATGGAAGTATCAGCTGTTTGTGCATAAGACTGGGAGAATTATTAAGATACTACAAATCAATGTCACTGGTGTCTATTAATAACGACTATCTTCATGGTGAGGTACCTCCACTACATGATCAGACGCAAAATCGCAAATGGCTCGCAAGTGATTATCATAATATTTAAAGCATATGTTGTCGCTTTTGTTAACAATAAAACCCTTGATTCTAAAAAATCCGCTAGAAAGTGCAGCTTCAATGTTCTGCAACAATCTAAATTTGCTATTCATATCTAACAGGAAAAGAACATGTTTGAGAATTAAACACCACAAATCACCGCTCGAATCGGCTTCCGACCGGGGTGTTAGCTATACAGAGTTAAGATGCCAACTCATCGGAAGATACTAGGGCTATGACAATGAGATTAGTTCTAGTTGAAATGACAAAGTATAGCTTAGAATTTGTTAAAGATGAGAGGGTACTTTGATTTACTGAAGACTTTGGGCACGCAACACTTTGAGCAATCAGAGAAAGGCAAAGCTAACACCGTTGTATGAAAAAAGGTAAATTACACCTTGGGCGTTTTGCCAGGCATTTGACACATCTGTCACGTTTAAAGTAGATGACTCCAACGTACATTTCATAACTCTTGACGTAACAGAAAATGAAAAATATCACTCCTTTCAGAAGCGTGTATTAGTTCTGGTGTCAATATAAAGCTTTTAGAAAATTGTATCATTTACCGCAAAACATATATCTGAAGCTCGTGTGTCTTCCTGTTTAGTGAACAGTTTCCTATTCCAGATATTTTGTAGTGTTCAGATTTCCGACGTTTAAAAAGCTAAATTTTCTTCCTACTCTGATTTGCTGTATGTCTGTCTTATATGACAGAAAATTCATATATATAAGAAAGAAAACAAGTTCCTTTTACTTGCAGAAAGGGAGAGATTATCGTTTGGTGAACCGTAATTACTGTTAACATTTTAACCATGTAAAGGGCTTCTACATCTGCAAAGTGAAAAATTCTCACTAGTATAGAAGTATAAATTCTCACTAGATAGAAATTCTAAAGCAACTTTTCCAGTTTCGTACTCTTTACCTTAGAACTGACGTCAGTATATAAACTGTAGTATCCATGTCAATGGTTTCCACTCCAGAGAGTGGTAAACACCCATCTAACTTCTTCATTTCAATAGGATGCTCTCTTTTCGGAACATTGCGAGAATTTTTTATGATTGCCAAAAGTTCTCAGGAAGTATTTGATTAACAACTCCTTAGACTCATAAATGGCAAGAAATTTATCCCATAGTTATTTTGCAACTTATTCCCCCTGCAGTGATACAAGAAGTTGTTCAATCATTCCAGATATTAGAAGCTTAGAGGCTTTATTCCCTTCAACCACTTCAAAAACGTTTCTTGAGTATTTAATTTTTCTTTAAAACTGTTGTAGTTCTTTTGCAACAAATAGTGCTTTGACAATAATACAGCAATTCCAAATAGCAAAATTTATTCTAGTGAAGAGGATCACAGAGTGATGACCTTTATCACAAGCGAATGCTCTTCAAAAGAGATACTTCTGAGACACTACTACAGTGGGTAGCCATGATCATTCAAGAACCTTTTTTCTTGAAAATTCTATTAATTTTCAAGAAAAAAGTAGAAAATATCAATGTACCGCTCTGCTGCTGAAGGTTTGTTTTATTTGATTATAGCAAAGTACGCGAAGACTAGACTATCTGCCTAGAATAACATTCTAACGGTAACTGGCTCGTATCTCACATTACACATAATGAAAATCACTTGTTAAAATAAAAGTTAGAAATTTCTCATTACGCCACATAAGCGTTTTCAAGTACAACGATTTATATATTAATATTATTATAGTCAATGCAAAAAGACGATACATAAAAATTATATGCACCATTAGTTAATGCAAAATGACATTACAATAAAAATAATTATATGTAACCATTAAAATCTATCAATTAAATTAATAAAACCCTTATCTGTAAAAAGCATAACTCATTCTTGTTATTTAGCAATTATAAATTGCGATTATAAAAACTAATAATTTAAAAAACATTTAATGTATATTGTATATATTACGTGGTAAAATACTGTGTGAGTACCAATATCAAAATTAATTTATTATTTAATACAAAATACATTCAATCAAAAACTTAACAATAGCTATTATATAATTATTAAAGTCAAGAATAATGTACTTTATTGTAGTAATTCCATCCATGTATTTTTGTAGTAAATATTTGATATTTAAATGCACAAAATCATCGCTTTAAACGTGAATATGTATTCGTAATAGTCGCAGAATTTTTGCTTTGATTTATTTAATTCCAGTTATTATTAAACTAAATATAACGTAATATAATTTTGGAAACTACAGAAATAAACAGGGAAAGTAGATTGCACGAATGGGATTAATCTCAGAATCTAAAAATTTGAACGCTTTAGAGAAAGGAAAGTTACAGATGCCAAATATAAAGCACTTAAAACGGGGAATACCATTAAAGAATGCTTTTACTATAACTATAAATCTCTTAAGGAAAGCAGGGGAAAGTTTGAACTACAATTTATAACTCTTTAATTTTATTTTCTCAGTTGAAGGAAAAGAGAATGAATTCAGTTGAAATGGATAATAATATATTTTCAGATTGATGCAGAATCTTCTAAACTGGATTACGATAAATAATAATGAGTGCAGATAGAATATATAATTTTCGCGATTAAATGGGATTACATTTCTACGAAATCCTTGATCATTGATTAAAGTATGACAAAAATAATTCCCGTGGTCTTTGATTTAGGAGCATGAGAATCCTTGCGCGATAGTTTACAGAAAGAAAGAAAGTTGCCCAAATTTTTAAATATCGAGAAGACTGCATCAAAATTGGATACTTTTATAAAGGCTAACATTATTGCAAAATCTATGAAAAAGATTTGTACTAATCTTATAAGTTTGCTCATATTTAGCAGCTTTTTCACAGATGTAATACTGCTAATATTTGAAGGCGCTCAAACGGTACATTGATGCCAAATGCTTACCAGAGGATTCGGGTTCGAGTACTAGAGTACACGGATATTTATAAGCGTATAGTGTCTGTACGGCAAAGGCGCATTCAAAACACGCGTCGAGTAGCTATGGTAGGGAAAAATCGGAAGACTTTCGGACCATCCCCAAGGAAATCTTCAAAAGAGTGGTGGAACTGCACTGTTAGTGTGATGAGTTGGTTGTGAACTACTTCATTTGTCTTATGTTTATCATTATTATTATTATATATATATATATATATATATATATGAACATTAAATAATTTAAACAACAAGGCACTACTTATTACATTCATAACATAATCTAAAGAAATTTAAGTATCGAGTTCAGTTTTGGAATAATGAAATTGCAGAGAAATATCAAAATTGCTAATGCAAACTATTGCAGAAAACAAACAATAATATGAGAGTTGCTTAAAAATCCTCAGACGAACAAGCGCTTTTCAGAAACCAAAATTCGTACAAAAATTACCTCAAGCAGAAGAAACCTGCACAAAAATGACGGCCAAAGGATTTTACATCTTCCGCCACATCTTTGTCAGGGTGTGGTGCACCAAGAAACAGAAGAAGGGCTGTCTCTGAAATGATAAATTTTTATATGTGTATACAAAGATGTACAGATAGACAGACAGTTATAGATATAAACTTATGTAAAATAAAATTTCCGCTTAAGTTTATAATATTCCTTAGATCTCCTGTTTAATTTACTTAGTTAAATTAGTTATTAAATTTAATTAACTTAATTAGGTAATAATTTAATCCTTTGCCCATAAGCAGCCGACCGGTAAAGTCGCTGAACACTGGTAGCTCTGTCCGAGATTCGAATCCTGGCGAACGTGCTTTCTGCATGTGCGTTGTCTTGGTTATTCCCATGTGTAGTGACTTACCAGCGAATTTTCCTTGAAAGATTCTCCATAAAAGCATGCCTCGGCTTAGTCAGATAACCCTCGTGTGCTTTGCCGTATTCAAATAAACCAAAGCAACCTCTTTATCCTTTAAAGACTAAAATGCTTTAAAAATCAGTGTAAGTTGATTTTTAACCGTAGTCATTTTAGTGTCATTTTAAAATTAGTCCTTATAATTTGATTCTTATGTAAGGCTAATGACACACATTCTAATAGAGTTTCAGCTTATAATAATATTCAAATTTGCGTTAATACCTCAAGCAGAAGCCTCTGATTATATTAAAATTTTCCAAGCTTAAAAATTAATTAAAGAAGTAGAATAAGGTTAAACCACGGCTGTGTTATTCTTAACCTAACTTTCAAACTGAAAACTACGGAAACTTTCTATGATTCGCAGCTTCGTTAATTTGCCGTCGTTTCTCTTTGTTGGCTAAAATATGTTGCTATAAGAATATAAAAATAGCTACGTCATTATTGAAGTACGAATGTACACTGTGCCATTAAGCTGTGCATTTTATATTCAAGAAAATTTTGTGTAAAAACTATGAGTATTAAACCGTTCATTTCGCTGCTATTTCTTCATGCACTAGCTCCATCATTATATATTCACCCGATTTGCATGATGGAATTCGAAACTATCGGGATGAACCTTGTAGAGGTAATAATGCATTTTTATAAGCTGGAGACGTGAAAAATGAGCAATGCCCTCACCGGGACTCGAACCTGGAACTCTTGAATACGCGCCGAGTGTGCTAACCGTTACATCACGAAGGTATTTTGGAAGGAGAGAGAAAATACTTTACATTCTCCCTCTTTTAAAGGGCGACTGATGATTAGGCGATCCAAACGCCAAATCCTGGTGGTGATGAATTATAACCTACCACCTTTTAGTTCGGGGCCACTGTTGAGACATTAGGCCTTTTGGAAAGAGACGTGAAAAATAAGCAATGCTCCCGCCGTCACTCGAACCTGGACCTCATGAATACGCGCCGAGTGTGCTCAACATTACAGCACGAAGCCATGCTAGAAGGAAGGGGAAAATACAGTCAAATACCAAAAATCCGCCGACCTGAAATCCGCCAACTCCTGCAATCCACACTGCCTCTCAAAATATAAACATTGAATTTATCGGTTCCAGAAACCGCAGAATGGAGAATGAAATACCGAAGAAAAATATTTATCCAATAATGACGTCATAATTACCGAATAATAATGATTCTGTGTTAGTAGCAGAAAAAAGATCTTAGCCCAGAAGAGGTTTTCAGTATGGATGATGTGTTCAGATGAGCTTGTAGAGACATTAGGTTTATTTCGAAGCAGGAGTCATGAAAAATATGCAAAGCCTTCGCCGGGAATCGAACCACGGACCTCTGAAATACCGGCTCAGTGTGCTGACCATTACACCACGAAGGTACGCTAAGAATGTGGGAGATATACCTTGTATACTCCCCTTTTTAAAGGGCGACTAGGGTTTTAGGGGTCCTAGTCTCCAAATCCTGGGTGTGGAGAGTCATCATCCACAGCCCTTTTAATTCGGGCGCCACTGTAGAGACATTAGGCTATTTAGTAGCAGGAGACATGAAAAATATGCAACGCCTTCGCCGGGAATCAAACCACGGACCTCTGAAATACCGGCTCAGTGTGCTGACCATTACACCACGAAGGCACGCTAAGAATGTGGGAGATATACCTTAT